>OY720148.1:40256079-40765472 GCA_963082955.1 Cheilosia grossa | reverse complement strand
TTACCATAGCCATACGAAAAAGGAAACCATAAAAGTGTGCTTTTGTTTTTTTTTACCACTTAAACTAAATGGTTGAACTCAATTTCAAGATCTTAAAATGGTGTTGAATTAAAAAGTTAGTTCATCAAAAAAATGAGGAATTATCTTTGAATTTTCTAGAAAAAGAATTTATTGATTTCTCCGTGATCAGGAAAGTTTTTCTTACGGATTTGCAAATATTTGAAAACCAAGTTTGAGTTCAACCACCAAGTTTCAATGGCCAAATAAAGCAAAAATGTTTACGGTTTCGTTTTACGTCTATTGGGCCTTAGAAATGGAAGACCAATCTATTCAAGCTTAGTTATGGTTAAAACAAATTTAGCTAATCTCGATTAATGCCGCGGCATTTAATTTCTACGGACGAAATTATAATTCCCCCTTTGAGAATTGGGGCAGCAGAAGAAAGATGGATTCCGAGATGAATTAAATGTATATTGACTGCAAAAAAGGACAGATATAGTCTGGGCCGATATAAATTTAAGGTATAAAGAGCTCTGCCAACCAAGACTCCAGCAATTATATCAACGCGAAGATCAAACTCTTGCGGGCTTGAGAGCCAATTGAAAATTATCGGTGTACGCTTTTCCCGTACCATGCATTATCTAGAGCACTCCAAATCCCAGCTGGTACTGATATTTCGACCTAAAAACATTATACAAATCGACTTTCTTTTGCACCAACAATTTAAAAGATCTTCTGTTAAACAGTCCTATGTGCTCACGTGTCGTCGTGCCACCTGCGTAGCTCAATTCAAATGAAATTGTGAAATTGTGAAAATATGAAATTGCTTATTGCAAACACTCAGTTGACACACAGCGGTCTGCATCCATTCCAAGTATCTTCATACTAACCGCATGACCAAAGTAATGGTAATTTTGTCAGTGACGATGCATGAAGCTATGTAAAGTTAAACTGACAAAACTGTTAAGTAGCAGGTATCTCGAGGAATCTTTTCTTTAAAACAGGAAGCTCCCCAGAAGCAACCTACACACGGATCTCTGTGGCTAATAGTGTTAGAGGCGCATTTCACAGAAGCGACTTATAAATATGACAAAATGTGACAAAGATGACCATTTCTGTCAGCACAATCTGCATAACTCGAATTTGTATTAACTTGTAAACTCCTGTCATTATAAAAATACCCAATTTCATTAAAGGAGAGTATTAATTATTTTTCTTTTTATTGAAACAGGACAGTAACTACATTATTATAAGCCGAATAAAAGTCAAATTCTTAAAGCAAATAAAAACAAAATGAACACGATGTGATTGTCAAAAGAAAGTTGAAAAAAATATAGTTATTCCAGAAGAGTGTCACAGTTGGTAGGCATTCCGGTGTCATTTATCCACTTTAGATGAGGAGTCCTGGTCTCTTAACCAAGAGTGGAGCACGTCCAACCAATACGGGGCGAGACACCAACAACGATGGACGACGAACCAAGATTCCTCCTGCAGGCTCAGCAGCAGTGAAATGAATTGCGCTGCACACCATCAGGGCGAAGATGAATACGATCTTAATGAAGTTCATATTGAATATAGTGGTAGTTTCTACGGCGAAGTTGAATTGATAATAATTGACTTGCTAGTGTGCTTGGATTGAATCCGCTACTGAAGATTAGGAACGATGCAGGCTGATTTTATACTGATTCCAAGCTGCAGACACAGATGCGTCAACCATGAACTCATAAGCTTTGCGCGACGCACGGTACTACTCAGTGGCAGGTGAAATTGAATCCGTCGGCCCCAGATTCATGAAGGAAAACGAAACACGACGACCATTGTGTATTATGTGGCTGAGTACGTTTACGGTTGCGCGATGTAAAGCGCGTATCTGGGGTTGCAGTGAAATTCGAGATATCCAGTCAGCAGTGTGCAAAGTGCATCTCAAGGTGTCTAAAGTATTACAGGTAGTGATTCTGGGCGCTACTATAATTAACTGTTTCTTTCAAATAAATTGTTTATTAAGGAGGTGCAATTCGAAATTGAATTTTGCTTTTACATTTTTAATGCAGTAGGAGGTGAGTAGGCCCAATTTCAACAACTTTTACAATTTTTGTATACATACCTGCGGTTGATAGCTTCCTTGAAATCAGCCCCAATTTATCTGTCCTGATTTACTTACACATCCTGTACATGTAGCGAGACTTAACTTGAAAATATATGGAATTTAAATTTTTATCACAAACAAGTTGTAGCACACACTGAACCAAATTTGGTAGTCATATTGATAAAAAAGCATGTAGATTTGAAGAAACGGTGATCAATATAAGGTCAACAACTCCTGTCTGTTGTTTTCATGAAAATTTTGTACAATATAAGAAATATTGTCATTTTGATGAAATGCATAATATTTTTCATTGTGGTGTTAAATTCACAAAAAATTGTCACATTGAATAAAACTAGTTATTATTTCGTAAAATTCAATGAATACTCATTCTTCAATTTAACTTAAAACTTTCCTCATTTTGAAAAAATATTTTTCAAATTGAAGAAAGAAATTTTCATTTTTACATAACATTTCTTCAAACTAAAGGAAAAAATCTTCAATTCGACGCATAGTACTCTTTAGTTTAATGAACGCTTTTTCAAATTGAAGAAAAAGTCTTTAAATTAACTCCTTCCTTTATTCCAGTTGAATAATTTTTCACCAAATATACGCATCATTTTCTTCAATATGATGAATATTTTTCTTTAAATTGATGATTTTTCTTCCGTTTCACGCTTAATTTTTTTGTCAATCTGACAAATATTTTTTGAAATTGAAGAAATTTTATTAAATTTCATGTCTTATTTTCTTCAAATAAAGCATCCAATCCCCTTTAGAAGAAATAAAACGCAAATAGATAATTTTAAGTTAAAAATACTTTTTTTTTATTTATATTATTTATATTTAATAAATTTATAATAAAAGTACCTAATTTAATTCGAATAATAATTAATAATTATGAAATTTGAGATAATAATAATAATAATTAATAATATAATTAAGTGATTAAATAATTCAGAATTAATGTTTCTAAATAAACCGTTGGCACAAAGAGCCTGTGCATCAAGAAAAATATTCCACAGCAGCGACTAACTGAAATAAAAGAAAATCATTATGTATTGCATATATATATGGGTATAACATTTATTCCTATACTTTTAAGTGATGATAATGATTAATATTTACCTACTATGATAATAAAACGGCGGCAAATTGTGTGTCACCAAAATGTTTTCAATACAAATTTAATATATAATAGATACTTACATTTTCATCACACTAACAAGATAGTAACAATCCGCACTGCAACACTTCACTTACAAGAATAAAAGTTATCACTTCTAGGACAACAATCAACATTTACATTTTAATGAAAGTTCTTCAAATTGGTTATTTTTTTTCAATTTGAAGAAAACGTTTTCCTCCATTTAAAGAAATTTATTCAAATTGAAGAAAATATAATGAACAATTTTCATAATTATAAAAAAAATTCGGTATGAGGAAAATTTCGTCAAGTTGAAGAAAAACTTTCCATCCTATAATGAAATTTCTTCAATTTAAAGATATTACGTAGAAAAATTGATAAGACTGCAATGGTTTAATGGGTATTTCTCAACGTGAGGACAAAAGTTGATAAATTTCGTCAATTTGAACAAATTTATTCAATTTGAAAAAATTTAAGATGTGGGAATAATACAAATTTGTAGACAATTTAGGGGAATGTGGTGCTAGATTCAACATAACTACGAGAATGTTGTAAAACCCAATCCTATGAATACCCAGAAGTTTTGGAATGGTGATGTCTTTGCGGTTCTTAAGTAGATACCTATACTGATAGGTTATGCGCATTGGTTGTTTTTATTGTAGGGCGTTTCGCTTGTTACCTATGGAATAGATAAAAGTTAGCGGTTAGTCTTCTTTGGACGAACAGTTTTATATTTAGTGCAAAACCCTCTGTTAGTCGAACAGTTTGCTGTTGATTCGATAAAGTCAATGTTTTTGGGCCAAGCTCCATATATAAATGTAATGTTTGAGTCCTGATATGATCTTTACATTATAGAATTGAGTAGTCGCTTCGAGCTGAAATAGCGCTTCGCTCTAAATAATAAACTTTAAACTAAAAATATATATTTTATGTAATTAGAATTGAAACTATTTATCACAAAATTTCAAGAACAGGACAAAGTGGGTCCAGCTCGACCGATTTAATAAATATGTATGTTATGTGCTTGCCTTCTTCAGATTCCTTTTTTTTAAATGACTTCAATGATTTCACTGATATTAGAATAAGTGATATATTGTTCTTTCTTATAGAGGGAATATATATTCTTCACGAAGTGTCTTATAATGATTTTGTTTTTTAAATCTCGACTTTATCAAAACGGCTGAACTGTTTTAAACTATTTCTTTTAAATTTTTTTGATTGATTTCTCTTAAGCTTTGTGTAGTCTTACCTACTTCTTGAAAAAATTCAAGAGCTAATAAAATAAAGTAATAAATACCATGCCTGATTCTGACCTCAAGCAAGATTTTTGTTTGAGCAATTATAAAAAAACTATGATAAGTAAAAAATTCTATATGTTGTATAGTTTATGTATTACAAACATATGTATGTTAATATGCCATCGATCGTTCCTGTGTTAACCTTTGTACACGGATATCAAATTAAAACATGTATAGTCTGTATAACAGATAGAATATCGTATAATCCGTTTGTGTGTAAAATTTAATATGCCTACATTGCGTTATATTTTTTCTTAAATTTTCAAACTGTACAACTAAAAGAAAACGGTGTCTTACATTATTGAGTTCATCGTTTGGATTCGATACATACATTTTCATCAATTGTACACTTCTACAACTGTAAAAACTGAAAACGAATTATTAATACAAAGAAAAAATAACTTGCGTTTCAAGCTCTAATTTTGAAAAAAAAAAAAGTTCCCCACTCTCCCCTTTTTTATGTCAAAAAAATATATTGTGTTTAGTTTAAATAAAATAAATTCCGCCGGGGGAAAAAATATCTTCAATAAGACGAAATATTTGATGAAAAATTGTCAATTTAAATAGTCGGTGGTTTTGTCAACATGAAAATACATTCATTCGTTTGAATAATTTAATAAAAAGTACAGCATTCGATGAAACTTTACTGATTTTGAATATTAAATCTTCAATATGAAGATACATTTAATGAAAAATTGTTAATTTGAATAACTGATTCTTCTAAAAATTATCAACATATTTTTGTCAATATCACATACAGGGCACCATTTTGCTAACGACTTCAGTTTGTCAATATGACAAAATTTCATTGGTTTGAATAAAATATGAAATCGGACAGCAGTTAAAGAAATTTTATTTGTTTTGAATATTAAATCTTCAATAATACGAAAAAATGTATGAAAAATTGTCGATCCGAATAATTATTTCTTCAATGTTTAACAAAATATTTCCGTCAATATGAATACGCGATTTGGTTCAGTGCAGGGCCTCTACTAATAATCATTTTTAATCTTCACACTAAATATTTTCTAGGTCACAATATGCAATTTTGTTAGGAAAATTTTGCCCTTGTGAGTTCGAAAACTTTAGCCTGGACACTAAAAATGATTATTAGATCACACGTCCACACGTCTACGTGTATCTCTTATTCTTTGAAATTTAAAATGAACGCCTTAAATGTTACAAATTCTGTAACACACGAACTAACGCCCCAACCATTATCTTTCGGTAGGTATTCTAATTTCATTTAAAATTTCAGAATTTAAGACTGTCAATCGCCGGGAGATTTGGTAACTATAAGCGATTTGACAGCCAAAGTGACTTCAGCTCGAAACCATAGATATGTGCCCTGATGGGTACTGAGTAGTCTTATAAGAAGCAATTGCGCCATTTTTGGATGTGACTGCTTCAATGGTACCTAATTTACGGCGGACTTTCTATCAGAACAGTAGGCGCAGTGACTTAGTGGTTCGAATCCCGCAAAAACCCGAATTCCAACTTAGGATTTTTTTCCACTGCGCCACCTCTCGCGAACGTCTGACAAACATCCGCGAGTGTAATTGTCTTGAAAAAGCTTCTCAATTAGCCGTTTGTAATCGGCATAAAATTGTAGATCCCTTCCATTCGTTCCAAAAAGTAAAAAAAACTCACTTAAAATGAATGGTTGTGAGAAGCTGCGAGGCCTCTTGGCTACCAGAACATCTCATTTGCGGATCATAGACAAATCACACTGAGACGGAGACCCCAACTCGCAATCCTATTGCCGCTGGCCCCATCGATTTTTTTTGTTATTTTCTTTAAATTCGCCATTTTGTTTTCCTATCCATGTAGGTACGTCATTTTAAATCCGTGTAAACATAAAAAAAAAAACCAAACAATGACGTGTTGAATTTGTTTTGATATAAGTCGATTGACTAAATGTCAAAATAAAGAAAACAAATTCTTGTTTGCATAAACAAATCATGTATGATTTCAAATCATTCTATGATTTGTACATGGTTGCGATCACGGTCTAAATTTTCGTCGATCGTATCTAAAACTAGGAAATAAATTTCAGGGAGCACATTTGATAACATACTTTACGTTTACACGCCTCAGAAACATGGAACACGGCGATATCAAAGCTTTTGTCAAAAGAACACACTTGCCGAGATCTAAAACCATCTAGTGACCACGCATAATTATTATAGCCAGCTATTCATCCTCTTGCTGAATCATGCAATCAAACAGTTGGAATTCGTTAAAATCTTTCAGATGCATCATGCATTCTGTGTTTCATATTGTTCTGTTATCCGACCATAGTAGTTTGTGGGTAAGGTGTATGTTTTAATACTTTTCTATCAAAACAAGTAACTTTCTTAGTTTACAACAAACTGTTGAGTTAACTGACTTGTATCGTATCTCGTAAGTATTTATAACACTTTACTCATTTTCTAAACCACTATAATTTTATTTCTTAAATGGAATATAATTGAACCAGTTTAGTTTCATGTACGTAGAACCTTTGCATATACATTCCTTAGAACTTACCCACCTGCAAGTAATTTCAATGCAATGTTGCATTGAGCTTCTGTTTTGACAAATAACACTGAAGAGTAAAGAGTTGAAATTTATTTTCTACTTGATCCAAAAGCTTATTAGTTATGGAATGGATTAGATCTTAGCTGTGCTTGTGCAAAGTAAAGTAAATTTAAAATAAAAGCTTACTGCGTTGAGTTGGAGATTAGTATTGAACTGGAACCACAATTAGCATTCAGCAAACTTTTTATATTAGGGGCAAATTTTGACGAAAAAGAGATTTAGACAAAGTGATACGCACTGTTTTGCGGTTTCTTCCACATAATACTTGGGGAAAATGTGACAAGCGTGCAAACTAAAGCTAAGATTAGACTGTATGCCAATTATGCATATGAATGCCAAAAGGCAAATGACCAGATTAGCTGTCAAATGAACAAAATGTCAGGATTATCGAATGAGATGAGACTATTTATGACCAAAATTACCAATATGTCCACTTGAGGCATTTGTTATTTATTACCAAAAAGAGAACGAAAATGAAGATAAATCACATTTCCACGAACTCAAACACCGATGAGAACAAAATAATTCCTGTTCCATCAAAAATGCCATCAATGCTATAACGAAATTTCAATAAAAAGCATATTATGGGCATGTAAGGCCATATGCTGGCATTCGTGCTTATTGTCCGATTACACTATATGCTATTTGGGCATTTTTATCTGTCAGAATCAGCCTGGTCATATGTGACATTCAGGTCATTACAGCATATGAGATGTGCCCATTACATAGCATGAACATATTTTGACAGGAGAACTGTCAGAAATTGGCATTTGATGACCACTTGGCATACAGTCTAATCGTACCTTAACATCAGACCCCAGGGGCATACAAATTGTCGGAATTACATAAATTTTTGCAATCGCGGTTGACAAACACAAGCCATATGTGTAGACCTCAGTGAACTGTCACTGGTTGACTGCGTTTGCAATTAAAGACAGAGGAAGGAAAAATTCGTTTAGTCGAAAATGGAGGCCAACCCAAGGATATGTTCTCAACAAGAACCTTACCAAAAGTAACTTTATTGTGGTATTCGATTGTTCTTCTTCAGATTTTCTCTCAGATTACAGATTCTGTGTGTCTAAAAGTCACTTGCTCTTTTTAGTTGTTCATATTTCTGCGATTGGAATGTGTGTAGCCTTCGACAATTTTCTAAGCGTTTTCCATTCATTGGTTAAATTTTGTATTAAAACATTCGAAGTTTTTTTTAAGTATAGGTTAGGGCATTATCGAAATACCAAATAATGGAAAATATCGAGAGTTCCAAACTCTCTCTTTGTTTGTGTACTTTCTGAAAATCCTATTTTTTTTTTATTAGTTGATCTTTTTCTTTGCGCCCTAAGTAAATCGCTTAACAAACATACCATTTGCTAAGAGAATTGATTTTATGCGTACTTGGTTAGTATGTCGTTCAATTACTAACACTTTTTCCTACAGTTTGACTGTTTTTGTACTCACGAAATCGATTGCCATTATTTTCACTATCCGTGATATTCATTACAAAGGCGAAAGGCCTGGTGGGTATTTAAACCGATTAGGCTTAAGATTCTGTGAATACAATTCTATTCCAGAAATGAGAGTACCTGACAGCCACATACTGAATTAATGTTCTAAAGCGGCACACTGGTCAAAAACTCATCAAGCATGTGAGAGGGTTTTAATGAAAATGAGACAAATACAAAATAAAATATAACACACCCTTAAGAAACCTAAATTCAACTCAATGGCTGGGAATACATGCGCATATCCGATTATCGTACAAAATAGCTTGCCCTGCAATTGTTATAATCCGAACAGCAAGTGGCTGCAATCGTCTTACGTCTAACCGGATTTGAAACACTACAAAGCATAATTAATAGCTCAGCAGCCTTCAGCAAGCAAGTTCAAACCCATCGGCAAGCATTACATTAATAGTCATAGTGACGTCTGAAAACGACGTCTGGAGCGCATGCTCTCACCGATGTGATGTCACTATCGACCGCGTGGCCTTAACGACGAGCCCCCATATCGCACAAGGCACAAGAATAAATTGTACGCAACAATTATAAAAGCTTTCTACCGCTCTACGTGAAACGTATAAGCTTTCCTGTCAGCAGCTGATGGTATCTGAGATGACGGTGACGTCGGTGCGCGTGTACCATTATAAAAGATATTTTAGGGTGACTTGAATATATTTAAAGGTACTGCCATTCGTATAGGGTTATATAAGGTTAGGCGCAAATATTATAAAGCTTGTACATTTACGCTAAAATGAATAAGGAACACTTACCCCGTATTATCACCTCGTTACTCAGCAGTAACGTAAAATTTCCGGATGGTATTTGACGTCTACTACCTAACTTACTTGCACACATTAATTTATCAATTCGGGGGTTAGTCAAAACTATATAAAATTATAAAATAAGAAAGCCTCTACAAAAAAATCCTAAATTAAAGAAACTAATAGGAAGGTTCTGGGTCGTTGTCTTATTGTGTAGCGGGGTGTCGTAGTTTTTATTTTAAACAACGCTAAGCCTAGATTCACAATCAGTCTCCGATGAAGTCAATCGAATCTGCAAAACCATATTCGACCATAGTCAATGATGAAAATATAAACAATTTATATAGTTCAATTTTAGAAATTAAGTTTGTAAATTGTATTTAAATTCTTGATTATGTTCCTTACTACTAGCCGAAAGCCCTAGCAGCTAGCGCTTTCGATTATACCAATTAATATTGTTATTAATTACATATTAATAAACTTATAATAATTATAATAATAATAAGTTCATTTTCAGTCGTTGAGTATTCTTTAAAATATTCTCAAAAAAAAAAAAAAACGTAAAAAAACCTGGCAACACCTGCACTTCCGATAGATACACCATCGCCTATCGCCATCATAATCAAACTCCCAAAGAAGAAAATGAGCCATTGCGTGGTCGCCAAAAAGCGCTGAGGCTTTTTTTTCATGGTTAAGCAATTGTTTGCTACCGAAACCACCGTTCAGTTAGTCGTGTGAAGTAACGGAAAGCGATTGTGTGAAAAACAAATTAGAAAAGTAAACGTCTATAATTATATACACAATTCACTCTGCATGCAGATTTTTGTTTTTCAAAAAAAAAAAAAAAAAAAACAAACAAGATTTCATATTTCCTTGACAAGTTGCATAATTTGTGTCAGAACTATTTTCGTTTCTGTGTGTACCTGAGAACTTTTTCTCAAACAGAAAAAGGACTTTAAACTATTCGAACACTTCAATTGGACTGCGAGGAACAAATATAATGAATAAGAGTCCTATTGTGAAATTGTGGCTGTTAAAAAACTCCCCGGCCTGTTTGAATTTAAGTAAACCTTCGAAAACCACCGCTGTTGGTCTGAGTACGATCTATAAGAAACTATCCAGTACTAGTTCGAGTGCAGTTAAAGATACGGTTATCTTAAATCAGAGCATTGTTCCAAGTTCAGCAACAGTGATTAAGGAAAAAAGGTCATTTGGCCACAGAGGAAGGGGACTCCAAGAGAGATTCTCCAGTGAGGTAAGCGGAGGGCGTTCGAATGGGTGATTTGGTTTTATGCCTCGCAAGAGCGAATCATATCGATTTCTGCTAGAAGCATATCGAATAGATTTTTCGTTGTTTTTTTTGTTTGCATTCTCGTTGTGCCGTTGGCCGATTTCGCGGCTTGTCAGCAGATTTCGACAAGACTTCTTGTGAATGTAGCATCGATAGATGTTTTGCCTTGTAGTCGGTTTCAAATATGAAATGTTTGAATGTATGCTTGGACATATTTAATGATGTGGTCCTACAAAGATGTGTGACTCTTCTTAGGTTGCATAAATTAGTCGGTCACTCCTTTTGTTAAGTTTGATCGATAAGTTGGCAACTAATCGCATGTTCCGTGGTTGGAGCATGTCAGTTTGAGTGTGCAGATTTTCAAGCGAATAATGCTCAATTTACACCTTTTTCAAAAGTACTTAGACACACAACTCGAAATTGTGTTCCACTTAGAGGAAACCGCGAACTGAGACCACATGGGTGCTAACCAGTGAATGATAAGTTGATTACCGTGCGCTGATATGTGACTCACATTTTGCGCTTTGATAAGAGCGATATGTTTTTCTACGTAGCAAAGCTTTAGTGTCTGTCTTATCTGAGCGATATAAAAAAAAGCGTGACTTGGAAAACGATTACAAATTTTTTTTCTCTGATTTATCATCATATTCCAGTCGTTTATGATAGCTTGAAGCAGTTACTGTCCTTCGAACCTCGATCAGAGAATTCGTCTGGTGTCAAAAAGGTGTACCTGCTTTTTTTGTAATCTACAACCGCTCCTTAGAAATTAAAAAATTATAAAACGAGGGGATAGATCGAAAGCATTTGGTATATATTTTTAGAAATTGTGAGAACAGAGGAAGTACATCGAAACTGCTAGTGGAAGATTATCAACTGAACAGATTAATACTGCTTTTAAAGAAGACATAATTATGTCCACTTAAAGAGCAAATACGAAAACAAAACGATTTTTCGAAATTCTATGTAATAATAATATGTAATAATAGGCATTTATTATTTCCCCCTATGATTATTAATTTGCATGCTTTATTTACGATAATAGTAAATCGTACACTCAGAAAAAAGAATATCAACAATTTTCGTTGGTTAAAATAAATCCAAATATCAAAATTTTTGATTAAATAATGATATTTTGGGCAATGATGGATAGAAAATAGTTACGGAAATTATATTATTCTCACGCTAAGAACTTGATTGATGAAATCTTAAAAGGAGTTCTTGTTATCAACATTAATAGTTAAAGCAAGAGTTTGAAGATTGCAATTATTGAAAAACTCAATATGCTTCGCTTCAATCTTTTGTTCTGAGTATATTAAATAACTCATTTCATAAGTTAATGAAAACTTATTCCCCAACGTACTAATGCCCCTTATTGCTGGTGGTATACAATTATACATACTCTTAAATGTTTTTCAAGTCCGCCATTTTTCTTTTTTCTCAACCTTTAAACTAAATAAATAAAAAATATGTGGGCGATCGCGATGGACCGGCCTATAACAGAGTACCGCAGCACAGTCAAGTCTGCATTAAAAACCCCTCAATAGCACAAATGGTAGAGAATGAAGGGTGACACTCAAAATAATGCACCGCCAGCTGTGTCTCTCTCATTATAAAAACTCGCCTCTTTTCGACACTTTTGTTTGTGGAAAATTATTGTAATGGTCCCTCATTTTGTAATAAGATTATATCTAAAAAATCAATAGTTTTTTTTTTTACTATGACTATGGTATCTTTCATTACGATACACCTACATACACAATGAATACATATTATCATTTCCAAAATTCTTAGTTCCACATATCTACAAACTTCAATAAAAACCAAGTTAGACACCAGATCAATACACAACATTCAACTTATGTCCATACCAATAGAAGATTGATTCAGATATAGATTTTGAAAATCCTACCACATTACAATGATTGCATAATTGACTTTTTGTCAGCGAACAATAATTACCGCTAACAACATATTGGCATGCAATTAGCATTGAATTACACACCCTTTATAGTGTTGGGCAATACCCAACGCCCGTTTAAAATTATGTCATTAATATTTTAATACTCATATCAAAGGGCAAAGTAAATACTAAGCAACATCCGTTCGCATCCAATTAACAAATGGGAACTGCGTACGAACTACCTAGTATGAAAATGTTTTCAAACATGCACACCATTTAAGTTGATTAGTTTTTTTTTATGGTTGGGAATTTTACAGAATATTTAGTAAGGTCCTCAATTTTGGGTAGGGAGTACTAAGTAAATAAAAAAAAAAAAAAAAATGTAATGGTTATTGTTGCGAACATTCTGACAGGAGTTTGACAGAATGTATCACTCACTTTATTCACCTGACACATATTGATAAAGTGATCACTTTAAAGAGTGGATGTCAACAGATTTTTATAAGCTCCTTTCTTTAACATTTAGCACCCTTACTAAAAATTACTAGATGTCATAGCTTTCCATTTTAGTGTAATGATAGATAGATAGTAGATTACGGGTCCAATAAGAAACTAGGTCAAGTTATCAACAGAGCACCGCCATTCTAAGCCAAATTCAAGCGAATTGTCCACCATTTTCAATCGCCTCCACCTTCATGCTGGTTAAGAAATGTTGGAACTTAACGAAACTGTAACTTCGACATTACAATATTTGACGTACGTAGTCCGTAGTGTAGATTTAACGATAAACGTCATACGATTACATAACTTGTACCTATACCTACTTGGTTTAATTATAGAATTGCCGATAGGTACTGAACTTTTTTTTTCGATCTATATGGTTTATAACAACAGTTCGATCTCGTATAGGTAAAGTAATAGACGCCCATTGTGCCAATGTTTCCCAGGAATAACCAACATTTAATTAGAAATTCAATTATAAAATCTAATTGTTGAAACAGTCTCTATTCATTTACAGAAAATGTGACAAAAAAAAAAACGTGCGACAAATTTAGTCGGGTAATGTAGGTATTACCTAAGCGAATTGAGTTACTAAACTAAAATACTAGACACACCCATTATTAGTATTGCGTTTAAAATTAACGAATGCGCATACGATTTTAAAATAGACATTTTAGTTAAATACATTTTTACGCATACTTAAGTCTATTGACCTATCTAAATGTGTTTCTTTGATATGAGTTGGAAAGTTTATATTCACAAGCTCTTATTGTTATCTAAAGTTGCTCGAGACTTTTGTTCATGAATTAAACTGTTTCTACCCCCTTTGATAAGCAATAAGAAGTGTCTAGACTTCAAGTTGCCCAATTAGCACACATTTATAGCGAGTTCGCATTTGTATTCAGAAATTAAATTTCACTACGCATGCACTCCAAATGTGATCTATTTTTAGTTCAAAAAAATTAAAAAAAAAAAGAACGAAAAAAAATCAGACTTATCTAGGTAAACGTTGACGCTATACATTTTGTGCAAACGTTTTAGTTGAACAAACATGTGAGCTCCGTTTTATATTTAACATTTTGAATAGCGACGGCAAATAAATATTTAAATTTAAAGCAAAGTTAAGTCCGATGAAATCAAAATATTTAAATATTCTTTTTAAAAGTCTGGAAAAAACTGTAGAAAGGTAGAATGTCATTTCAATAAAAAGTAAGCAAGTGTCAATAGAACCGTTTACAGGTCGAACTCGATTAAGGTCATTTGGTGGCTTAATTTGACTTTGCAATTCAAACAGATTGATGGTGTCCTTTGGAATGGCAACATTTTCTATGGCATGCATGCTGTTCTCCACAGTTGTTCGGGTCTATAATTACTCTGAAAGATCCCAGCTAGAGTGGTGTGTAAATTGAAAACGCAATTCCCAATGCAGATCAATTTGCAAATATTTTGTTAACGTCAATTACCATCCGATCGGTGAGTCGCTAAATTGGGGGAGATTTTTCTCGTTACCATTATTTTCGAGCGAAGCGATTAGTTGCTACCCCGATAATTAGTTAGGTATCTTTGTGTTTTGGTGAGTCGATGTGAATTAGATGCTGTAAGGTGTAAGATACTTAGATTTTCTTGATTGACTAGACTGTCTACTGATTCACGGTCATGGATCACAGAAGCTTGGTTTCCGTTTAAGGTGGTTCAAGCTAACAAAATTTAACGCTCGTGTAGAAAAAAAACATCAACCTACCCCCAAAATCTTGTACTTCTTCCTTAATGAGAGATGTGTTTGCCTTTGATTGCTACACTTATCGTCGGCGACAGAAAATATTCGTCTGCGGAACTGCCAGCGAATGAAATGCGAATTTAGTTGACAATGAAACACAAGGACTGTGGCACTCTAAACGGAAATTATATTAAATTTTTGCAGTTGCTTTAGTGGGCCATTGTAGGTAGTTTCTAATAATAGTGACTGCAATTTTTTTTTTCCAACTTTTCACCAAAGTCTCGTAGCACTGCTTGTGTTTGAGCTAACCATAGGCAGTTGGAGTAACTAATTGCAAACAGCAGAAGGGAATAATCCTATATGTGCAAGTTTAAAAAATACTTCTTGCGCTTAAGCGTGTTCATAATTATCAAAAAAAAAAAAAAGTATAAGGAGCGATGCTCTATAAAGTGAGGTTAGAAATCACCATTCACGCCGCAAATGTTCGAGTTTTTAAGCGAGTTGATCAATCTTAAGATATCAGACACCAACAATTTAAGTATAACATAAATTTATGCCTGAAGATGCCTCTTTCGCTAGTCTACCCGCGGCGTTCCACTAGAGAATTCAATTGAAACTTACATTTAACCAAATGAAAGCAAGTTTGCTTGACAATGTCTGTTGGTTCGTAATTTCAGTACCATCTTCATCAATTTATGCAACAATCGGGCTAAGAATATTGACATTTGTTTGCATTGGTTTTGATGCTCCTACAGCCACATCTTTCAAAACTTGCACACAGATCAGCCGCCGGCGCATTTAGTTTTCCCTTTAATTTCGCAGTTCAGCAGTACGGTGCAGTGCATTTATCTCAACGTCGCATTTGATCAATAGAAAAGTTGTTGACGCACTCAAGAGAAATGGATCTCGTTACAATCAATCAGTTTAATAAATCAAATATGTGTGCAATTAACTAACCAAGCTACTGGTATTCAACAACACTGTTAACCGCCCCAATAAACTTTAACTCACAGATAAAACTGATTTACAATTTTGACAAATAAGTCAAATCAAGTTTCGTTATACAGAATTGAAATTTGTTATCACCTTTGAATTGTTAGCCATAAAATGGCACCCTCTCTCAGTAAGTTTAACGACAGTTTTAAAAGTGTTCATAAAACCATAAGCTGTATAGTAAAATGCAGAAGCACGTGCTGATGCTTGCCTTGCCTATAAAACTGTTTAGTTATTTAAATTCATCTAGCAACAGCGATATCAATCAATGTAGAGTTGCTTAGGCAAGTATTTCTTAGACACCTAACGTATCGCGACAGCTGTTTAAATATATATTCCAATCATTAGGTGCCAAAAACCACACAGATACCATTTGTTTTTGAAAATTTCTTTGCTTATTCCTGTTTGTTACTCAGCTGAAAATGTAAAAAAAAATTACGTATGCGTCACAACCCACCACCTCTGCATAGCATTCTTTACCTCATCACAAGACACACATGACATGACTATCATCGTCAAAACCAGAAACAACAAATTCCAAAGCTTTTATTTTGCGCGGTACGAAATTCAGAAAGCGCAGAAACGTGACTGCTGTTTCTCCTCCGTTCACAGTTCACCTAGCAACAGTTTTAACACACGCTGAAGATCCTCAGAAAATTTGTAGTTTACTTTTTATTCTGTATTTTTTTTTTTCTTTTTTTTTTTTGTATCTATATTGTAAGTGCATTTCTCTCTCGTTCTCGCATATTCATGTGACAATGTTTTCGATACACACCTCCAACAGATCAAAGTCCAGAGGCGACGTTTATGCCTAAGAATAGCATCATAGATCGAGTATAATCAACTTAGTATGTTATGCCCTTGAACTTGTTGATATTTTTTAATTGTTTTTGATAAATAATTGGGTTAAACTGTCAGAAAAAAAACAATGAACAAGAAAGTTCCAATGAACAAGCTCTGCTCTTTGTAAACTACTAAATATTTTAAAATCTAAGAAAGTTGTTCTATTGTAAGGATCATTGAACTCTCTGTTAAGGAAATAAAGAGCAGGCCTTAGTTTTGATATCATCTGTATATGAGTATGTTTTGTTTGATTCCGCTCCTATTGCATGAATCTAAAATTATTGCTTTTTCGACACACACCCACGTTGTTATTTGTATTATTATTTTTTCAGATGTGCAAAGCTTAAGTACGTCAATGTTTAACTTTTTTTTAAGAATACCTGAATGACATTTCAATTGGGAAAAAATAATTTATTGTAGGTACCACAAAAGAGGCAAGCAACTTGGGACGATTTTGCAAATAAGATCTCGACAGCTATACTATTTATTTCGACAAAGTGTGAACACTTCTTAAATGCACTTGAAATGTCAACAAATTTTAAGACTTCACCTTAAGACTCCTAAATTTACAGCGATGAATCTAATCTAATCGATTGCTAGTGCACACTGATTATAGAAATGTATAAATGTTTTATGTATTTTAAAATTAAATTACATGGTATGAATATTTTTGCACCAATCCTCCCAAATTTCAGACAACCACCTTGTTCTTTTTGTTTTCAGCATCGTTGTGGCAGAGCGGTACCATTTCTGAATTTGGTATTTGCCAATCGAAAGCTATCTTTCTACGATACTCATACAAGTGTGGACAATAACAATGAAAATATGCGGTAAGTAAATTATTTTTCTAACAACAATGTAATAATGTCTTGCTGTCTCCGGTATTGCATTTGCAAGTAAACACTGAACAGTGTTTTTGTTTTTGACTTTTACTAACAAAACAGCTCATGGTACGTTTAGTACAAGGTGCGACAAATGTAACCAGCAAAACAATGAAACAAAAGTTATTTATAGATATTTGTTATAGCAGTGTCAAAATAATATTATTTTGTAACACATTTATTCATAATTTTTATGGCAAATATTGTTCTCATGTGATGATTGTTGGCAATATTATTTTGATTGTGTCGCAGTAAAGCTAATTAACCCACATTCAAATGGTGTTGCGATTTAGTTTATTAATGTTAATAAAATAAAAACAAAACCTTGGTTAATGAATACAAAATGTTTTCCCGTATAAATAATTGTGCCGCTCTGCAATTTGTGAAGGAGCAAAACATGAATTATTTTTGTGTTACTTTCCATAGCAGTGATGTCATTATAGAAGTCCACGACAAAAAATTCAATAATCTAGTACTTACTGGAAGCATGCAAATACAATTATATTTACACCATTCTGGTCATAATTGAAAATGCTTTTTGTTTAAAATTATGAAAATGAGCAAGAGATTCACTTCAGTCCTCTCATTCACCGGTATTTACGGTTTTCTCAAAGCAAGCTTCTTGTAGAACTGAACTGGATAAAACGTCAAAAGTGTAAGGAATGGAAAAGTTATTCTTTTCCAATTTATAATAATTACACCAATTATTCCAGTTTTATTCGCTCTTAATAAATATTCAGTCTGAGTTTTCCAAATCACCGACTGCTAATCTATTACAAAGTTTGTTTGCTCATCTCTAGATGTTTCTATTCATAGTACATAGCTTTTGAAGTATCTGATGACTTTTTGACATCGATGCCGCTGAATACATAGAACTTTCTCATGTAGGTAGGTACCTACCTAAATTAGTAAAGGCTCTGATGAAATGTATGGAATAACATATTGGGACTCGATAAAAGCCTATACTCGTAACTACAGCTGTCAGTATATTATCAGGCGTTGCACAGTTATCGAATCAATGTTTGATCACGAATGCTTCGCAATCCCAAATTCATAAATTCTCAGATAGAGTATCAACCTACTGTCCGTGATTTCTGGTTCTGACAAAATAATGTTGACCAATGTTCGGCATTACTTCATTTATTTATCAACTTTATATGCTCCAAAATTGCGTCTTCTTATTAACTTGCTTACAACCATTACAAATGTACGCAATATAAATTTGAGCACGTTCAAAGAATAAGCTGAAAGTCAAATAAAAGTAAAAAGGGCTCGTCCTAAATAGTTCAACAGAGAGCTGTTCAATATGTTCCAACACTTTAAACACATCTATATCTATGTCAATGTCTGTTGTTGAACTCCAAAAATCAAGTAGGTAAATAGTTTTCCAACACGCGCTCGTGTATTGACGACACTATTGGCTGAAGAAATGGGTGTGTTGTTTTCCAAATTGTTTACGGCTTTAGTCAGTCCTGGAAACACAATGCACGCACATTGAAAACCCATACAAAGTAAGAATACAAAAATGATTGCCCTAACTTTACACGAATAAACGATTGTTGATTCCCCCAATGTGATTAGCACATTTTATTAATGGTTTCTTTTCTGCGATTTAAGGTGTGAATATTTCTCCATCAAGATCTAAATATGTTTTTTCTTCTTCTCACTTGAAACCATTTCCCCACAATGGACACAAAGATGTTGTTCAAAATCTGGCTACCAGTTCAGCTGCTGAAACTTGTTGTTGCTATTTTAGCATTTAATTAGCGGAATTTGTATCTGAAGCTTGGCTTATCAAATGTTGTACCCCTTTTATAAATATTGGATTTGATTTGTGATCCACCACACTTTTGTATCAGCTATCGGCAACTTTAGTTCGTGCAAATTTACAAATTTTGATTGGATTTTTCTTCGGTTGTCTTTTCGTGTGTGTTACAATGAACAATATTTCAAATTCAGAGAGAAATCTCCAAAACATAATCAAAGACAATTATAAAAGGCAACATCATATAAATGAGGACGATCAAAGTGAGATGGCAATAAAGGAAATTGTCCATGGAATATCGTTGAAGCAAAAGGATGTGTTTGTGAAAGTTATTGCTCGATTTTTAAGGTATGCTAATGAAATGTTAAATGTTTTATTCTTCTTCTAAATCAAATGAACTTTAATCGGTGGTATTGCTTTGTGCAACGTAACAGCGCCAATCGGAAGATGATTTAACATTTTGATACCGGCTTCGAAACGACAAATTTGATTTTTGTATTTTTAGTCTTTGACCACTGGCGGCAGGCAAGCACTCATGTTTTTTTTTTTTCAAATCTGTTGTTATTCAAAACATAATCGTTTTGCACACGGTAAAAGATAAGAAATAAAATGTTTTGGTTGCTAGCAGCAAAAATGTGGACCGTAGACACATTTTATCAGTTTGCTTATGCTGAATTTTAGACAAGTGGCATTTTATATTTTTGATGAGTTTATAGCGTGGTAACTGTTGGCTAGTTTTATTGGAGATTATTATGAAATAAGTATATGAAATCTCGCTATTCGATGTTTGTTATTGTTCCAGCAAAAACCAAAATTAGATCGTCTGGTGGTCCGATATTGAAATGGGGCTCAGTTCAGTGTGAACATAAGCTCTGCAAATGTGGCAAATCAACAGCAACTGATATTTTAAATGCACGTCAGGGTCATCAACCGTCTGGGAAGTAGTTTATGATAGCTTCTGACAGTTAATTTCAATTTCACATTGTTTGGTTGCCAAACGTCAAGAAACTTGATATAAATAGAAATTATTTTAAGTGATAATATTGTTTCTTTTCTTAGGGCTTCACTGTAACTAAACGAGCTAAGTAGTTTTCTAGATTTGTGAATATGTACTGAAAAATCGAGAAAGCGGATGGATCCACGTCAAAATCAAATCGTTCGCTTTGATTTCCAAGAAAGATAAATTTAGAATGACAGTAGAAGTAGATCGACTGAGATTCAGCAAGACCCTAGTGGAAGAACCAAATTCGAATAAGATGAAGCTTCTCGGAATACTTAGGCAGTCAAACATTACGCAAATTTATGAGGGTGGATTATGTGATGTGCGTCACAAGGTATACATTTGTTGTGGACAGTTTATAGTATTCGAAAGGATTCCTATTATTTACAGCCAAAGCACTCTCAATGATAAAGTTACTTTCATCTATCTGCAGAAGAGCGAGCTCAGTTTTTTTTTAATCTGTCGCCATTGCAAATTATTAGGAAAGATTTTAATTTTAAATAAAACCACAACGGCTTGGCACATCAATTTTGGCTCAAATGTAAACCACGCTCTAATTTTTAACAGCGCACAATGTTCAATAGTGAACAAACATTTGAGCACCTACAACTGAGGTCCAAATTTGGTATAATCATTGTAAATATTTTTTTAGCGATCGGTTAGTTTCAAACGATGCAGAATAATAGTGCAAACTAAATATGTTCATAACTGGAAAAAAATGTATATACGAACCGAGAACTTTTTATTACAAAAAAAAAAACTATTATCCCAGACAGGAGTTGCAGTAACTGTAGTGGAAATTTTTTGTAGGATAGTCCAGGTATAGTACTATGCAGATGAAAATGTTCAGTCAACAAATAATTTTGAAAAATATTGCTGCTTCATATCAAATTTTAATATTTTGTCGGCCATACTAAATGTAAGAAAAATCCAGGTTTTAAAGAAAAACTCGTCGGTAAAAATGTCACAACATTTTAAGACCGATATGTACAGAGAAATTTGTTTAAAATTCATTATATTTACTTCCATAAAAAATTGCGTTTCGTGTCTCCGACAGCAGATAGTACCTCATCGTATGCCGATTTTATTTCGCGAATTTATGTCATTTTCCATTGCACATCAATGCCAGCATTTTCTTGGCACTTTCTTTTGATGATTATAACGTCAGTCATTTATATTTAAATAAACAACAACGAACAACTTTAGTTAGTTATGAAAGCTGTTAGTCATCATATTTGCTAAAGAGTCGCATTTATTATTTCGAACTATCACCTTAAATCTTTAATATTTTTCAACCAAAACGGTGATTTATGGCATTTTTCATAAACGCTCGGGGTTTGCGTAGTTTAGCTGAAAAGATCCACACAGTCTTGGCAATAGAGCGACATGGAGGGTTATTCTCAATCATATACTGGGATTAAACAATTTCCTCAGTTCAAACATGAATTCCGCTAAAGGCGCTTCGAGGTATCCGCGTTTCTATCAAAAAGTCCAAAACAAATTTCCTTAAATAACTAATAACAATATTTGCACAGAAAATAAATATAGTGTATACAAAACCGTTCAACAGTTCGCTAGTTCGCTAGTCTATATATAAATCTGTTAAATATTTTACATCCTTGTTTGTTCTGATCACACCATAGACGAACAAAACTGACAAACAAAACGGACACCACCAAGGGTGAATACAAAGCAACCAACACCACTCAAGAAGAGGGCTCTTATAAGTTGTACATATCCCAAGTAATAGTTTGTTAGACACATTAAGAACAACTTTTATTTGCGACCGTTAAAGCGTGATTGAAAAATTAGCATCCTAATAATTCGTCTAACACAGGTACAGTTTATTCGGTATGGCGGGTAGAATTGCAGCTGATTTTATTGGAAATTTAACAGAAAATTCTCTATAAAGATCACCGTGAATGAGAACAAGTATCTCATTAAGTTGATGAATCTAAAAGTGTGAACTTGGAAATAAATTAAAATTTTGATAGAAATATTCCACATACGCCATGAATGCCCTAGTTGAGGAACGAAAAGACTCGGGATCTTTTGGGCGTGAAACAGCTCTGATTATTGAGGAAATTATTCAAGGGATCGCATTGAAAAGAAGAGGAACTATTGTTAGAACGATTTCATCTATCATTAGGTAATTATCTGCGAGCGAAATAAATAAAAAGGTGTGCTTGTGTGAAAAGTGGCAAGTTTAGATGTGTATTGACCGAAATTAAGTGAAAAGTGATTTGTTTTTGAAAATTACTGCAAGTTGGATGTTTCTTTTTTTTTCGACATTGGATATAATGAGTAAAATGAGTTTTGTGTTCTTGATTTTATGTCTCGATTATAATTTAAAAAAAAATATTTCTGTCTAAGCCCAACATTACTTATCGGCATTTATTTTATCCTTTGGTTGTCTCGAAGCACTCAAGAAGCAAATACAATTTTCCGGTGGTCATTGTTTAATCCATATCTAGGAAAACATTTTATTTTAAACAAGCTTTATGGTTTATACATAGGAACACTTACATTTTTATCATTTAGAAAAAATGTTTTTCTTAGCCTCTTTGTTTGAGATTTATTTTACATTTTTTGACAGGACGGAGGATGAAATTACCCCGTATTTCCTGTAAGTAGTCGGTGTTCGCCAATAAATTGGTGGTAGTATTTTTAAACGGTTTGTTTTTCTGTGATTGTCTGACGTCAATTTACTTACCAAGTAATATAACTGTTTGCCTTTTAAATGTCCCAGAAAAGGAGTGTTCAATTCATTGACGATTTTTGTCATCTTATTGTGTTCTTTGTAACTTCATTTCCTTAAACTTTTGTTCATTATTTACAGGAATAAATTTATAAATTTTCCTTTAAGCTCATACATTCATTGAAGGGAAGCAGTAAAACATTGAAACTCCTAAGTGCATCAAAGCTTTAAGCTATCTCAACGTATTTTCGTACTTTTTAATAGTTTGATCTTTGCAGTTAGCTGACGAGTTAACCTAAAAATAACAATACCTCAGCCCAAATTAAACATAACTAGACAAAACAAAAAATTGTGGCTCCTGCAAAAAATTTGCTTTTGATAATACTAAGTCTTACAATTTTTAGCTCCCCATTAATTCCCGCTGAAAACTTTTCTGACTGTATACGTAGGTACATGAATTATAAATTTTTTTTTTCGGAAAACTTTGGTAGTTAAGCGTCTCGAAACTATTTAAAAATGATTTCCGTCAAATGTCCGCCATATTTAGCCTCACAAAATGCATTTGTTCATTCCTGTCTCTAAATTTCTTGAAATATTAAAGCAGAACAGTTTAGCAACACTGTTCACAATGTTCCATTTGCTTGGCTTTCAATTTTCGGGAAATACCACATTTGATTAATCGGAAAATTTGACAGCTAGAAATTTAATATTAACGTCCCATCAATACCAAACACATGCATTACCGTAATGAATGCCTATCCAATTTCAATATTCGAGAATTGATTGGCGTAAATAATAACTCCAATAAATATACAGATAACACTGCTGAACAGAATAATATAATCAGGACTATTGTATAATTCCATTTATCGCGAGAGTTTGTAACGCAGGTATCTGTTGACAAATGCAAGTGTAACGTTTATGTTTATAATTAGTATATTAGTATATTTCAAGGGCGCAATATGAAAAGAAGGGAGACAACAACAATTTGCTTAAGCTTTCGAAAACTATTTGAGGTCTACTCATGCTGACAGATTTTATATTCAAAAATGAGTTGAAGAAGGCATTTGGATGTGAACTAGATCTACACATTTACGTATCGAGCTGGGTCCCGCTGACAGCCTGTTTATACGAATTGTTGGTTGAAATGATCCGCCATTTTGTCTTTAAATGTGTAGGAGGAAATTTGAGTAAAAATAGAGAATAAACAGTAAACTTGGTGAATCGGTTTTCCCTTCGCTTTTTTACGGAAGAAAAAGATTTCGTTTGCCGGCGAGTTCACATGCGAATCCCACGCGATATGAAATATGAAGTAGTTGGTGTCACAGCGAATGATAAAAAAAAACACGAGCATTCAAAAATAAAATATTTCTGAACTTTCAGACTCGTTCTATCAAATTTCCAACATGATATAACGTCGTTTACGAAATATTCACGTAGGAGAACGTAATTGTTCAGTGACTTTGCTGGAAGAAGTTGAAGAATCCATTTGTCCACTGCAAAGAAACAGCTGTCAAGTTCACACGGAACTATCATTTGAGTCCGCAAAATGAAGAAATTGCAAAATGTATAACAGTGGCAATTATGATAGAACGTAGCCAAAGGCCAGATCATTTAAAATGTGCTCGAAATTCTAGCATAATCAGCCTTACCAATAAACATTTTTATTTCCGACTTTAACTTTAAGAAGCTAAGTAATTCACAATGGCTATATTTTCCATATGATTTTCGTAATTGTGAGCTTTCGTAAATTTAAACGTCTGTACTTAAATTTATTATTAATAACGGCGCAATAAAAAAAAGCGGCATTTCAGATCGTTCTTAGCCTTTTCCAGTAGCATGTTTTAATTTAGTAAAATACAAAGATGTAAAAATCCAAAATTTTCTCTCAGCCTACAGAGGAGATATATGTCAATGCGACCGTGAGTAAAACAATATACGTATCCATATCCATCCCGTTTCTCATGTTTGAAGTTTGATATTGATGTTTTTATTTCTTCTATATATTTATAATAACAGTTTGCATTTTATATACTCTATATAACCTCAATTGGAACCCATACATATTGTAGTAGATGTAAATTGTAATAAAACACCACACAATACACACCTCCCGAATTGGCAATAGATTGCTTTACTTTACCAAAATTTTCCTAGAAATTCGCCAGCAACATGGTAGCTATAATTTCTTTTTTACGAATGTTGTAGCCATGCCAAATCAGAAATGGGTCTGAGTACATTATTTTACTAATTAGCATGCGAATATATGACTATCTAAAAGTCAAACACTATGTTCGTCACTTACTAATTTGTTGCCTATTTCAATTCTATAGCCAACGTGAGCAAGAGCAAAGAAACGCTGAAGATGTACTCTTTGATATGTTCTACAATGAGGAGACCGGACTGCTGTCAATGGGTAAATTCCTGGCGGTAGGTGTTTAGTGTTTACTCAAAGTCTTAAATGGCTTCATATAATAATTTGTTTGAACAATTTAGGCCCTCAAAACGACTGGCATTCGCAAGACCGATCCACGCATAAAGGAGCTGATGGATAATCTTAAAAAGGTCCATAAGCTATCAAACTATGAGTCTGGATCGTCAGCAGAGACACAGAATCTTAATCGTGAAACTTTTAAGGGGTAAGTAGAGACACCAACCTTGCTACTAAACAGTTTTTACCTTCACCGGAAATTTTTTGTAAGTCACAATAGACGAGTTAGTAAAATTCAACTTGGATACGTCAACCATAGATTTTACGAATAGTATAGCTTTGTGACCCACAATTATTTTGGGCTAAAGATTAAGTAGTTTTGGCCATTGCATGAAGACTCATATTAATATATTTGTGTATTTACAGTGTCATCGCACAGAACATAGTCTTGATCGCAAAGGCCTTCCGGCAGCAATTCATCATTCCAGATTTTTCCGGTTTCGTTAAGGATGTCGAAGACATTTACTGGAGATGTAAGACCAACAACGATGGCAAGGTTGCCAATTATATACCGCAGCTGGCAAGATACAGTCATGAATCGTGGGGCGTCAGCCTCTGTACTATTGATGGGCAACGATATTCAATTGGCGATGTTGATGTACCTTTCACTCTTCAAAGTTGCAGGTAAATAAACAAAGATTGAAACATTTGAAACAGGGCTGTAGCAACAACTTTTATTAATTCCAGTAAGCCTCTTACATATGCCATTGCACTTGAGAAATTAGGCCCGAAAATTGTTCACAACTACGTGGGACAGGAACCAAGTGGAAGGAATTTCAACGAGATTATTTTAGATCACAATAGTGAGTTTAAAAATAAATTAAATAAATTGTTACGGCCGTTTTTAACCTCCACTATTTTGTGTTTCTTTTAGATAAACCACATAATCCAATGATCAATGCCGGTGCGATTATACTATGTTCTTTGATGCAGACACTCGTTAAACCAGAGATGACATTGGCTGAGAAATTCGACTATACACTTCACTGGTTTAAGGTACGTCTTCATTTTATAGTTGTGTTAAGGAGAGGTTTTTTTTTATCATTTCGACGCGCTTATATAATCATTACCATTGAGTAAGGAATCCTTAAGTGGCTTAAAAACGAACAAATTATGACAACTGAACTTCGGATAAGTTAACGTTACTTTTTCCAAGTCAGAGCCACATACACGAAATGTCAATTTAGTAATCAGTCACCACATTTTTAACAAGACTTCTCTGGCACCCCTCCATAATCGTAATCTCACCAATTTAAGCCAATAGAAACTGAAATTCATTCAATCAGTCAGCTGTCTTACTAAACTAGATCCGAACGCCCCTTATGATTTTTTCAAAAAGTTATTTTGAACTGTTGAGCCTTTCAACGCTTTCAACGTTTTCATTTTAATGTCGGAATTATGTTTTTAATTCTTTTATAAAAATATAATGACTGAATAAGTTTACTTATTTACATTTCCGAAAAATTAATAAATGTGCAAATCATTCAACAATGGCAGAAATACTGACGAGAACTAACTTTTTAAACAACAAAGTTACGACATGTCTGCACATTTCCAAAGTTAGGAAAACTTACCTATGGAAATTTTTCATGGAAGGGGGCTACATATTCACTCTCTGCTTGCTTTCAGCATTTAATAAAGTCTCTTAAAATGCGTTGCATTCGGGAATATAATTTTGCATAAATCAAATACATGTCGGAGCGACAATTACAAACGGTTACTTATAAAAAGGCAGTCCTTTTAGATTTTAGAACGTTCGAACGGTATAATTACTTTAAGCTAAATATTAACTTAACCGTATACTTGTTAATTTGAATTCTTATTTTTTTTCTAGAAAATGTCTGGTGGAGACAATATCAGCTTCAATAATGCCGTCTTTCTATCCGAACGTGAAGCTGCAGACAGAAACTATGCTCTTGGATTTTATATGAGAGAAAATGGTTGTTTCCCCAAAAAGGCCAACTTGAAGGAAGTTATGGACTACTATTTCCAGGTAATTTAAGACAGGACATACAAATCATATTACCGGAATACGAATTTCATATCTGCATTTAAAAGACGATTTCTTTAACTCGCTTAAGTATTTCTGTGAAATTAGTAATTTATTTATGTTCGCGATCTATCCTATTTCTATAAACTTTCGTTAATATAGTTACAAATGTCCGTCAAATCAGTATATCAAAAACATAATAATATTCTTCTTCCATTCAAGTGTTGCTCCATGGAGGCAACTTGTGAGACAATGTCCGTGATTGCCGCCACCCTTGCCAATGGTGGAATCTGTCCCACTACCGAGGAGAAAATATTCAAGCCCGAAGTTGTTCGTGATGTCCTGTCAATTATGCATTCCTGTGGCACCTACGATTACTCTGGTCAGTTTGCGTTCAAAGTCGGTTTGCCAGCCAAATCGGGCGTGTGCGGCGGCATGATGTTGGTCATTCCAAATGTCATGGGCATATTCACATGGTCGCCACCATTGGATCAGCTTGGTAACAGTTGCCGCAGTGTGCAGTTCTGTCAGGTAAGCATTGCAAAACCACACCAAGTGTGTACTTCCTACTTAATATTTATTTTATACTCCCAGGAATTGGTTAGTATGTTTAACTTCCATCGATACGATAACCTCAAGCACGCTTCCAACAAAAAGGATCCACGCAAGCATCGATATGAGACCAAGGGCCTTTCCATTGTGAATCTACTGTTCTCTGCAGCTAGTGGTGATGTGACTGCACTGCGTCGTCATCGACTCTCTGGCATGGACATCACATTGGCCGATTACGATGGACGTACAGCCCTACACTTAGCCGCATCTGAAGGCCACTTGGACTGTGTGAAATTCCTTCTCGAACATTGCCATGTACCTCACAATTCGAAGGATCGCTGGGGCAACCTACCCATCGATGAGGCCGCAAACTTTGGTCACCAAGGCATTGTCGACTACTTGAAAGAGTACGCTGAGAAGGTGGGCAGCGCTGAGGTCCCAACAACACTGTGTATCAAAAACACCGAGGCGGATGAGGAAATTTGCAGCGATACAACAGACTACAACCGCACCGACTCTGCCAGCCCAGTACCCTCCGATGACAGTGACAAAACAAAGCCAGGTCTGTAAGATCGATGCAAGTTTGCTGAATCTCTCCACCCAGTCGTCCACCTCCTATATATACATCTAGTTGGCCTTTGTATGACCAGATATTGTATTTATTATTAACTTGAACAAAATATGTGCTGTGCGTATACTCTGACCAAGGTTTGTGTGTTCCGCGAGGGATTTTTTTTTTGTGTGCGTGTTCCTCCTCAGACTTCCAGAACGATTTCAGAACAAAATCTTCTAGGGAGTAGTATTATTCTCATTCAAAACATATTACAGCAAAGTAAGAAAACTCTCTCCCATTACGAAAATATGACAATAATAATTATAACTATACAATGGAATGGAGAACAGTAGTTAACTAAAATAGCAGGCAAATCATTCTCACTTTAGGCACGCAAAATTATCTTATGCTCATAATCACACTTTTGTTTACATCTTAAGCTACTCGAATTAAGGATTTGTTTCTATTTTCTAATGTTCTGTGATTTACTTAATTTTATTGCAAAGAGAAGGAGAAAACGTTTTGTTTATTTTCTTTTCTTTTTTATTTTACAAATTAATTTAGTTCTTTGTTCTCTCGTTGTGAATAGAAATGTCAATTTCATGTGAAAAATGTTTGGAACGAACAAATGTTTATATTAGATGTAACCATTATAGCTACTTATGTATGTTAACGTTTTTCTTAAAGAAAGAAAACAAATATTCAACATATTACTGTCTTTTTGTGATGATTATCTCAATTTTTGTTTATAAATCTTGGTTAAGATATTCAAAGACCTATATGTTTTGCTGAAACTAAAATAAAACAAAAATGTTGGATATGTTATGCTCTGTGCAAACATTTCATCGCAATTGTTATTTTTTTTTTATTTATGCACTTTGTACAGTAATAATGATGTTTGTGTGCCTTTCAAGTAATTAAGTTGTGCCCGCAATAATTCTTTGCTGAATTTCCCTACTTGTCGCAGAATCTATAGAAGCCTACATGTTAAAGGTACATGTTGAGAATGATATCGACATACTGAGCACAACTTGCTGAAGCTGAAACCATGCATTCGTCCGCAAGTTGCGGAGCGCCCTGCGACTAGAGAGATCAGGTGTTCAATTTCATTTACGAAAAATTGTAACGAAAAGTTAACAGTTTACAAAAAAAAAATTATTTAGAAAAACAAACATAATGGACGCAAAAAGGCACGTCAGCTCAATCACTTTGACAAATAACCGTAAACAAATTAGACATGAAATGCAAATAGTCTTCCTCAACCAATTGCACGTAGGACAGTGGACTGTATTGCGGGTCTTCGGGTTGAAAGTATTCCATTTCTTCCTCGATTTCATCCTCAAAGCAGACTTTCTTCGATCCCTCATCCGAAAGAGACATTTCACTTGATCTCCGAATTGGTGGTCGTGCCAAATTTGGAGTCGATGAAACAGCTGCAGGCTGATCTGATGATCGCTGATCGGTATCTGAAGTAATCGGACTGATCATTTGTGACATTTCGAAGGATCCCCTCTCAAGTTGCGGAGTTTTCTGCTGTTGTTGCAAATGCAATCGGCGCACCACATTTACACGCATCGAATGCTTGTGGTCTGAGCCACGTTTCGCGCCACTGTCTGAAGGTGCTTTTGCGGATCTACCGCCACTGGTCGAGGGCTCAGAATCATCGTTTTCTGGCTTCAACATAAGAGCAATGCCATGCTTTCGACGGTGCCAAGTCTCTTTATGTTCTCGGAAATCGCATATGACCTTCTTGCGAACGAACTCGTGATAGGTTATCAATTCAGTGCTGATCTCACGGCGGATGAGCTGCTTTTCTCGTGTGGGTATGTGACAGTTCTTCAGAGCTAGGAGACTTTGAGATGCAGCCAGCATGAGGACATGCTCCAATGCCATTAGGCATAGTTCTCCGTCCAAATTGGAGAGTAGTTCGTTGGGTGGTGCCGACGCTGATGATACTGATGTCACAGACACTGATTTGGAGAAACGTCGTTGGGTGGGCGACGTGGAAAGATTGCGACTTGGTGGATAGCCTCCTGGAGCTTCGAGCTCTGTGTTTTCAGGCAGAACATTCAATGGAACTTCGTGGAAACCATAGTTTTGCTGCAATAGAAGAGGAAAATTGGCGTCGCACTCGAAAAATGTGAGTGATTGTAGCTTACCAAGTTGAGGACCTTTGTGAAAACGCCAACCACACTGAGAACGGTGCCAAAGGTCAGTTGCATATTGGTGTCATTGAGCTTGGGGGCGCCAAAATGTATCTCGAATAGTGGTTCCCATTTGCTAGCCAGAAACTCGGGTTCGCAAATCAAGTCCAGCAATGGCGGACTGAAGCGCAACAGGCATTGGACACAAAACGTTATTATCTCTGTTAGGCTGGAATAAGAAGGAGGAAACAAATAAAAAATGCAATACCCCGAATATTGTTGCAAGGAGTCCAATGACTCTCAATAACACAAATAGCTCGCTATTTGCGTGCACTATGTTCTCTTGTATGCGAATTGCCAAGCAAAACAAAACAATAAGAAGTGCGGGCTATTTCAAGCCGCTGAAGTGATTATTTGTGCTTTTTTTGTTGTAGCCAAGATCAACACAAGATCGTGAAACGATCAACAGAGTAACAAAGTCACGCCTTGCCATTCATGTCATTTCCTACGACACAGTTCAACATTTTTCAGAAGTATTCCCTGTACTTACTCATTGAATGCAGTTATCACTTCATCAACCAGTCCCCCACTCTCGCTGTCCTTTATAATGTCCAACTGCGTCCGTCGTCCACTCACTAGACTCTTCAAATTCTTCGGTTGATGGAACAACGATATCGAGTGACCCATCAGCATTTGAACACATCTCTGCCAAACGAAGAACAAAAATAATGAAAACAAAAAATATATACATATATCGACTCCCCGCACTACGCACCATCAAATTAAACAGACTATGCGAGTGCTCCAGTCGCCACTCCTTCTCGTAATCCACCAACTTGGCCACAAGCAGCACAGAGTTCTTTATCAACACCATGGCGCTGGGTTCCAGCGATTGTTTACCTAAAAGCAGCGAGTCCATTAAATACTCCTCGTGAATGCCAACGAACGTCAGGACATGCTTCAAGAACTGATACTCGTGCTTCTCGAACAGAATCGTAACCAGTTCGATGCCGCGCGAGTAAATTGGCCACCATTTCTGAACTGCCCAGTCGTTTTCACGAGGCTGCTTCATTGCGTAGTTGGTCTGGAGAAGCTCCTTGGGAGGCAGCAGTTTTAGCCACAAATAGTCGCCAACGTCACAGTGCAAAAACTCCTGGGAACAGTTGCCTTTGGCAAAGACTATCAAAACGTCTAGTAATTCCACAGAAAGCTTCTGCTTGGAGTAGAGCTGCAAAATCCAGCCAGTGCAGCTGAGTAAGCGATTGAAAACCTTATTGGTAATGAACGGCAGGTCCCAGTTACCGGGACCGTCATTGTGGAAGATTGCGGCGAGAGTTTTCAACAGATTCAAGCTCAGTACTAGTGAGTTCGACGACGTGGAAGAGTTGGCTGTCTTGGAGAGCTTGACCTGTGCTTTAACTTCGTTCTCGAGATTGCTCAACTCCGAGCAGATTATACCGACCACAGAGTAGAGAAAACTTAGAGCCACTGTCGAGTCTTTCAGCAACTCGGCGGCGAGGAGATCGGCACACTTGATAGTTATCGATAGGCACGCCTCCTTAGCACGAACGTGAAGATCCTCATAGCAACTGGCAACGCCGCTTAGAAGTTTTATCAACTGTTGCAGCATTTTCTGGTCCTCCTGAGCACTCTCTGTGTATGAATGCTTGTAGCTAAGGATGATAAAGAGGTACAACTCGGAGAGGATTATGAATGGCCTCAGATCATCGATGTATTCGGAACGTTCCACGAGCACCTGCAGGCACTTCTCGGCCAGGAGTTTGAATTTTGTCTGTGGAATCTCAATGCCAGTGGGGCTCTTCTTTAGGTAGATCAAGACGAATCCCTTGAATGCCTGCAAACGATTCAACCACTCAGGTGTCTCATCGACTGCCTGCAAGTTTCTTGCCACATTAGGCAATTCAAAGACATACTCCAGCCAGACGTCAAAGTGGGAACTCTCAAAGAATCGATTCAACACCTTCTTCAGTTCCGTGTTTGTCTTGTTGCTTGTACAGAACACCTCGATGCCGAGGATGTTGAACAGCTGACTGTAGGCCTTGACGTTTGGTGACAAATCGCCAAAGAGGGGATTGCAAAGTGATGACCAAAACGTCGGCTTCTGAATAAGTTCCTCGACAAGACTCTGCATGTTGTTCTTCCACAGCGAGTGGAATAGGGTCATGATGCGACTGGGCAGTGGATTCTCTACCGCGTTCGGCGAGTGCGCCACCGCATCGAGGTAGTCTTCCATGAAAGTCAGAATGCCGTCGCCGATGTTGGATTGTTTGTCCTTTTGTTTGTCCTTTAGTTTGTCTCGTGCAAAGTTCACATTGAAGAAGGCCTCCGTGACGCCGGGTTGTTTCTCGATGCATGCCTCGACGAGCTCGAGAATGGCGATCTTCAGGCTGTCACTCTCTAGGTCATCAGGTAGCTTGCTAAGAAACGTCAATCTGATTTGATCGGGCTCCATATCGAGGCAGGCCAGCAGTGACATGTTGAACTCCAGGGCAATACGTTTGAGCAATCTGCAAGACAGTAGCGGCAGCCAACGATCGAAAATGTTGTTCATATAACTGGTCACCACCGGTATTATGCGCAGAGTGTCCCTCTGCTTAGGTTGAGTATAGATGAGAGCTTCCAATGGTGACAGCTCTGAGCTAGAGAACACCGATGTTTTTAGGCGAAGAAGTTGCATTAGAATGCGCATCGACAAGCGCACGAGGAGGATGAGTCCGTTAGAGGGCACCATCCAATTGGATTCCATTTCCATCGAGAGTTGCAAGTAGGGATTGCCGATCGCAATGAAACTAGAAGAGAAAAAGTTCTTAAAATGGTTTGCACACAGAAAGGGTGCACTTACCGTAGGAGCACCAAGCCATTCTCAAGGTTGAGCAAGCTGTAGACACAAATGTTTCTCAGTAGTTGCTTCGAGGCGTTTTGGGATCCCTTCTCTGCGGTCACCATGTCCAGGATGTCGCATATGAATCCCATTATTTGGGTGTATATTTTATTTTTATCATGTTGCGACTCGAACCGCCACGAATGCAAATGCGGAAAGACCTCGCGTAGGAGGAATATCAAGCCGGGAATCTCCATTTGGTAGAGACGATCGCGACCCATCTGGAAGGGGAAGATTTGTCTAATAAATTTAGTTCCCCTTGTAGAATAGTTCAAAACAAAATTAGCTAAATCCACAACATGAACTTGCCGACTAATTAAGAGCTGAAATCGAGCGCAAAATGACACCACTCACCTTGGCATAGGTCCTCAAGAATCCCAGATAAGCCAACAAAAAGTCATAGCGCTCCATCTTCTTTTCAACATCGACCAAATACGTGCCCACCAAGTTCGAATCGAAGCACAATCCATGAGCGTATTTTTCATAGTCCAGCGATTCGTTGCTCATTGCCGGGAAGATGTTCAGGTTGATCACTCGGCCAAAAATCTCCTTATCCACCAGCGGCAGCAGTGCCGTGCACACATTTAAACAATTCGCCAGCAGCTCAATAGGAGGCGTCTGTATCAACTTGAATTTATTCAGCACATCGATACACATCTCCGTGGGGTGGACCATTTCAGTAGAGATCTCACTGAGCGACTTCACACGGCTGATCGCGGACTGAAGGTACTTTAGCCCGCTATTTACACGCGCCAATCGGTCCTCGTTGAACTCGGTGTAGCGCATCGCTTCGTCGAGCAAACAGTTTATCTCGTTGTGCAGCACATTGAAGTAGTTTACACTCGTGCGGAAGTGAACGAAACACGCTCGTGGGCGTTCCATAACCACTGCCGCTGTGCCTGCTCGGATGGTGTAGTCGATGCGGGGAAATGGGGTGAAATCACGACTGAGGATGTATTCGTCTTCGATGTCCGGCGAGGACTGTAAGCCGAATTTCGATTCATCGTAGATTTCGGTGTAAATGGGTAGCGATTCCAGCTGCGATTTAATATAACTTCCCATGCCGCCTTTTGTGAGGGCTTTGGCGATCATCGATATGTGGATAAGGTTTATGGGAAAGTTCTCCAGAGCGGTGTTGTAGAGAGAACGAACGCCACCATCTGAAAGTGAGTGGACATTTTTGAGGTGTTAGCAGCGGTAGTATCAAATGTACAAACCTTCCAGCGAACAGAAGTCCTTGGCCAGGGACGGCCATGAAATGAGCTCACACAGCAACTCGTATATGTAAGGGTGACGAGCGATAGTCCCATCGGCGTCGAAGAGGTCGCACAAGTAGGTTAACTGGTTGTAGATGGTTCTTCGAACTATTTTCGACACAACACTGTCGTCCTGAAAGAAAATAAGACAGTTAGTAGAATTTTGTATGGTTCGTGTTAACAAACCTTAAACATTTGATGGCGGACTAGATCTTTGAGGAACCCAAAAACATTCAAGTGCACCGCGCGTATTCCGAACTGTCCATACTTGCTCATAATATCGTCTTCTTCAGCCAAGCTACTGCTTCTTAAGTTCAGGAGCATCCACGACAGCAACAGTGGTCCATTTTCCTCATTGTGATACATACTAGCGATATCTTTATCCAAGAGGCTGATGATTTCGCTAACGCCGGCTGTGTGTTGTGGATTTTGAAAGTCAATACACCTCATAAACAGAGCCACCTCACTGAAGGCGATTTTTTTTATCAACTGCCGATGTAGCTCATTCTGTGGATCCAAATGACGTTGCTGACGACCGAAGGAGTGTTGTTTGAAGCAATTGAACAGCTTCTGTAGTTGCTTAGGTTCCACACCCACATGGTCAAATATAAGAAGAAGAATCTGTAACGTCTCATTGATTTCTCGACAGTTGCGCTCTGCCCATGCATTCAACTTGTTGTGATAGTTGAGGAACTCGCCAGCGGTGAGCTTTGTTGGTGGATTCTCACTGATCAAAGACTCAAATTGTTTGATGTACGAGTCCCTCAAGTTTGCCATTGACAGCTTGTCCACAATAAGTTTGTATTCATTGTGATACGGATGACCGGCTATTTTGTAGAAAATCAGAAGATTTTTCATCACCTTGAGCACAATCATTCGCTCCAAAGAGTAGTAGCCCCAAATATCATCCAGGAGTTGGGTCATATTTCCCTCGGTGGATATGAATGCGGTCAATGAACTCGCCGAGCCACGATACTCATTCGATAGGTAAAAGCAAAGAATTTGCCAGCACTGATTGGACTCCAGGTCCTGAGACAAGTGAATAAAAATTTAAAAAAAATATCTTCACCAGTCGTTAAGGCCTGTGAACCTACCAATAACTCCTGCAGTTTTTTTGTAAACGGATACAATTTGTCCTGTTTTTTATCTTTGAGAAGCGATTCCAAGTCAGTGTTTGATGAGTTTGTGCCTTTGAATTGAAGCAGACCATCTTGTAATTCTTTGGATACTTGTAGGAGCTTTTCCTTCACGGTGTCTTCTGGGGTTTCATAGTGGATACCAGACACCAGTTGCCAAAGGCGCTTCCAATCGGTACTGGTGCAGAGAAGTCAAGTTTGATTACGATACAATTATGTTCATCAAATATTTACTTACATTTCTCCATTCGAAGACATGTTGTTTTTGTTCTAATACAAAACTATTTATATCCCCGACGAAAAAGCGGGAATACTACTATAGTCGGATTTGCAAATAAACAGCCAAGGAATTTCTATCCAATTTTCCGACTCAACTGTCAGCATGTCCTCAACTGTCATTTGTTTAGAAGAAATTGGAATAGAGGAATCTACACATAAAGGTAGTAGAGTCGAAGATGCGAGAATGAAAGAATGAAATAGTATTGTACTTACCAGAGACAATACTGAGACCCCCAACTCGCAATCCTCTTGCCGCTGGCCCCCTCAGTTTTTTTTTGAATTCGCCATTTTGTTTTCCTATCGGTGTTATGTCAATTTAGAATCCGTGTGAGCTTCAAAAAAAAAAGCAAAACAAAAAAAATGTGGTGAATTTCTTTTGACAGAAGTCGAGTGACAACTGTCAAAATATGGAAAACAAATTGTATTTTTCCTCCAACAAATTGAGAAAATGTAAGTTTTTGCATATTTAAAGTGTTTAAATTAATAATTAAATATATTTGTCTTACAGCTAAGGAACAAGCCGACGTTGAGGTGTTCGCTAACCTTACACATATGCAATGGATCGCACTGGAGACAACGATGAATATCAATCGGAATCGATATAAGTAAGCCATACTATTCAATGAATTTGTCTCACTATATATATTTAATTATTAGATATTTCTTCAAGGTTTGTTAAATCACAAGCTCCCACTCAAGATCATGCTAGAGAAGCCCTTGATTTGTACACGATGCAGGAGAACACACGCCATCAAGAGTGTATGGCCAAAGTCAAGGAATACGCAACACATATTGGCGAAAGTTGAACACAAGCGTATCGATCATGATGAGCGTAGGAAGACCCTGATTGTAAGTTGGATTTGAATCAACATGAACCTGACGACGAATTGCTAACCATTTGTATCCACTTCTAGGAAGAGACCAAGTAACAACAGCATCGTGCCCAATATCAATACCAATTGGCAAGGCGCCGCTATGAAGATCAACTGTCGCAGAAGCAACGTATCCAGGAGGACAATTTCAAAAAGTGAGAATATTGTAAAAGTTGTCTGAATTGATTCTTTAAACGGTTACACTTACTAGGCAAGAGGAAAGTGTCGCACTCCAAGAGGCAATGCGCCGGCAAACCATCGAACACGAGATCGAAATGAAGGAGAAAAACCGTCTTAAACTACTCGAGCACGAGATGAGAACTAAAGCCAAGGTTGACAGGGAGAATCGTGACAACAATATAGAAAAGATTCGTCTAAAGGCACTGCTGCTGGTCTGCCAAGGGAGCAACTGGGCGTCACAACTATTTACAAAGTCTTCGATTAGGCCAACACCAGTAATCTTAGTTTGTTGTTGTCCAAAACATTTTAATATGAGTATTGAATATAAAATAAGTTACATGTAAAACTATCATAACGTGTTATAAATATGAAAGATTAAACGAATTTGCACTCTATTCTGGTGGAGCCATGTGTACACTCCAGCCATGGAAACATTTTGTGAAGCACTTCGACTCCTTGTTCTTCAGAGTGAGGAAAAGTTTGCGCACACTTTCTGGTTGTTTGATAGATGTTGTGCTGAATACCTGGAATAAATGTTAGTAAATGCATATTTGTGTAAACTGAAAGAGTTTCTGTCGTCGGCTGTGTGACTTACTTGTGCGGTTTTCTAGGCCAATTTGATTTTGGCTTCACTGCGTATAGAGCCGAGCCAGAGAAATACTTGTTCGCCGGTGTCCAGTATCATGATGTCGTCGTCTGCTAAATCGTCTTAGCAGAAGTCCGAGCAATTTTCAGCGACGGTGAAGTAGCCCCTTTCTTTGGAACATAGTAAAAGTCGGGTGAAACTCATGTAAATATAAGGGATGGGAATCCAGTTTGTTGTCAATCAAATACAGACGGCGTAGGTTCATCAGCTTGAAGATTGATGAAGGTAGAGCTTTCAGCTGGTTGCGCGACACATTCAAGATCTCCAGCTTTTGCCAAAACTCGACCACGGATGATAGTTCGCTTATTTCATTATCGCTCAAGTTGAGACCAGGTTGAGACGTTTCAAGTTGGACAAGTTGTACAGGCAATCGGTACCTGGCAGCGAATTTCGCGAAAAAAAAAAACAGTTCGGATGAGTTAGACTAGTTGTCAGTGTCAGTGTCAGATTTCAACCGTGGTGAGCTGTGACTGTGTTCAGAAGTACAGCTTTTTTTAGGAGAAGTTCAACTCAAATTTGGTGAATAAGTATATTATCTCAGTACATTTTCATATTAATTTTTTCATAACATTCTGTATTTCTATTCAACCAGAGTACTCATTCACCATTATTGTTCCATTATAATACCAAAACATACGCCTTATAAGTAATATAAATGTAGACTTGGAAATACGAGACACAAAAAAATAAAACAAATACACATACGTATACTTTATTTTAAATTATATTTAGACTAACGGAGGAACTCTTAATTTATACTTAATAACAGCAACGATATTAATCTTGGTATTTATAAATTATAACTAAACTCCAGAAGTATACTAAGCGCCGTATGTGATAAACATATTCTACTCGATTTATGTTAAATGCCTTAAGAATGTTCGCGAAAAATGTTTTAATTTGTTTATTATTCTTCAGAATTGTTTATTTTTCTTATATTGTCAACAAAGTATACAATTATTCTTAAAATAAATCACTGCCCATACAAAATTTAGTTGTAAAAATTATTTTCAAATTTAACGGATAATATTTTACGGACGCAGCCAGCAACTTTGCCCACACCGGAAGCCAGTTTGGAAGCAGCGGAAGTTGTGCTCTTTTTTTGAGCGTGTGTTGGTGACCCGGAATTTTTGAAGTTTCGTGACATTTGTCAATACGAATTTCTATGTATCAATACTAGCGCAAAAAAACGTCACAAGCCCATGGTAATATAGCTTGTAGGCAAGTAACGGAAAATCGGCCGGAGTTGGGGGTCTCAGTATTGTCTCTGGTACTTACCAGTACTTACCAGAGACAATTGTCTCTGGTACTTACAAAGGAAAATTCGTCTGAATTTGAACTTCGGCACTAGTACTTGTCAGTAAATAGGAAGTTTTTAAAAATTGCTATTAGCTGAGTGGTACGCAACTCGAGCTAAATAATCAAACTTGTTTCAGAATGTACTTCATGTATCTGTCAATATTTAGCGCGCCCATTTATTGAGTCGGGACATTTCCTCAAGCTAAATTTTAACAGATCGTTGTGTTCTCTTGTTTTTTTTTTGCGTTTTTGTGTTGCAAAGAATGGGAGAAGTAAGCAAAGATGAGTTTTTTGAAGCTTTTTGAAGCTAAATTTTGACAGATCGTTGTGTAATCTTGTTTTGTTTGCGTTTTTGTGTTGCAAAGAATGGGAGAAGTAGGCAAAGATGAGTTTTTTGAATAAATAGCTCGACGAGGAACTACATAGAATTGGAAATGGATGAAATCAGAGAGAGTGGAATTTTTGAAGTTATTTTCCAAGAACAGCTGTTTTTTTGTGACATTCATCCACAGAGCTCCCTATGTCAAAATTTAGCTAGGACTTTAGCTGAAGTTTGGAGAGAAAAATTGGAAACCAGATAAGATTTAGTTTAGCTAGAGCAGTGTACTAAGCTTAGGTTTCACTAAGTAAAAGTCCTACACCCAGTATAAATTTGCAAAGTGCGGCTTAAATTAAGTCGTGAGTCGTGTTTTGATCGCTGGTATACTATCAATCTGAAACAGAAAATGCCTTATTGATCGCAGTGTTTTAACCTGTGAGGAATAAATGGACAAAATCATTAAAGTAATGATAGTCACAGCACAGGTTACTGCCAGTCATCGATGTGTGAATGAAACTTATAAAGAATGATAGCGAATAATTATCATTTCAATATTATCTAATGCATGTCATAAAACTCATCAAAAGAACCAGCGACACAAGAGACAAGGAAATAAGAATTACATGCACCATTTTATTCATTGAAATTAGGCGTTTTTTTTTAAAATATGAATTCAATTGTAATAGAATCGACTAATCTCGTACAATCCAAACAGCGAATATAATTGCTGGCAATGCTGCATTCTAAACAGTTGCCGACAAAACCCCTTTCAAAATTTTGAAGTTTTCTGTGGAAAACAAAATACAAAAAAATCAACAACAAGTAAACAACAACAAATACTGCAAACAGGCAAGCAAAGCGAGCATCCCTTTTATAACAAAGATGCTAGAACCAGGCTGAAGGACCCACCGCAACCAAGCCAAACGACGAGGACTTTGCTAAAGTGAAACGTCAAAGCCGCAAATCAGTGAACAAAGTGTATAAACCGGTTTTTAATTGTTATAAAGAAGCATCTCCACCACAATCCACAATAACCCCATAATCGGGTAGCCGACAACGATTGCAAAAATCTATTTTTTAACTTAGCCTGCTACAAGCACAAAGTATTCGCTAGCTAAAAACGAAGATTTTTTTCGTTCGCCGCATTTTTATACTTCCAGCAAAATACAGCAAACGCATTTAAGGAGAGTAAGCTGCCAAGGGTTTGTTTTGTATTAGATGCGAGAATATCGAGGTCTGTAACGCGCAACATCAAAACGTTTCTGGGTACAGCAGCAGGAGCAGAAAAGCAAGACAGCTGCTATTGCTTGCTGCAGCCTACGTCTTCTTGTGAGGAAGATTTTTGCGTTAGTATTACCAAACTATCGATACGTCACAGATCTAAATTTTTGTGCGTCTCGCTTATAGATATTCGCAGAGAAAGAGAAAAAAATCAAGTGATTACCTTTGAGTGACGACCACCCACCCTCCGTAGCCGGTTAATGGCAGAATAACAGGGGTGGACAGCGCCTTTTACCCACCCCCTAGCAGTCAACTAAGAAGAAAATTTTGCTCCTGTACTAAGAGGGAAAATATAGTGAAGGATATACAGATTAAATTGATTTTTCTCGAGCGGTCAAAGGTATTTCCAGCATCAGTGACAGTGGAGCGCCCTTGTAATTGTTTTCCACTGGTTTTTTGACCGACACGAAAACGAAAACGAAATGGAGGATAAATCATCGAATTCACAAATGGAAGGATGTGCAAGTAAGTAAAGCAACGTTTTTTACATGCAGAGTTGTTTTTTCTATTTTTTCCTCCCATCGTTTGAGTTATTTTGTTGATAGAATAAGTTCACAAAGTCATTTGTTTAGAAAAAGGTTCTAAATTTAAACTCGACAGCACTTTGTGCTATACTAACGCCAGTGATGCAAGAGGCAGCATTATTTTTCTCTCAGATTGCATCTAAGTTATGTGCTACATGGATGTGGTGGGAGGCTGAGGGTGGCTAGCGCAGTGCGCTGTATCTATAACTCAGTTTGAACTTTGTGTAGCCACCTAAGGGCTAGAAAGTACAATTTGTATGTACTTGCCTATGTATCTAACTTTTGCAAGTCTTAGAAAAAGTTTTCCCCGAGGGTGGTTGCGAAGAGATTTTGTCCTGCAGGGACTATCTAAGAGCTTTGCTGTCACAGCTTCACCGCGGAAGATATTGTTGTTCCTCTTAAAGTCTTAAAAAGAATCGATAGATTCCTACGTTTTACGACACAATGAAGGCAACTCCCTTTAATTTTCAATTGAACTACTTTCACCCAACTATGTAAACATTAGTGGTTCTTTATTTACATCAAATCGCTCCATGCACTGCGAACCAGCGTTTGAAGAGTTTTAAGTAGGTACACGTCCGTCCAAATAAACACTGAATGTTACCACTGCACTAGCATTAAACTTACCGAGCCATTTGATTTCTTTGAAGATGTGGGGCTTTTAATTTGTTGTCTACTTACCCTTATCGTCTTTAGAGGCTTTAAATCGCTTTTAACCATGCTTCCTACTTGCGACGTGCTTTGGAAAATCTACGGTGTTGTCTGATAATGCTGAAGTCATATTCTCAGAAGATGGATCGTTGTCACTGAAATGACTCTACACCTCGACAATAGCTGAGTCAAATAGTGATTTATTTTCCCCTACTACTGACTTATCTACATCACTTGTGAAGGAATTAAAGCGTCTTTTAGCTACCTTTTCTGTTGCCACTTCGGGTGTAGCTTATTATATTTTCAAATGGGAGAACCCAGGTTATGACATTTTTTAATTCTGTTACAGATTACTACCAGATAAGTGACGACGACATCGATGACAATGACGAGAATGGCGAAGAGTCTGTTATCGAAGATCCCGAATCAGCTAGTGGACGCGGACCATATGAACGTGCATGGACCACAGAGGCGACTCGTGCCCTCATCCACATTCGTGGACCCATGGAAGAAAAATTCACCGAAGGCCGACAAAAGCGTACTGCCCTCTGGTTGAATGTAACCAGACAACTGCAAAAGCTCGGCTTTCGCTATAGCGCAGCAAAAGTGCAAAAGAAATGGCACAACATTTTAATCACGTACAACAAGAATCTCAACAAAAAGTTCCTCGCCGGCTACGTACACTGGGAATTCTTCGAGGAGATGTTTAAGTACTTGCAAGGCAAAAAGGCCGAATGTGACACAATTGTCAGCGGATCACAGTTCCAAGATGAAAGCCAGTACAGTCACGACAACTCAATGCTTCAGCCACAAATTCACATGGACAGCAAGTCAGTAGATGAGTTCGAAGAGAGCAGTGGCAGTCCGGAACGAAAGAAAAACAAATACGAGTACAATAATGATCATGCAGAACTTCCGCTTGAGATTACCCATGAGAATGGTAACGAGGACTATATACCGCACGGAACATGGTGGAAGGACTACTTTGATCGTAAATTGTCAATGGAAAAGGAGAAAATTGAATTGCAACGCGATATGCATCGTGATTTGATGCATTTCAACAAAATGTCACTCATTCAGCAGGAGAAGATCGAGCGTATCAAAATCGATGCCATTAACAGCTTGACATCGACTCTGCAAAAGTTTGTCGAAGTGAAGAGCAGAAAAAACTAAACGCACGTGTGTAAATTTTAGGTTTTAATCAGTATCAACAACAGATCGTATGTTCCCAAGTTTTTGTGATTTTATTTTGTATTTCAATAGTTTTAACAACTGAATGTGTATGTGCTTTTAAGCGTTTCGGATACATTTAGGAAATATATCAAGTACAAAAATTGTAAAGGGTTTTGTGTTCTGCATTTGAATAGTATATGTAGGTGATGGTGCCGTGGTGGACGGGTCATTTTGGGCACGCAATTTGCGATGGGAGACAATTGTCCCAAGTACAAAATGAGAACTGGCAGTCATGGTAATGTAATGTAAAGTTTACCTTTGAACAATATTTTTTGCTAAACGCGTAAGTATCATGGCTTAACAATGAGTAGCGCAAGGAACTTGTCTGACGAGAATCTTCAACCTTTAACTTACTATCGCAGATATCCTTATAAGTAACCTATCATCAACTTAAAAATTTTGGTCCGAAAGCTTTCTGAGTTCAACTGGCTGCGTCATTACGTAAATTGATCTTGCTAGGTCTGCAACTAGGTATTCCAACATTAAATTGTGGACACTTCTTCCTAACCTTTGTCTTGCTGCACCTGCTGAGACTGTGATAGTCTATTTTAAAATTTTGTTAAAGGACAAGCCTCTGTCGCTGGCAAAATATCGACCTTCTCGTATGTTGAGCCTTTGTATATGTTTGACATTTTCACTGCATTTTAGATTGGACTTAGATTTGCCTTTCCCGAAAATAGGTATAAAAAAACAAACCTTTGGTTTCCTATCTTATAGAGATAACGATTAATTAGATTTGATTCGCATTGGATCTTCTCAGCTAATAATTAGCATTTACTTTCATTGTAACCTCCACTCTAAATATTTGTATAAAATTTCGCCATTCGCCTGGACACAAACATTCTACTCTTGTCCATCTACAAAGGTGTGTCTTATCTTTTGTGGTAGCTTTTATTAACAAATTCAATAGTCAGTGCTACAGCGATGTGCCAAAAAACGAATGTGGAAAAATGGCATCTAGTTCTATTCACACTCAGGTCAGGTTAGGTTAGTGCGTTGGCGAGACAGCAGAAACCTGTGCCAGCTACACTTAAGTGATATTCGAATTTTCTTTTTCAGATACGCTCTCAGATTTCAGATTTCGTGTGTCTAATTCAAAATAAAAACGTCACTAGCTCTTTTTTTGTTGTTTTTTGATTCGCAAAAGTGCTCAATCGGAAAAGGATTGCTTTTTTTCGTACCAATCGAACATAAAAAGTGTCCTAGAGCTAAAAAGAAAGAAAGTGCTTTGAGAGTGCCCAATCTACGCTTTGCCATTTGTAGAGACGGCGAAAGCTCTTCCTGTCCCCTTCACAGGTCATCAGAGATGAATCGAATTTTTTAATACATATATGTATTTTCAGTTATCCCCGTGACGACACCCACAAGTGATACGATGACAACGATTCTCAGTTAATTTGTAGGTTTTGCAGTTTTTTATTTAGTGGCCACATTTTCCCTGGTTATCAAGTCTGGTTGGTTGCTAGTAATCAACTGTCACTTCCCAAATCAGAGACAAGTCCAATAGAGCGTTTCAGTTGTCAGGTAGATATTTCATATTTGCCGTTCGTCACACGTTCGGTGAGATTTAAAATGTTCGCACGGTGATTGATATGCAAGCCAAGCACTTGTCTACCTATGACACCAGATATTTTACACCACACCCGTCATCTATACTTACTTTTACAATTCCTTAATAGTGAACCAAAAGAGCTATTGCCAAATATTTATACGAAACTGAAGTTTGAGAAGAAGTCCATGTATTCATTCATTTCCACTACTCCCTTAAGCTAATCAAATATATAAAACAAATAATGACTCGACAAGTTCAAAAATTAATTCAATTTTATTTTCTGTTTAGTTCTTCAAAATCTTTATTCATACATACATTTAAAATTAAGTTAAATAAAAATACATGTTTTTCCTACTTTCGAAATAAATTCTACGAAATTCTTATGCTACATTTTTATCATCTAAAAAGTCTTTAAATTATGTTTTTATATTTTATTGTATAGTTCTTTCTTTTGCATTTGATGTAAAAATACATATTAAAGCTCTTCAGTAAATGCATTCATGCATACGATGCAATTTTGTTGTACATCAAACGTGTGGTTGCTTAAACTTTAAGGCATTTACCAAAAATGTGATTTTCAAAATATTTCTATAAACTTTGGTATTGTTTTACATAGTTTATGAAAAATTATGTTTAAAAAGGCAACGTTGGTGTATTTTTTATTTATTTTTTATTTAATAAAAAAGGATACACACATTTGTGTATGGTATTTCATAATTTCTTGTTATTAAGCAAAATGTGCTGAGAGCACATGGAAGCCTTATTGTTTACGATTATGGGTTTATGGTATCACTTTTACTGTCAATACGATTTATTATATATGTATGCCTTTCAACGAGGTTTTAGTCTGCCTGTGCGCAAATAAAAAATCATCCAGACTTTCATATAAAAGATATCCATCACGTGATTTTCCTTACATTAGTTTTCGACTTTAAAGAGACGAAGTTCAAAATGGTTTGTCCGCATACGCAATTTATTTAACATCTTGTTCCCATATATAAGAAAATTGCTCAACCCTACGATATGTCAAAAAGAAGCGATGTTTACTTGTTCTCGCTTAAAAACATGACCTATTCACGAACTTTTAAAATAAAAGCGCGTTTTTAGCAGGCAAAGTTGTTTCCCCACTCTCGCGCAGATTAGAAATTTACAAGTTTTACTGAGACAAGTTCGCGTTCTATGAAACGCTAGATGACCAGCGTGACATGTCAAACTTAAGTCAACATCCATATACAAAACTTCTGACTGTAACGGAAAACGTCAATTTTTGCTTTCACAATTGTTTTACACTTTTCATATTCACTAGAGATAAACACAAATATTTTCGGTGGAAGATTCATGAGTTAATCATAAGTCCAGAAAAGCATTATAATGAGCAGATTATGAGGTCCGTTCACGCATTGCGTATCCCAGCGAAACACTTGTTAAATATTTTAAGATCCAACACACTACTCAATTAAAAAATTCAAACGAATGAAGACTGCTCTCATTTATTTTCATAGCACCTTTTTTTAAATTTGCTTTTAATGACAATAAAAGTGAACCAATAAACAAACAAACTTACACTTAGCAATCTAATTACGCAAGTCAGTTAAAGTTAAACTTAGGGCCGGTTTAGTTGAACCGCAAACGTTGGACGGAATCACCAACTCGATCCACGAAATACCTGCCAATATATTCGACATATGAGCTACAACAAAAAATATATTTACATTGTTGTCTCCGAATCTGGAGGCGTGTGATAATTTAAATTATATGCCGGTGGACCGCTGTTCAAGAAGGCCATCGATCGTATGCTCTCCCGCGAGGCGGTTCTTTTCGAAAACGGAATATTCTGCGGTGGACTGCTGGGAAAATTTGGCGAATGCTGCTGTTGTTGTTGCTGCGGCGGTTGATGATGGTGGTGATGTGAATGCTGATGTTGTAGAGTTTGTTGTTGTTGCTGCTGCTGCTGCTGTTGACTACCACCCGTGATGCCGGCAAAGACATTCTCCGTTGTAGGATTATACGAGCTCAAGGGACGAGCCCCGTGGAAATTGGAATAACTCGACCTAACCGATGGTGGACGGTTGTTGTACAACTCGTCGACATGTTCCCCATCGTTGAGATTCGGCGTCGAATGTTGATAAGTTGGATTGTACAACCCAGTTGGAGGGCTTCCAGAGCCCCAAGACTGCTGTAGCTGGGTGGTGCTTCCACTGGTATTGTAGTAGATCGGATCAGGTGGTATATTCTTGGTGAAACTGCTATACTTGTTCGGCGGTTTGGTAAGACTACTCACAATCTCGTTGTTCAGTGATTGAAGATTGGTCGCTGTCAACGCTGGATTCTCTATATGCTGGAAGCTAGCAAATTGTTTGCCAAGACTGTTCTGGTGTTGCTGCTGCTGCTGTTGTTGTTGCTGTTGATCGATCAGTTTAGTGACCGGATTCTGTTGATACTTACGACGAGAAGTGCGCATACTATTACGATTGCTCGAGCTGGCATGACTACGTCGACTTGTGGTACTGTGACGGCTATTCGATCCGCGAGTCATAACAGAACGTCTCTTCACACGTCGCGGTGTCATTGGTTTGGGACTCAATTGTCCATTGCGATCTTCGACCTGGTCGTCGTAGTCTAATATGGTGTCGGCTCGATTGCGGATAGTATCCATAGTTGATGGGCCAAATTCGATGGAGTACAGAGACTGAGGGTGTTTGGCTTTTTTACTACCGCTCTTCACTAGATGGCGACACGCAATGGGAGGAGGAAATAAGGGGATCGTTATAAATGAAATGTATTAACAAAGTATTGCGAGTTTGTATAGAGTTAAAGTTACCTTATATCTGTGTAGGAGGATGGATAGTTGTGAAATATTAAATTTTAATTAGCTATTGTTAAAAGGTATACTCGATCCGGTAGAAAAATGTGAAAGTGTGGTCCTAAATTCAAGCACTAGTAACTGATTTATTTACTTTTTACGTTACAATAGCTGAAATTTAGTTACTTGTTATGCGGTCTGGCGATGTTTCAGTTTGGGTTATTAAACGGTTTACTTTTGAACGTATACTTGCTACTGGACAAATTATATGCATTAATAAAGACGGCATAAGGAGAATAACAATTACTATTCCAAAGGGCCTTTAAAATGTCCTGTGACTATCGAGGTCTCTAGGCTTTACCCTGACGGTTTTTTTTTCTCTTCGGAGGCATGTAGCTACCTACATAGGGAGTAAAGTCTGCGGTATTCTCTCTAGTATCTAAAAGAAAATATTTGCCTAGTCCGCCAAGAAACGCATCCAGTAGACTGTGCTACAACACGTGACAATAAACACTATGGCCTGTTGCGAACAGTGTTTGCGAGTAGCGCTAGCGAATTGGACGCCATTTAAACATAGATATAAATCTACTACCAGAGACTTGAATAAAGAGATACTAACTCAAAACTAATCGTCTCTTTGCACCTCTATTATCTATAATGTGGACTCTGGCGACAAGTCAAAAAGTGCTGTCAAACATTATTTTAATTTATTCGGCTGAGCGTAAGTTCAGATATTTTATATTTTATCAAAAGAATCACATTAAATCGAGTACTTTCGATTTTTTCTACAAAAGTAATAAAAACTATTTGCTGGCTTTACTTTTTTTAACATCTTTGGTGTAGAATTTACTGCGCAGCAAGTTCAGAATATACAGCTTTATATCCTCATCGACACATTAAAATTTTGCTTTTAAATGTTTCTATTCTTAGATTCACTCCACAGCAACGAATTGAAATAAACAAAAGTCACTTGGCAGCATTGCAATTTATCTGCTGACGCGTACGAGTGAAAGTCCAAGTTCTATGAATTTTGTGAAGATGTTTTTAACATATCAGAGCTGTAAACTCTCGCTTACTCTTAAAGAAGTTATTTTTTGTAATCTGCTTTACACGACTAGTAAAAGTTCTTCGTGCTGTAATAAAATGGGCTGTTGACGTTGCTATTTCAATAAATAAAATCCGCAGCTGCATCTTTGCGTATTGCGAAATGATTTCTTAAATAAATTGTATTTTATACCGCTAACCATTTTGGCAATGGCGGCTTTGAATCTTTCGAAAAATAAAATCACTTTGAAAAAAATAATACGGTTACGTTGCGACTATGCAAACTCTTACAATTACTGGATTATTCGAATATCGAACTAAATCTATCTCATATCGTATAAATCAGTGACGACCTCAGCCGCATTTCCTCGCTAACACATTTTGCCAAACACACTGTTCTACAAGGCTTCCTCTACGAATCTACGTTACCACACTAAAAGCAAAAGTACAATTAAGAGAGTACAAACAGCAGTAAGAACCGTACACCGCAATTGGAACAAAATATTGTTATTAATCAATTAATTAGAAGAAAAATCATATATACTGAAATAGTCACAAAAATGCCGCATGAAAAGACGAAAGAGTGGTTAATTAAATACAAAATCAGAAAACGACACAAAATATTAAAACAAAGCGCTTATATGTTGTTTTTTTTTTCGATTCACATATATAGTTTTAAATTTTTATTTGTAAATTAAAAAATAACTTAAAAATAGACTTTATTAAAGTGGTAAGATTACAATAAGGTTTTCTTTCTATAATAAGCTTTAAAAGATTAATATTTATATTTACCTTTATATTAATATTTCTTGTTTCTCTTTTCGAAGGCAACATTAAAGTGAACTAACGGATAACACATCTCTATCTATCTTTACATAATTTGTTTATACTTTTGAATTCGTTTTACTTGTTATTTTTTGTTCTTCATATTATATACTAAAAGGCAATTACAATCTTTATTAGTGATTTCTTCTTCTTTTCAATTAAATTTTATCACAGTTGACAAACTCGTGCTTATAATTTTTTTTCCTCCTATGTCTACTTTTCGGTAACACATCTTTTGATACTAATTAATTAAATAATTTTATTATCTACGTTTTCGTGAAATTTATTTATATATATATATATTTTTCTTTTGTTCAATAACTAAGAATAATTTTCAATACGTAGTTTTCTTTTATTTGTTTGTTTTCATTAAAAACTTAACAAAATGGTTTTATTATCTAAAACTTAAAAAGAGGCTACAAACAAAAAAGTTCTTGTTCTAGTGGCGGGAACGACATACATATTAGTGCTGTTAAATTCATTTATATGAAATAAAATAAATTCAGTTCAAAGGGGGCATGACATTTCAACTGACATTAGTACAAATATTTAAGAGAATAACATTCAATAAGTGGATGAGGAATGTTGAAGGTTATTAAGAACAATAAGTTTAGAAGCTAAAAACTTTTCAGTTCTTACAAATAAAGAGAACATAAAGTTTTCATTACCAAGCACATGAAAACAGGAACTTTTAATTCGCTGTCGCATCGATTCAAAAATTATAGCTGCACGAAGATTTTAATGTTGACCAAGAAAAGTTGCTGACGCGCGACGCTTACAGTTGTCAAATTAAGCTATAATAATCCAAAGGGGTTGGAAAACTGTTGATTTGGCAAAATGTGTACGTTTTAATGGATAGTGTACAAACAGAAGTAGAAAAAGAATGATGAAATTATTATTATTATTTTTTTATTTGTTGGTGCAGTAGTTATGGCGAATTGGAAGTGTACTATTTGTTAGTCGAAGAAGCTGTGTATTGCATCGCATTATTTATACTGGATTTTATAAACCTCCTGGTTACAAATTAAAAATGGTTCGACTAACTTGGATGTAATTATATGGACCTTTTCATGGATGGGAAACCAAATTAAGTAACTTGTTTCATTGCATTACAATAATTTACCTAAAACAAGGAAATGCCTCCACCTGATATGTTTGAAAGATTACGATTTGTTCACCATTTTACTAGGAACCCATTCAAAAATGGCACTAATATTGTTGTCCAAGCAAGAGATGGCGAAGAATGCACTATTTGTGAAAAACTAAATTTGTTACACTTGCTACTTGGGATGTGTAGAAGACGAAGTGGCCTATATCAACGCGTTTTCTTAGCTGTTATTTGATTCTTATAAAATTAATAAAAAAAACATTTCGCTCTACATTACACATCCAATTGTACTTTTCTTACTCAAATAACGAGCGTAAGAATTAGAAGCATAAGCGCACAACCCATAGAATCCGTCGCGTAAAAGTGTTCAACTGACGGATAGATAATGTGGTATTCGATTGGGTTTCTTCAGATTCGCTCGATTTCAGACTTCGTCTGTATAATCGAACATTAATATGTCACTTGCTCTTTTCTTGTTGATATTCGTGCAATTGAGTAGCCTTCGGCACTTTTCTAACAGTTTTCCATTCACTGGTTAAATTTTATATTAAAACAATCGAAATTTACGCCCAGATTGGTTTTCAAACTTTAAAACATTAACAAAAATAGATAAACCCGATCCAATGCGTTTCTTTGGAGTTGAAATATTTCACGAAAACGTATACAAACTTTAATAGTTGTCAAACTCCAACGCACTTGTATTGGTAAATCTAGTGCAACTTTGAAAAAAACCTAGATTCGCAAAAGTTCTCTGAAATCAGTAAAAGGCTGTTTTTTTTCGTACAAACGATCATAAAAAGTGACCTAAAGAAAAACAAAAGTGCTCTTGAGTGGCAATCGAGTATCACATAAGCAATGCAAATGTCGGATGCAACGGATAAAAAAACAAATGTTTTCACTTTTCTTTGTCCGTTGAATCCGTTGACAGTTTTCATAAATAGAGACCCAAGGATTTTCCATAAAAAAAAAAGTTTCTACTTTTCCTTGTCCGTTGAATCCGTTGACAGTTTTCATAAATTGAGACCCAAGGTGAAAATAGAATCAGAGTTACTGACATCGGAGTTGAAAGAATTGAATTCGGGGAACTTTGAAGCGACGAAGACACTTTACTCACAAAACATGCTGCCTGTTGAATAATTCAGGAAGAAATATTTTGTGCAATGGATATGCGACGGATTTTATGGGCCTGTTCCTTTCGTCGAATAAGTAAATGTTGACGGATCCTTCGACGAAGTGGACACGATGAATTCTATGGGTGGTCCTCTTTAAACTATGAACGGTTAGGGTTGTGAATTTACAGCATATGCAGCAGATCTATTGGCATTTGACATTTCCTTATAGGTTATTTTTTACTTTTTTAAACTGCCGGTATCCGTTTGTGGTTCTCAAAATAGGGGATTTTATTTCCTGACAAATATGTATCGTGACAAGTAAAATCTATTACCAACATTATTATCATTATTTTTAAAAAATTCTTTAGTTCTGTTACACTCTTGGTCAATCTGCTACACTTTTTATGGCAATCTGTTTGGTTTTTTCTGCTATACAATTTATTAGGTTATGTGTTTCAGAAAACGAACCCAGCTGAAATTTTAACACATCTGTGTACTTTGTAGGCCTGCGTGCCACACTCTTCGAATGATTTTCTGACAGCTGCCAACTTTTGATTTTATTGATCATTCAATGAAAAATTCGTTACACTTTCCGTAGCACATAGTTGAACGATATTCGAAGTCTTATCATATTTGCTCCGCGTAACTCATTTTTTCATGCAAAACTTTAGTACATTTTATGTATTTTTTGAAGCATGCTGCAATTCAATTATCAAAAATGTTTGCATTGAACTGCCAGTTTTGAAGGTCTATCTTTTCGACACCGATTTCATTTGAAACAATTGAATGTCAGATAAGTACCCAGTCAAAGAAGTCTTGACTTCGTCGGTTACTCTTCTGTATACGTCAAAAAAAAACTCTGACAAATTGTTTCAGTCAACTGCCTGTTCTGATTGTACCAATCCCTTGGAATTCTATTACAATTTGATGTTCTGCATGTATTTTCATATTTTCCGATAGCAACAGCCACTAATTGTTTTGCTTGATTTGGGATCTAGGGATGACAGTTATGAAAACTACAAATGAAACTACTTTTTGTCTGCCCTAAGGAACCTATTATAAGCTTAGTAGCGCATATAATAGGTCAAAGGTTATAATTCCTCCAATTAGGGCCTGTTTTAAATTTTATTCCCCAAAACTCGTGTAACTTGAACAGACTTTTCTTTTACCGTCCGAACGGCTGAATTGAGATGCTTTGTCAGAAGAATTATTCTCTCGGATGTTTGTAAGGCTTTGGTAAGAAATGATGGAGGAGAACATGAGACCCCTCGGTCAGTAGCTTTTTAAAGTATCGACTATCGTACATATTACGGGTGAAGAAATTTCGTGGTGTACATCTTCTGTTTCTTAAATCAACCCTCTCCCTATTTTAAACTGAGCTTTTATAGTCAAGCAGTCAAGCTCGTGCGTCCAGCTATGCATCCACTTTTTTTAAAATATATCTCTTCCTGCCCGCAAATATCCCAATTATTTTTGGTCATTTAGCTCATCATAGAGACAAATTAACTTAGCACACAATGTCCCTATAGGTCAACATTAAAATAGCGAAAAATTTATTTAAGCCTTAGAAAAAATAGAAGAAAACCCCTCAGCACATATGACCATCACCGCCGTCACCCCCGCCATTGGTGCTGCTGCCATAACTAACATTACTAGGATTACAATAGGACCTAGGACGTGGCTTATTGCCACCACCGCTGCCGCTACTTCTACGCGAATGACGATTATTGCTGCCATTAGTGTCATTAGCGTAATGCATTTGTTTTAGTTGTTGCAGATGCAGCTGCTGCAGTGGTTGCATTTGCTGTCCACCCCCAGGGTAGCCCACCCCGCCCGCACCACCACTGCCACCGATTCCATTACGACTTGACAGTCGGTCATGCGATTTCGCTCGACTTATAACGAGGCCCGTGTCCGCGTAGCCCGGTGGGGCGTCTCGAATTTGATCGCAGAAATTCGCTATGTGAGATCTGTTGTCCTGTCGACGACGTGCCGCTACTCGGCTCGCTAGCGGTGAACGCGGCACATACTGATAAGGCATGGAGTACTTCTCGGTGACGTCGGGCGATAGATCCGGGTACGGATACTGGCCGGATCGTTGAAATTGTCGTGGTATTTGCTGAACTGGAGCATTTGGTGGCGTTGCGTTCGAGTAACCTCGATTTTCGAAGGCGTTACTCGCGGGGCTGCGGTTAAAGAACTGCGAATTGTCACGAGTGAAATGACCCAAACCATCCTCTGGGATGGTGTTGTTATTATTGGGACTGGTATTACCGTAATAAGCGCCAGTCGGAGGAATAAAATTGTTGTTTTCATTTGAAATCGAACCGGGGGTTGGTGGCGCAACAAACAGTGCACTTGGCACGGGCTTCTGAAACGGAACGTAAGTGGTACCGTGCTTGTCGGCAGTGTTAAATGTCTGCAGTGCGATTATATCCTCGATGGACTCGTCAAAATTGGGATTTTTCACCAGCTGCTCCGTCGACATTTGAGTGTACTTGACGTCGGGACGATGACTGTTTATGAAACTACTGTAGCTGCTGGAGCTTTTGCATTTCTTAACGCCACTGTTGTTGTTAACCTTGCCGGCAGCCGGATCACCTCTTTGGTTTAGACTATTCAGATTTCGATCGAATGAGGACGATGTCGTCGATAAGACGCTATTGGGCGGTGCTGGAGCCAATCCGGCTGCGGCCTTATTCAGCGAAGTGTACGACGTCGATGACTGGGTCGTGATTGTTGTGGATGGTAGCTGGTGTTGTTGTTGCAGTTGTGCAGGCGGTTGTGGGTGCGTCTGGGGATAGTGTTGCGATTGTTGTTGTGCATTCAATTTATTATTGTTTTTGCTGTTGTTGCTATTAGTAAACAATTGATCAGCGGTAGCTGTACTATCGTCATAATATTGATTATTGATTATTGTATGATTATGCAAGTTACTTAGGATACTATTACTATGCGATTTGTTGTTATTGCTATTGTGAAGATATTGTTTGTGTTTGTTAATTGATAGCATTGTTGCGCTAGCCGATGTCGGTATGCTAGTATAGCTCACGTACATTGGATGCACAACGGTATGTTGTGGACTTTTGGCGTCGCCATTCATGAAATCGACTGCAACAAAAAGTAGGACATACAATAACATTTTAGAATTTTGTCGTGATAGCTTTTGTTTTTATGATTATTTTTAGTTTTTAGTTTTTTTTTAGAGAGTCTGAATGAATATGCCAGCGAATAAGTTACCACAGTTCTGTCTGTTTTTAAATTCACTAAATTTGTATGTTTTTGCTTAATAAGAAGCCGTCAATAATGCGTTCAGATTTGGGTTGAAAAAAAAGTAATTTCCGCTCATATGATACTTTTGCTTACAAAGGCATCACACGTGTAGACATTTATTTGTCGTAGGGACTTTAGGAGTCTTTTGGAATACTCACAAAATCAAAGTTAGCTCGATCTTCGAACACGAAAATCAAAAACGCAAGTGGTGTCACTTTCAATTGAAAAAGTGAACTTTCAGCGACTAACGAATCAGTCTTAGCCATGGCGGAAAACATTTAAAGGACAAAAGACTTCTTGCACCACATTTTGACTAAAAAAAAATTGTATGGTGAATGCAAGTGCAAGTATAGCTGTATACAGTTTACTGCTAATCGTGATCTGCAGATCAAGACATCAATAAGAAGGGTTTCGTGGAAAGTCGAAAAGGAAAACATATAAGTGCCGCCTCTCTGAAAGGACTATATGCAATCGCTACTGAATTATCGTTTGGACAGTAGCTCGTAATACGATGAAAATGTTTTGGACCAAATCAATCGATACATAGACTTGCTGCCCGGCAAATCCAAGACAACACTAACGGTTTTCAAAAGACCACCTTTGCATCGCATTCAAGCCGTCATACGCTAGAATTCTTCACCTGGAGCGATAGCAAGCTTCGCGAAATGCAATTTAAACGTAGCTAGGATTACAAACATGCACCGGGATTCCGCAAGGAAATGCGTCTCAATTCGGTTCTGTAGCAGTTATTGTCGTTTAGACTATTAAAAAGGTCCAATGCAGCTGAACTTGGAATTTATTATTGTTAACATGAGTGAGAGCTTAACGGCCAAAGAGAAGTAAAGTAAGTTTAGGAATGAGTGTGAGAACTAAGACTGCTGTAGGTTTTTGTACTGGGGCACTTAGCATTAAATCCCGGTGCACTGCACTACCAAGAGGAGTCAATTTTTTTTTAGTGAATAAGAAACGCCGATATTATGAATTTTCTCTTATGGCCAGAGAAGGTATATTGTGTTTTTTCGTAAAGGGCTTGAGCCTTTATCGATTTAAGTAAATGGCACACATCCCGGTGAGTGTCAGAGTAAATAGGATGAACTAAACGGTGGGCTTATATCGATTATATCGATAGGCATATGATGTATGTTCGTATGTTCCATATATATAGTAGGCTCGATCAAATGAAAATAGTCGCAAAATGCGTTTCTGATCCGAAAACGTGACGGTCTGGATCGCACCAATGACTGTCGATCTATTTTCTTTTTACAGCGCCATCTGCTAGTGGGAAAATTAAGTAATTTTTCATCAACCAACCGACGATTTAAAGTAAAAATTTCTTACCGATTTAATCTATGGAATGACTTTTATTTTGATTTAAAGGTTTTCCATTTGTTTTCTTTATTCGCTGGCATAGCTAGACCCTTCGTAACATAATTTTTTATTCTTACAATAGCTTTATTTTGAGTACATTTTATTTTTAACAAAAACAATATAATAAGGGGGACAATAACATAAACAGAAAACACATCGACACATTTATCTAAACAAAATTAATATTGAATTCGTTTTATTTGTTCCTAATGATTTTATGTACACAATGATGGGCGATTAATTTATATATAATTACATTTCATTAAGATTTTTTTTTCTAGAATATTGTTACAATTTTTATTTATGAATGTTCCTTGATGCATTTTTTTTTTCTTTGTAATTTAAATAAATTAATCTGATGAACAGGGACACAAGTCCCTGAGTTGTTAGTGAAAGAGAGAACATTATGATAAAAGCATCCTCACCCGAAACAGAAAAAAGTTATGTTATGGGGTTCTAAAGCTACTACTACTACCATACTTTACCCCCGTTGGAGGGTGGAAAATAGAAAAAAAAAAAAGGCATGCAAAGGATGAAAAGGGTTTTGATAGACAGTACTAGACATTTTAATTTTAACCACTGTTCAAGGTGGTGTTGGGAAGGTAGTAACTAGGTAGGAAGGCACATGTAAGAGTATCTCGTTGTGTGTATTTCGATTTTTTTTCCTTGCAGTTGTACACATGGAACGAAGGTAGGAAGGAGAAGCTAATTCAAATGTTTGTGCCTGGTGTATTTAAGTAGGATATTATGTGTCTGTATTTGCAATGCAACTAGGCCAAGGATAATTTATCGAATAACTACTTTTGCATGCACCGAGGAGGAAGACACTAAGCAAAAAAAAAAGCTGTTACGGAAGAGGCGCATTTATTTGTTGGTTGGTTTTGGTTGATGTGTCGTTTTGCAAGGTAACTGGGGGAGAATTTCTTTTATACGTTTGATGCATGAAATTGGAATTGAAAAGACTGTGTCATTATACAAATGGAAGATTTTCAAACCGAAATACACACTGAGACCGACAAATATAATTAACTATATCTACACAAACAAAACACGCATTACACGAATAAATAAATATTTGCATTAGGAATATGAAACTCTGAACTTACATCGATCGTCTTCATCTAGGAATATGTAACTTATCATAATAGAGCCTATAATGGCAAGAATCTACAAATGAAAAGAAAACAAAAACACAAATTTAACAATTTAACCATAAAGTCGCAAGAAGATTTCGACAAACTTACCGCTAAAAAGCATTGTACACCCGAATGTATTACTTCGACTAATTGATACTCTAATAGGCAATCGTCTACATGTTCTGGCCGTATTGGACGGTACGGATCTTCGGAGGTTATATTTGTTGGATACGTGGGCTTACAGCCATACCCATTGACTTCGAACCATGAGACGCTACCGGTTCCAAGGTTCAATATGTCGCTGTCCTGTAATAAAAGAAAAGCAAATGTTTTTGAGCAAACGATCCGTGTTTTGAAATTGTGAACTTACCCTGTCCAACTCTCCAGCATTCAAGTAGAAACATATTAGGAACGAATTCCATCCAATCCAGATAAAGCTCCATATTAAATACTGAAAGTGGTAAAAGAGTTTTGTTTTTAGACTATAATAGCGAAAGCATTTAAAGAGCATCCCCCTAATTAATAAAAAATTTTCTAAAATGCTAGTCTAGCTAGCAGACGTTAGTGTCCACAAAAATTATACGTAGCTGCTGAGTAACGAGTTGAAAGCTTTTACGCACAGTCTTTACGGAACATTATTAATACGCTTAAAGAAAAATATTATATAATATAATTGGGCAAAGTTTAGCCAAACTTCGTTCTGATACTCAAAAGTTGGGGAACAAGAGGATAGCATAAGATCACCACTTTATAAAATACCTGCAAACTATTCTATTTTAATTGACAGGTAGCTGTCAAATGTCTTTTTGAATTAACTTATTTATAAAAGGAAATAAAGAAATAAGAAAGCTTTTAAATATAAATGTCTGCTTTGTTCAGCTGATGTTTGTATTATTTCGTCAAGTTGTTGTTGAAGGCGTTCCCGTACTTTATGTTTTTTGCTTGTCAGTCAGAGAATTTTTATGCAATCTGCCGAATATCATGCGTGCCAAATATTGACACAAAAAGTTTGGTAAAATCTTATATATAAATAGGAAAAGGCAAATAGTTGAGAACCACTTTCACTGTTGTGAAGATTGTGCAGAGATTCAATGCCATGTGTAATTTGTTTTCCAGAATGTTACGTATAAGTCAGTTTACTGTAATATAATAATTTAGTAAATATAATAAAATAATAGTCTGTTTTAACGGAAAACCGAATCAACGAGTTCAAACGAAAAAATTCAGTAACTAAGTTATTTAAAACATTATTGCAGAATGGTTTCAAAAATCGATTTTTTGAAAACAAGATATGGATATGGATTAAAGTACAGTTTTTCTGAGACTCGGAGTTCTTCGAGCTTTTACTAAAAAGAGCTCTTCAAACTCTGAGTTGCTGAGTTTAAGAACTCACAATGGCGAAAATATTTAGTCTAAAAGTTAAAAATGATTATTAGTAGGTTCCATTGTGTACCTATGTATTATAAGCTACGATGGGATCAAGGGAATACCTTAAAATAGTTAGAAAGAATACCGAAAGGATGGACTTGAATAACATTGCAACTCTTTTATGCAATCTTCCTTTGAACAGTTTATTAAATGGGGCAGTTCATCAAAGTTATTCACCAACAGACGTTTGCTATTCAGGAAAGTAAAGAGAAATTCCAAAACGTATGTCTCGAAGTGCAGTTTGTCCATGTTCTTTTAGTGGCTCAACGAATAGACAAATCCACTTCAATTTTTTGCGAATACGGTTAGTGGGACATTTTAACTTCCTCATAAATGAAGCAAGTTTTGTTTGAACAAAGAAAAGATCTCGGTGCCTCTAATTTCACAAAATGCCTTTTTGTTGTTTCCTTAACCGTTTCAACACTGATCTGCAGCCTAACCAACTACCTTTTGTTTTTTTCCGCAGATAAATCGGAGTTGTTTTTCGTAAATTTTACAAAACCTGCTCTAGCGATTTACACGAAAACGCATTTGTGTTGTAAAATTCGAACTCTACAAAAGACGTCAGTTTCAGTTTTTGTCATAAAAAAAATATATATCCTTAGTTCGAAAACACGTTCTCAGATTTTCAGTTTCCAATTTCGAAAATGTTTCATGGCACTCAGTCGTGTACCTTATTTTTTCCTAATGTTTTAAATGCAGGCAACTTAGGCTGAATATAGGCCTTCCAAACTGTAGTTAAATTAAACAGCTTAGTAAGATTGATTTACGAAGCAAATGTGCTGCATTTTTTATAATGACAAGTTTTAGCGATTCATTATTTTGTGAGGAGAAGTCAGAAGGGATACGAAAAAACAGCTCAAAAGAACAAATTAAACAGCTTAGTAAGATTGATTTACGAAGCAAATGTGCTGCGTTTTTTTATAATGACAAGTTTTAGCGATTCATTATTTTGTGAGGAGAAGTCAGAAGGGATACGAAAAAACAGCTCAAAAGAACACTTCGTAAGAATTATTATGTGAGCTTTATTCAAAGATCAACTCTGTGTAATCAGCAAGTGTAAATCTGGCAGCGAATCGCGGAGCAAGCAGATTACCTTTGGCTTATGAGCTGACGGCTGAAATTTCATTAAACAAGTATGTGGGTTGTTCACGAGTCTCAATTTATGCGAGTTGTGATGATTTCGACATTTTTCAGGTTTATTCAATTGAATTCACATTTAAACGTATTCGCTTTCAAACGTATTCGTTTTAAACTGTATTCCTCTTTTGGAAAAGGAAGTCTAAAAAACACCAGTACATTTTCTATAAGTCACATATGTGTCGGTTCTATTAAAAAAAAAAATCATATGAAATCATGCACAATATGCAATAAACAAATAAATATATAGCGAAAGCCAGGTGGGCTACTGATTGTCATTTTCAACGAAGGGTGCCTATAGTTTATCAGATTCTCGTGAGGAACAGTCCACCAAATAACGAACAATGTGCCGTAGCTTTATATTCTATTTCGTAAACATATTTCGGTTAAACTAGAACTCACTTCACAAAATGTGACATGTTTCCCATTAAGTGTCCTGTTGATATCCTATCTAATCATCAATTCTGGCGCCGCCGTTAATTTGCATACGCTTACACACCCTTGTTTTTAATAAAAAAGCAACTAGTTCTAATAACACATATGACCAGCATTTTTTCCCCTACAATATTACCCAATCTACACGTCAACAGAATCGCCCCCAGAAAAGCGTTTCTCACTGTATAGCTAGCCAGAAAGTATACACAGTTGTTTACCCCGCAACATATTAATTTTGTACGATAAAATATACAAAAATCAAACTCATTACTAAGGGTCGACTGTTAATAACAAACGAATATTATTTATGCAATCTTTGTTATCGATTCCCGATTAGATAAATTGTAGTTTTGTATGTGTGAGATTAGCAACATATTTATATAACCTAGAATACTGTATTGATCGATTTCAGATAAGATACAAGAGCACACATATCTCTAGCTTGATGCGTACAAACAAAATCTTTAATACAAATGACAATGAGTACAGATCGTAAAACTACGACGATCGGGGAAAATGAATGCATTTGTTGTTATACAATTTGAGTGCCCTTTCCACAACGTAATTATCGAGAGCACAAATAGAATTGCTTTTTGGACACTATACTTAAGGTATTCCTACAGCAAATTTCGACACATATACATTTATGTTAAGTAGAGAAACTCACGGTAATTATATATTTCACTCGGAAATGATATGCTCCATAAAATCCAAATATTACAAAGATGATGTGTAGAAAATTAGCGAATATGGGTGCCCACATGTATCCGAGGAAGTCGAACACTTGGCGCTCGATTATGGTTATCTGAAAGAAGAGGAAGAAAGTTTACGATTAGAATAATGCGATATAAATTAAAATTCAGAAAAAAAAAAACAAATTGCGTCTAAAAAATTTGGTTAAAATTAAGAATTGTATTTTTTTTTTAAATGCTGAATTAAACACGTGCAACAGACGTTTATAACATTTATTTTCAAAATATGCCATAGAAAAAGAAATGTTCACAGAATGGAAGTACAGCCATTTGTTTACCTGGTTTTGTTGTAATGTATACATTTTGTTTTTGTAATCAGAATTATGTGAACCGCATTCTGGACTCAACTTAGAAAATTTTTCTAATGAAATTGAAAACAATATTCACCAACGTTTGTTGTTTTTTTTTTTTTTGCAGCGAACAACTTTACCGTTTTTGTGTCGTTTATTTAAAGTAGTTAATACACATTCCAATGGGTTGGCTCTACAGCTGTTTTTTTATTTATGGTTTAAAACAATAATATGAGATCCAACTATTGTAAACCATAAAAATCAATGATCTACATATCATTTGGGTTTTTAATAGTTTAATATGATTTCGCTTTCATCACTTGTTTACCACCAAGGGTTTATTTCTCTCATATTGTCCACAGCTAAGGAATGTGGTCGAGCTTTGAAGTGCGAAATTTTCAACCGTCTAAAAGTACTAATGATCAATAACCGACTGGCCATCTGTTGGTTTCTATTTCAATTAACTTTTATGTTGATACTGCTCCTCAAAAATATGACAGAAACACTCCTTCATTGATAAAAAATGGGAAACACTCCTTCATTGATAAACAATGGATAGCTTTACAATCGAGCGACTTTCCAAAATATTTCAGGTATAAGTTTTTGTGTCCAACCAACGCTTTTTTATAAAGCGTTCAAAATTTACGACAGACTTGAATGAAAAAGAAAAACATTTTTTTAGAGCCTTTCTAGTAATGATACCTTCATCGTGTATATTTTGCAGGTCACAATATTTAATTTTGTATGGAAAATCGCGTCATTGTGGGTTCGAAAAATGTATCCAGGACACTAAAAATGATTATTGGTTTCGCGGAATGTAGATAGCATAGGGTAATGTATGGAATAACACGTCCGGCGAATGACCTTCATGGCTTTGCTGGCACAAACGCACTATTTCGTTGAAATTTTACAGTGGCCGCAAGTCATAACCGCCTAAGTCAATTTTTCATACTTTTCAGGAGAGCAGCTTGAAGTTTTAAATCGTCTTAGTGAAAAATATAATGGTAGTATCAAAATTTTTGAAATGCAAAAATGAAGAAAATGTACTTTTTTGAAAAGTACGAAAAATTGAGTTAGGCGGTTATGGCTTGTGGCCACTGAAATGTGGCCCAATTTCGTAGCGTTGAATCTCCTCCTCAAACGCACGGGTGGATGTCGGCTTTCAGAGACACACTTTTGCCTTTAAATCGAGCAGGCTTATTTCCGAAAAATATGGCCCAATAACGTTTTCAGTCTTTAAATTCATACAAAACAGTGGCACGTTTTGGATTCATTTGTTATTTGACAGAGCTTCATGCATAGAGACATCTCTCTCGCACCGACTCCAAATCAAATCCCAAAGCACTCACAGTTAGTGCATATATAGCAGGTCAAACTGCTCTTAATAAACATACTTTAGCTTATGTGCGGTTGTTTTATTTAAACGTCACTCAGATCAACGGACAATAACACAACAATTACATGTGTGTTCTCTGAAACGCCACCATTTAGATGTAAGTAGATTTCATCGCTTTTGTCCGAAATTTGCGAACTTGTGAAAGCCAAACTTCCCGTAAACCTAAAATTTTGTTCAAAGCAGAGCACCTGATTTTTAATATTTCTAAGAAAACTAAAATAGATTTGATGTATTATAATTTAAAATCGCAGGTATTGACAAAAGCATATCAAGTTTTTAAGTGTTTTAGCTTGGACTCAAAACGTCACTTGACTGTCACTTCAACTACGTCCAGCATACAATGGAAATGTCAACTCAGTACTAAGTTTAGGAGTTATTACTTTTTGATTACCCTACGCGTACATTGACATACTATATATGAACTGCTAGTGAAATGTCAGTTTCATACAATTACGCCAACATTGCTAGCGCTCTTGGTTCAAAACGAATAAAAAGTGTAACAAAATGTCAACCATCTTGGATTTCTGCATAGAATGCTAGAGACACCTATTGGGTATTAGTAGATCTTTCCAGAAGTCGCATCGAAATTGTTGTACCAACAAAATTTGAATAAAAAACCGTATTGTAATGAATTTATTGCCCCATAAATTGGACAATATTCGTTAATTTACGGCGAATTAGTTTTTCCTGTAGTTTTACATATGTATTATTTTTTTTTGCATACATTTCAATCAACAAAGTTTTTCTGGACAGTTTTACATTATTATAAATGATATTCTGGATAGAATCAGAACTTTAACAGATGTCCCGGAGGCGCTAAGTCATCTGATTGATGGAGAGGCTGCAGGATCGGATGGAATTCCCTTCGATTTGTACAAATATGGACTTACTGTTTCACTCCTTGTTCAAATTATAATTCGAAATGCATTCTTAACTTTGTTTGTCTTCAATGTATTTTAAAAATGTTATTTTTCAATTCCTCCTACTAATATTGCACATAAAACATACTTTATTCTTCCTTCTTATAATTTGTTTCCAATATATTCCGCTCTGAACCAAGAGCGCCAGCGCTAATGTTAGAACCAACGCGAAGTTGGCTTCCATAGCAGTCCATATAATAGTTACTGTGTCTATGTACGTGTCAATTGCAAAAAGACTATTCACACAATCAAAACTTAGTCAAATCACATCAAATAAATGTCAGACTTAGTAAACTACTCTTTTAAACTTCCCTATTTAAAAGCAAATCGTTCCTGCCGGGTGATTTACAAATTATAATATTAGACACTGTTCACTGATGTTCAGGTATTTGCAATGGCATATAATGGCCATTAGGCAAATGTGTCCGGAATTAATAGGGATTACGGAACAATACATTCAACTAACGCAAACATTGAATCATCTGCGACATCTAACACACCAGGCTCGTGTTCGTTAATCCCCAGCAAAACCACCCCATTTCTTAGGGCAATCCCAACTTGAATTACCCCAATCAGTAATAAATTAGTCCATCCATTAACGAAGGCAAATTGATTGGGATGGAACACGATTTTCCTGATTTTGGGACGACAATAGCCGTCGCTTACAAACACACACACACGCACAGACAGAGTACATTTTTTATTTACAGCGTTTGCATTCAATTAGAAACATCTGGCCATGGACAGGATAGCCGAACGCAACAATCACCGTCGTGCATAGATCAATTAAGAGCAACATCAGCACAGAAACTTGAACATTTCCTGGGCAATATACAATGTTCTCCAAGATATAAATCGTTTTGAAGTTGCAAATCAGCCATTTGAATGTGTATACGCGTACATCTGCATCTGGCGAGCGATGCGACCTCAATTTGCACATTTGAAATTAATGTTTCGCTTAGATCACTTTAGCGCCGGCTGCCACTGTTCAGTAGTCGTTTGCAAAATAAGAATTAATTCCACACTAGGTCAATGGTTAGATCGCACTCCAAAGATCTGTCTAGTCTATGGCGTATTCTCTGGAATTGGAGCAGTCAAATTAGCTGGTTTCTAGTAAAATTGCATTTAAAAAAAAGTTCCACTCAAAGTAGTGAAATGTCAACGCGGAAAGAAATGCTTCAAGCTATTTGTGGCACATTTGCGATGATCGATGAGCGAAGATCGTTTACAAAACAAGTACGCGCGCCCCGAAGAATGTATGTCAGGCACAACTTCAGAACGAAAATAGACAGCGTCATCTTTTTTTCCCGAGTCCACACACAGAAGCGGATTCTTTTCGAAATTGCCAAGTTCAGCGGTTTCTTTTAGATTTGTTGTAACATAAGTTGGGAAAATTAAGTAAGCACACTTTTGAGAAAACAATTTGTTTCTTTGTGTATGGGGAAGATTCGAGTTCCCAAATGAATCATACACTTCGATTGCGTTGACCTATTTGAGTTTTGATTGAGTAAAAGGTTTTAATTGACGTAATCATTAAGAGAGAGAGAGAGAGTAAGCGATAAGGTATACGATTTTTCATGCTGGTTGAATGTATCGACTTATGGTTTCGTTCTGCTAGGATCCGCTTGATGACACCAAATGGCGCTGCAAGCAGTTAACTAGCAATGTCAAGAATATATCTAGTAAGGCGGTGTTGGCATGAACTAAACTCTCAAACTACTTCTACTTGGGATAGATTTAAATACATTATAGTGTGTCAATTAGAGTGTTGCGGTATTAGTTGCGTTCTAATTAAACTTTAATTAGAAAAATCTTCTTTAAAACTCTTAAAACTGTCCCGCTATAAAAGCCGAAATCGGGTATAGAACTTTCCTCGCTTGAATCCATTGCCCTGAGCGACATCTTTGAAATGTATTTGTAATGGATCTCCCTATATTAATTGCTTATCCAGAGTAGATTTTAAAAATTACGTTTTTTCATTGGTTTTTGAATAATTTAATTTAATATTTGAAGTAGTCTATAAGATTGAAATATCGGTAGATGACGCTAAGTCGCGCAACAAACAACAGTTGTGTAAAGCGATACTGAGAGGTCACACTAAGAGAACGTAGTGTTTTGTGTGTCCTCGATGATGATGGTAAAAAAAAAAGATATGACTCTCATACAACACTTTGTTCAACTTTATAGCATCCTGTTCGGCTTCTGCTGCTTTGATACTTAATAATAAAGCTTATGCTTCTTATAGTCACTTTTGTCGCCCAGGCTACATCTTTCGAACTCGCAATTTTCAATACGAAATTCCATAATGTGACCTAGAAAATATGTAAGGTAAAAAAGGATTATTGATTAGGCCGTCTATTTTCTCGATCATCCGCTTCTTATGCTTTAAATTGTTCCTAAGGGAGAAGATAATGTACTTCACGTCACTTATGCTACGTCTGAAGGCTTTTACTACCTCACCTAGAGTAAAGCTGTTATGAAAGAGCTTATCACTTAGCCGTTCGGCACACAGTATTAGATCCCTTCCATTCGCCACAAAAAATTAAAACTCACACAAAAGAATGCTTGTTAGAAGCTAGGCCTAGGGTACCTCTATTTATTTACTTATTTCGCCAAATGAGCTTGCCAAAAAAGTGGCAGCATTTGTGATCGCTTATTGCCATCGTTTCTACTGGTCTTCTCTATAAGTATAGGGCCCATAAGGTGTCGAGCCGTTTATTTTGATTTCATCCGCTCAATATTATATCTCTCCACAGTTTTTATTTCCTAAGCTTAGTACGCTGCTCGAGCTTTTCTATCTGGTCTCCAACTTTTCTCTCCAAACATCAGTAGCTAAATTTTGACATAGAGAGCGCTGTGGATAAATGTGCCAAAAAACGTCTGTTCTTGGAAAATAACTTACTTCAAAAATTCAATTCTCTCTGATTTCATCCATTTCCAATTCTATGTACTGCTCGTCGAGCTATTTATTCAAGAAACTCATCTTTGCTTACTTCTCCCATTCTTCGCAATACAAAAACGGAAAAATAACAAAAGAACACAACGATCTGTCAAAATTAAGCTTGAGAAAATGTCCCGACCCATTAAATGGGCGCGCTAAATTTTGACAGATACATGAACTACATTCTGAAACAAAAGTTTGATTAATTAGCTCGAGCTGCGTACCACTCAACTAAATCGGTTCGCTTAAATTTAGCTCAGCTAAATTTTGGAGAGAATTTTGTATGGGCGCGAAAATTTAGTTCGAGCAGCATACTGAGCTTTATAATTGTAATCTATAGTATTTATATTTATATATCAATTTTCATGATTCCTTTCTTGTTTTGTTCGTATTGCTGTATTTCAAACTTACGCAGAAAGAAAATTCCAGAAAATCGATTTATTCGCATTTTTTGCAACTGTTGCGGGCAAAACGGAGTTATGCCGGGTTAATCGTTTGAAGTGGTCTTTAGTTAGCGCTTAACTTAAAATGCTTGAATTGAGCGAGATTAAGCTTTAGATATTAAGAAGATCATGAAAGGAGAGCTCGCTTACGAATTAGATTACCAATCACTCTACTTCGGTTTTTCTTTGGAATATAAAATGTGGCGTTATTTGATCTCCAACGTTTTTTAAAATAAGCGCTGGCAAGCGCTAACTTGAACGTCACTGATTTGTAAAATAATTGTAAAAAGAAGGGAAGTTCCAATGAGGCAACAAACCTCTCCAAGTTAAAATTAAAATACTCAAATACTTCGCAAAATACAACAAGATTGTAGTGTAGGTACTAAACTCGTTTCAGAATAAAAATGAATAAAGCGAAGTTTTGCCGACGATTACAAAATATGCTCATTTCCTGATGACGAGATTCGCATCCAACTAAAACTATTAAACAATTAGTCAAACACCTATTACTCCGACCGTAATAACACAGCCAGACCATGACACACGTATATAAGAATCACTTCCATTTACCCAATTGTGTCATTGTTTAGCTGCGGCGCAGAACCGCAAAATGTTTCTACGGATGTCTTCAATCGAATAAAGGCGCATAGACTTCATGATGTCATTAACGATTATCTAATTACACAACTAATTAAATAAAAACTACAAAAAAAAAAAACCTTAGAATCGTTCTGAAAATTAATTGAAACCAATTAATTTGTTTAATTAAATTTGTGTTCAATTGAAATTGCTAGATGAAAATTAATTTGCAATAGAAACTTGTTCAATGGTTCTTCGTCTCTCACTGTTTTCATTATATATTATATCAACACTTGTGCATGTGCGGAAATTTATTGCAAGCCATTAATTTCCTTCGATGGTTCATTCCCGGCAGGCATTCATGGGTGGTTTTAGTTTTGGCTCAGGTCAAGGCCTTCCCTTATTGCTATTAAATCAATACGATAATCCATGGGTAGGTGCACGTCCCTTCCCAGTGAATGAAAAAGAATGACGATGATAGTGAATTGTTTTGGGAATTTATTTGCGTGTCATCGAGTCGGCAATAAACAAAATAGCTAGCAGAAGTTTGTTTTTGTTTTCTTTTTATTTTTCTTATTAAATTCGCTCATGTGGAATCAGCAGGAGGCGAAATATCCTGTCAAGAACGCAATAAAGAATTGCTCCCCACAGGGCGTGGAAGTATCACAAACAAATATATGTGCAACCGAAAAGAAAGTCGTCAAATTGGATTGCGTTTTCCGCAACGATTTGAATTGGTTTCTGTTTTGTAAACTCAATCGACAGATTTTGCCAGCAATTGAAGAAGACCCAGTTTGGGAATTTAGCCAACAGTTTAGTCGAACAAAGCGCAACCTGGAAGTCTAATTTGCGATACTATGTTAGGTTAGGTTCTACTCTCAGTGAAATGGCAACTCAAAACTAGCACAAATCAGAAATCAGATTCTGTGAAGCGAAAACGTTTCAAACGTGCTAACGAGTGATTTGCTCTAAGTTGAAGAAGTAAATCGTTCGTGTTCACGAACAAAATTTAAAGTTTCGCCTTACAGAATGACAAATTTACTGTCGCTGGAAAAAGTGTTGCCAATTAGGACCACGAACCTTTTGAAGAAATATCCTAAAATTTGTTTTTTTAGTTCTCAAACTTGGTTATGAGGCTTAGAAGATCTATGCCAACTTGAGAAAATTGCAATACCAAATATAATATAATATAATATAATATAATATAATACTTGCAGTGGGGTTGTCACCGTAAGCGACATGAAGCTGGAAGTCAAATATTTAATAGATTTCCCAATTAAGTAGCCGGCCCCTAGTTTTGGATAAATCTTTGACCCGTCTCACCTTCGTAAGGCAAAAAGACTTCCAGACAAAAAAAACATCTCATCACTAAACCATACCTCAGTACATCCCTGTTCGATCTATAACTTCTCAGTTTAGGTTTACTTAAACATTCCAGTCTCTTTGTTTTACATTTATATTCATGTTCCAGATATAAAGTGTAAAAAAAAAACTTCCAATCGATAAACAATATTAATTAGGTCGATGAGTCTTGGAAACAATATTATTATTATTCATCGTAACCTACAATGGGTGCTCACGTTCAGCCCTCGTCTGATGATTTAATTCTAATTTATCTTTATGTCGAATCAATTAAGTAATGCTGTAGGTTGTTAACGCTTAAAATAATAATTGTAAGCACGTCTCAATCGAACTTCCAAAGAAACAATAAAAATAAAAGAAAACTAAAGTCAGGGAAGCTTCAATCAACAACCTTGTTCTATTCATGAACGAAGATAGAACTTCAACGCTAAATGACGAATGTTTGCTGAATTGAAATTATTGCTTCGTTAGCATGTTAATTGGATTATTTTTGCGAAGAAATTCATCAGCACCACACGAAGGCGTTTCTTTATCATTCATTAACTTTTTGCTCATGTCGGTACTCGTATACCGTATGTCAGTTGATTCGTTTTGATGCGGTTTGTTATGCTTAGTAATTGGGTTCTGTAAGAACTGTTTGCTAACTGTTTTGATATTCTTTTTAGCACTTTGGGCTTACTTTTGATGGAACCTTAGAGTGATAGGTTCGTTGGATCGTTACAAACGTTTTAAATCGAATATCGAACACCGAAGTAAATCTTTATTTTGCATGCGTAACTAGATTTACGATAACATCTGCCACTACAAGTGTTTTTTTTTTTTGGGGCATATATCTGAGCAAAGCAAAGCAACCCAAACAGTTTGGTAATGTTTTGAAATATATTTGTACCGAAAATCTTCAAGCCCCATTTTGAAGACCCTATCGTCTGAATGAAATGGTTGCCTTCAGAGAGGTAGGAAGTCAGAAAGCTGGCAGTATTCAACAAAACAGGACCCGGGCTCATTAGCAACTGCTGGATATGAGGAGTTTACCTGCAAAAAGACTTCGGTAAAAAACGTCGGCATTATCAGGGGAAAGGCATACTTGAATAGCACCAACTTTGAGGAGAATCTCAGTTTATAACCAGAAGCCAAAATGTACCCTCTTACAATTACCAGGTGAGTTAGTATTGACAACTGTCATATGACACATCAAAAATGACTTCTGTCACTTACTTAACAAGTCTACACGTAACAACTTGTGGAATACAAATTTCATACAAAATTACGACAAAATGGCGTCAAAAACTGACTGGACTAGAGCAATAAAGATTGCGGTTTCGGGGTGTCAGTCTAATTTGATAACTATACCCAGGTTTAAGCCTAGTACGCAACTGTTGCGGAACGAAATGAAATCATGAACAAAAAATTTCGATCTCCTTTTCGTTTTGCAGTAGGCAGTTGCTACGAAATGATGGCGGAAAAGTGAGTAATTGTAGTAGATTGCTTGGCACAATCCTCCTCTCTCTTTTCACGTTTATTGTCCGGGGCATTAATTGCTTGCGAAAATTTGACATCTTATAAGAGGAATGTAGCAAAATTGAAAAATGTTGGAGCCAAAAATACCCAAACTCAAATATGAAGATCAAAAATGCGGATTTCTTTTTAATACATTTGCAAACTTAGGTTAGGTTAGGTTGAAGTGGCTGTCGGCTAGCCGACACACTTAGACCATTGTAAGGTCCCTTGTGATACCACATGAATCTATAAAATACAATTCTTCCTACTCGTTTAACCAATTGGAGCTTCTGATGAAGCGTAGGAGATTCCGAATGTCTGTGTTTTTTAGGTCGTTCAGATCATTATAGTAGAACGCTCCCAAATGGAGTTTTCGTCTTTGTGAGAGGGCCGGACAAGTACAGAGGAGATGGAGAATAGTTTCTTCTTCCTCCTCGTCAAGACAGCTTCTGGAAAAATCGTTTGCAAATACGCCAAGCCTTGTTGCATGCCTGCCTATGAGACAGTGTCCTGTGATGACACCTATTGTAGCACTGATATGCTTCCTATCAAAGGATATCAAGTATCTAGAACGTTTTAGATCCAGCTTTGGCCAAATCCGTTTTGTCGCTAGACATGTCGAGCCGGTTGTTCATCTAAGATTTCCTCTATTGATAGCATCCTGCTTTATTATGAGTTTACAAGTAGCGATTGGAATACCTAACGAATCCGTAACTGGAAGTATAGGTAGTGTGGTTCCGTGTTTGGCGAGTTCATCAGCCTTGCAGTTACCTGGGATGTCCCTATGCCCCGGCACCCAACAGAGGTGAATATTGAACTGCTCCGCCATCTCTATGAGAGACGAACGACAGTCTTGGGCTGTTATAGAATTTGTAGAGACTGATTCCAGGCATATGCAAACTTATTCTGATTAAATTGTTTTTAAAGTCGAAAATATTATATTAAAAAAAGCAACACAAACTCGCAGTTGAGAGACTTTTCTTGTTTCCATTTTTCAATGTTAACAAAAACATTTTGCTGGCAGGGGGTATACATCCCGCATATGGACAGTGTGTTTTCGATAGAGTATAGAACTTAAGTTATACCAAAAGAGTACGTTCGCAATTGAAGTATGCATAAATTAGGATAATCTTAAAATAACAATTTTAAGGAGCCAGTGAAAAGTCCGAGTATCCAAATGGGAGATAAACAGCCAGTTCAGCTGGTAGCACAGCTACTTGGGTAGCAGCTGATGGAACTCTCCACAAATTTGTTTCCACTGTCTTTCCGCAGACGTTTCGCTGTCCATTTGGAGACAACCGGAAAATTTCGTTACGGAACAGCTCTGTGCTAGGAAAAGTCTCCAAAGCAACGTGAAAGCGGGAGAAATGTTTTTTTAATTGTATTGCGTCAAATGACCATTTAAATTGCTGACTATTCCCATTTCACATGCAGGAGAAAGAAAAATATGACTTTTAGAGCAACCAGTAAAGAATCCTAAGATGGCGGCTTGTACGAAGTTCACAATCAACTTTGTCAAGCTGGATTAACAGCCGTGCAAAGTCCCCACTTCCGGTTGAGTTAAATTTAATTATTTCAGCAAACCGACGATTAGTTTTCGGGACCTGACTCACACAATAACCGATCGAACTATGTATCTCCAACTGCAACCAATCTAACGAGCGTCCCATGCTCATTTAAACTTCACCCCGAGCCAGCAATTTCTCTTCCAATTCGATACACTGTTGTTAGTTTGACGCGGATGTCGGAGAGTTTGAAAAACAAAATTAATCCTGAACTGGTGATGATTCATTGACCGCACCACATCATCCATTGTTACATCTGTCTCTCGCGTACACACAACAAAATAAACCACACATCTCTATACCAACAGTCAACACCTTGAAATGACAGCAACAAGAAAACGTTACCACTTCACTCCACTTTCGTGCCAATTAAGTGTGCGTCAATATCCGTCTATTGATTTCGATGAGCTGGTTCACTGTGCACAAACACATGCACCGCACATTTTCGATTGAATCACTCAAAACTGCTCCTTCGAACGTGACTCAATACAATGTACACAATTACACATCTGACGAAGTAATTAATGATTTTTTATTTTTTTTATTTTGTAGACGAGGTCTTTACCCTTGGCCAACTCGATTTGATGGATAGATATGTGCTGTTGCTATTTTGCCGGCAAAAAGTTGTTATGAGAGGTATTTTAACCATTTTGTGGCCTTTGAGATTGTTTTCGAGGAAATAATCGAGAGGGGCCTGCTTGCAACCCAGATTTTTCCCACACTTAAGTAACAGAAACACACACACACCTGCTGCCGCCAGACAAGACAATGGTAAAATGGTGAATGCAGTTTCTTCCGAGTGGCCCCTGAAGACGTGTGCTCCCAATCTATGCACGGTTGCTCGCATGCACCATATATCTGTATGAATATTTAAATTCAAAAATATATATAAAATATATAAGGGCCTTGGGATGGGAAGCTGTTTCTGGGCTTCCTCTTCGAAAAGGAAGATTCGCGCCGTGTGAAAAACTGGAATCAAAGTGAAATTAAGAGAACACTTTAATAAAAAATGAAATTAGTTTGCATTGTGCGAAAGGAGGGAAGATGTGCGCGCGATAGCTACTCGGTCTTTTGTTTGCAAACTGTGTGAGGAGATGTCGTGACATGAGGGCGACTCTTGCTTTTGAGGAATCGGGAACGGGATCAGTTCATAAGCATAACAAAGGGCCATGGCGTGAGCTGGTTAGACGTGTGTGTATGTCGGTATTTGCACCCCGGTTTCTATATTAAAGTGCATAATTCCGTATGAGTGAGGCTTTGTTGGATCCAGTGTCACAATTTAATTCACCCCTATGCCATTGTCAATGCGGGCGTTTTTCTTTTTTATTATTTTGTGCGGAGGAATCGTCGCCGCCGAAGGCAGTTTAATCCGCCAACAGATGCGGCAGTTAATGGAATTAGCGCGTCGTTATTGACTAATTCTATTCAATTTGAATGTCTGGATGGTGATATATGTGTGCAGTGTGCAGTCGAGCTGACATGGCTGGGGTATGGAAGGCGTCGGTATCAAGCAGTTTTCGATCGAGTTAAGTTAATAAATGTCGTTGATTATGATGTTTTTGTAGATGCCTCTTAGTTAAAAAGCACTAGGGCGTTGCGTGTGTGTATGCATTGCTATGAGGGCGGTTTCAAATCATTCTTAAAGTTTTTTCTTTTTGTGGTGCGGCCGCCTTTTCTGAACCGATTTTTATGAAAAGTGGACCACATTAAAGGTGAATCTTCGTAGGTTTGCTATTTTTACGTGGGTTGATTTATTTAGTCAAGCATCATACTTCTCTTTAAGTTTTTACGGGGTTTCACTGCTGATAGCTACTCTGTACCTTCATCCTTTTTTCAGGGTTCGTTTTTCGTTTTTTTAACTTTCTCTAATACGCAGTAAGAGAAAGATGTTGTTTTCGTAAAAAATTTCGAACTCAATGATAGAGAAACTCAAAAATGTGGGTCGAAAAATTCTGTCCGTCTGTCTGTATGTCTCGAGACCTGCAGCATAAACGTCTACCCGGATTTCGATCAAACTTCGTGTTTAAGGTAACCTCAATATTAATGGTACTTCCCAAATAAACATATAATATTTTCAATCTGTTTGATTTGTTCGAAGACGGCTATAACTATTTCAACCGCAATGGTTTTTGAGCTAGAGTAGGTGAGGTTAACATAACTGGCTTACTCAGTTAAGAAATTTGGACATATCTCGAAAACGGTCCACACGATTGTAACAAAAATTCATTTCTGAGGCAATATGATCATTTCTAACTTAATAGCAAACTAAGATTTCTTTATACTATCGTATAATGGATTTTTGAAAATGTCCTTTTTAAGAAATTTAGTTTTCTTAGTTTACCTTAAAACGGCACTAACGATTTTGACCAATATGCATATAGGTACTCAGAACGAAATTGATGTTTCCAAAATGATTGTGTCCTTAATTTGCAATTCGAATCACTGAAAATGTTAATTTTAAAACTGCTCATATCTCGAAACCCCCATTTTTGATTTCGATAAAATTTTAAAGTAATGCTTACATCCCGAACAATAATCTATACTCAGTTTTCTGCCAAATATTTAAGCAATAATAATTTTCAAACTAAGTATTGCAATATTTGGTACTGTTTTTTTCTGCGTAGTTTTACAAAAATGTTGATCAAAATACATTTTAAAGATGATATAAGTATTCTAAATAAGATCCCCTACTTAGTTAATCTCAAAAAATTCGAATAAATCGGTTTTTTTATTTATTTCTCAAAAATGACTACCTAAAAGCCGATCTGTGTTCATATATTTTACTAAAATTCAATGCCGCACTTCCATTAAAAATGCAATAACAGCGACGCATAAATAGTAAATAGCAAATATTACCCACTTCTTTTTTCAACCATATTGAATAAGCACCTTAAAAAAAATTCCAACCTCTTGGAGCTTACACAGTCAGAATCTCCCACTTCATTTGCACCTCCACACACGATCATCGGTAAATTCAGTTTATAACTGCTTATGAAAATTCAAAAACAAATCTCTATGTAAAGATATCGGTCTTATACGAACCCTACTTCCAATCATAGACACCTTAAACCAGCGTAAGTAATCTACTCCAGTCAAAAATAAAAACATGCCCTAACGATCAGAAAACAGAAACTCCTACGCTTGTCCTTGTACTTCAACATCGTTTAAAGTGTAAGAGCCTATAAATAATACAGTAATGGCGGTTAAAACTCTCTGAACAAAACTTGCGACAGTAATTGCCTGTTACTGAGAGCTTCAACTTTTAAAAACTCACAATGTTATTTGATATGAACTTCCATATCAGATGAATAACCCAAAAGTGTATTTTATTAAGCACTATTCCAATATTCTGTAAACTGTTTATTTTATCTAGCATCGCTTCTCAGATTTGTGCCTACCTAATAAAATAAGAAAACATCCAACCAAACTTTTGATGAACGAGAAAGTTTCGTCCGACCCAGTTTACTTTTTCTGTAAGAAAGTTCAGTATTTGCACTGCTTGTTTCGTTGTCATCCAAATCGATTTGTGTTGGCCAACCCTAAGTTGATCGTCTTTTAAATATTAAAACAACAATTTAACCCTCGATTTGAAAGTATGGATCTTTCTATGGAGCTCTTAAACTTTTGCCTTCGTCAATATTTAGCAGCCTTAGTAGCGTTATAAAGTTGTGTACAATATTTACACACCTTTTACTTTTACATTCACAATTTGTGTGTATCGTCAGCAAGTTAAAAATCAAAAGAATAACGAAAATCAATTTCATTTCTTTTCTCGAACTATACCTTTTCGAAATATTGTTCCAGAAGAAACGTGTTCGTCTAGCTGTTTTATGAACAGCAAAATGACAAAAGACATTTTCTTCCCACGCTCAGGCGTTTTATATGTTTTACATTTATTCTATTTAATGTCACAATTAGTCGAGTTCAAGCACTATATTTTTGTTTGTTTAATAAATTTCGACAAAATTAGAAGAATATTAAAGCTTAGTCCTAAATATTTGTATGAAGTTAAAAGTGAATAGCCTCTAGGTGACCACTATTTTGATTTTGAAACTTTCCAGTCTTTAGACAACATTTCCGTCAGTAAGCCCATCATAAACGATTTAAAAAAATTTCGGACACTTCTTTTTAAGTTTCTTGATTCAAGTGATCTTGGGGCTTAAAGTTTTTTTTTTAAAAGGTTTGCAAGGAAACAGAGATCATTTTGGTTCACCTTATCTTTCAGGTGTTCGGAATTGAGACAGCGGATACACCATTGGGCATTTCTTGTCGGGGGCTCAACCTGGAATTCCGTATCAATTGCACAGTAAAAACTTAACCTAAAAATCCGACTGTATGTTAAAAAAAATTACATATTAAACACTCAAGTTCAAAAAGTGTGAGAGATGTTGTAACCCCCTTGTAAATTGTATAGAGGGCGCTGTCGATATAAATTTATTTGGATGCGCGTTACCAATTTTTAGTTTTAGTGTGAAATTTATTCTTTCACTTACATAAAAAGTATATTCATTGTTAACTTCGTTACAATAAATATGCAAAGACCACAAGATAACCAACTGCCTTCAACTCTATATGCATTTTGTTAGTAGCATCACATGAGAAATGCGTCCAACTGTTAACCTCTTTTGACCTCTCACTCACTTAACGAATCTACCTCCCAACACTCTATCGTAAAATGTACATCCGCCACCTTATACGACAATCAAAGTCTGTGCCCACAATTGAATACGATGTCATAAATCGTTGATGAGCCTCAGTTGGTTAAACTCCACAACATGATACATACTCGTGTACATTAATAAAACGCTTTCGAAACCTCCACATAAAGCTAACCCGTTAAATGACTTTGTCAACAAGCTCCACCGTGTAAACAAGTTCCTAGTGCGGTGCTCGTAAAAAATCATCCGAGGAACGTGCCTTGTGTGCCTTTTTTCCAAACTCACTTCAAAGGAATATAGCACGCACTCACAGAGTTCACACACAAAGCAGCATTCTTTATAGGGTTACACTGGAATTCACTCTTCGGGGTAAACAAATCTACAGACATTACAAACACAGTCAATCTGCCGACCAAAAAAGAAAAAAATCCAAACACAAGTAGTCGTTGTTATCAATTGACAGATACTGCCCGCCGAGATTCGAAACCACGAGTAAATAACGTTCCGAATCTGTGCGTCAATATCGAAGCCGATTACGAAACACGGCACACGGGCTCCTCATCTTGAACTTGAAAAATATTTCTTTAAATTGCTGTCGTCTCTGTTGAGTTGAATTGAGTGCGTGCGGAATGGCGAAGTCCATCACCGCAGCCCACTCGTTCTCAGTGCAAACTACTTGTGTGACTTAGAGACGACAATTTGTGTTTGCTCTGAATTTTCGTTTGATAAGCAAATCGATTTTATTGTGTTTAAAGAGACGTACCATTTACATTAAAGCTATAAACAAATAAACTCCAAGGTCTGAATTGAAACTTACTTAAGACTGGAGGAAGAAGGACGGTTTTGCTTTTGTTGGTGCCTCTGACAAAATTTGACTCGAATCCAATTTAGCACAAAGCAGTAGGAGGAGTAGATGTTCGAGAGAAAAAAGCTATCTACGGCATTTTTGCCTTCTTGCAAAGATTGAGAGTGTACTCCTTTTTGGTCGCCTCTGCATACTCTTTGGTGTAGTGTACACTGGTGCATTCTTCAAATTTCAATTTTCATGTGCAATAAAGTCGTGAGCACTCGGCCAAAGTGATGGCCCATAACGTTGTAGTACCAGCACAGCATTATCGTCGACTTCCTTTTACTGTTTTACATGCGGCCGGGCGGAGAGAAACCAATAGAAGTCGGACAAATTGGAAATAACAATATTAGAGTTTGTATAACAGGGTGATGCGAACAAAGTTGACTTTCAAAAAGGTAGAGTGATTTTTGTGGATTTTTTGACATTTTTTTGTGGATTGTATTCGAAGCAATTCTTGAGCTCTGTTTTTTTTTTTTTTTTTTTGTTTGTCCACCCATCAATCAATTTTTAAAAGGGTCAAGCCAGTCTTGCCAAATGACAAATTGGGCTCTCTTTTTCCTAAATTCCCGACATCAAATTTAGTATTGTAGCACAATCTGAGCTTTTGTTTTATCTTGGGGGACTATTAATTTCTATAGCGGCTTTCTCCCCCTGAGCATCGAGTTCTAATTGCCACTACTTTTATTTACAGATCTCACTCATCGATTTTGACATTTCAAATCAACAACAACTATATTTTTCCTATTGTTTTTTTTTTTGTGTATGCATGTGTTTATTCTTTTATTAAAGTATAAAATAAAATAATTGTGACTGGGCTACCTTTTTGGCTCCGACTTTGGATTACAAAAGGATTGAAATTGGGCTATCGAACTAGAAGCTATAGTCTTCCCTCAGTCCTAATCTCGGAGAAAATAATATTTTACGTAAGTCACTTTAATACGGTAACTGGAAAGTATGAGTCAGCTTTGTGGACGGAAAAATGGGTACACTATCTTCTACCAATTCCGCATGCAAGGTTTATCCACTGTGAGGCCCGATTCCGCAAGCGTGAGGGTGACTTTTTGTCCACAGAATACTGTGAATATATTTCATAACTCTACGAAACTAAATTCAGCTTTTTCGTCTGACAAAATAACGTTCATCCAGCACATCCAAGCCCACAGCTCTGAATTGGAAAAAGTGCCCACAACACAGGTTGGGAAAAGTAGGAGGGAATTTTATTGGCCGTGTACAGAAGTGAAAAACCCCCACCTGGATGTCTTAACAATAAAATATTATTGGTTTTTGTTTTAGAAATTAACACGAAAATGTATGGGACTTATATTGTGGCGTAGATATTTCTTTTAAAAAAGTTATGGCGGAGTTGATGACACAAAATAGCGTCAATCCGAGCTTTCGTTTCTTTTTCACATGAGTCGGATAGCATAAAACGTTACCAGAAGCATCAGTACCTCTAGAGTTTTTTTCTTTTCTAGACCTCTTATGTTGAATCCTTGTCTTGAAATCTTTATGCGTTTGCTCTGTTTGTCTATGCTTGCCAAGTTTGATATCACGTCCTGCATGCCGAAAAAGAAGAGCTACCAAGGCTTATAATTTCGCGGTTGCCCATTTGCTGAGCGCTACAACCTAGTTCTTTATAAAGATGGGCTTGAATTGCTTACTTTGCTGCCCTTCAAAGAATTACGTATCCGCTGATATTCTTTATTTCTACATTTTACGTTTGAATTATTGGAAATAGCAAGTGCGCGCCTAGGCTTAAGTAATTTAACCCCTACAAATATATCTCATAGGCCAGCTTATCACACCTAAACCACGGACTATATATGCAAAAAAGATCTCTATAAACCTACCCAAACTCAGACCTTCTATCCTTGCTCCAATGTATCACCCTGTCTTCGAAGAGAACTAAATATGTATAAAAGAAAAACTACCAGTCAGACAACTTGTGGTGTCACTATACCCTCTTGAACAAAAAATAACTGCATCGAGTCGTAATATGATGAAACCCTTTAAAATATGCAAGCAAATGTATCTCTCAACTTTCAAGTTGCGACTTCTGAATTTTTGGCGTTCTGCCGGAATCCAGACTCATGGAGGAGACTGCACAAAAAATGTTCCCTATCGTGTGATCGTAGTTGTTAGTTGTCTTCATTCCACAAGAGAGTCTACATTGTACAGCTATGCTAACTGGAAAGTAAATCCGTTCACAAAAAAATATGATAAGATAAGCATGACCATGAGTGTATGTCTTTATTGTGTACATTATGTTTAACTTTTTATTCATCCGCAGCCTGAGAGGAAAACATATTTTAAAGCGGCTTTTGGGGGTTTGGGGATGTACCAGGAGAAACACACATCCACTCCATGGTAGTAGGTAGACGGTAAGTAACGGCGGAACTGTTCTGTACGCACATCCATATGACAGTGATTTTTATTTCCTGTTGCTTGAATAGTCTTTATTCAACTTGATTTGTTTTTTTTTTTTTGCACATGAGATTGTACGAAAAATGCGCTTGGCAGATGTTTGAGGATGTTTACACAATTTTTTGTTCCCTTCTTCGTTGACAAAAAGTTGGACTGCTTTTGTTATATTTTGCCCGACGCAACCATCGCTGTGTAATCGCTTAATGACCTATGACAGTGAAGAATGTATTCTGATGTAATTTTTCTGAACGAACAATACTTGGCATGAGTTAGACGCAGACAGCAATTATTTAAATAATGTTATTTAATCAAATACAGTGTCACAGCAAATCGAGTGCGTAAATTAATCAATGTACAGAACTGTCATTTGTGATTAGGGACCGATTGTTTGCCGAACGTATTATGTAAGTCAACATTTTTGACTTTTTCGTTTTAGGAGAGATATTGTATTCCGGGGAACTCAAGAAATTGTAGTTGACATTTCTGTCCTTCTGCTTGAGTGCTCCCAACAAAAAGCGGTAAAGATTTGAGGAGGAAAGTTCATTTCTTGGTGACAGCTCTGACTTTACCAGTTCGGCACCAATCCATCTTGCTGTCGGTTGCTATAGTAGATTTTGTTCTAGACAAACCGAGACCTTAGAATAATCTTAAAATGGCCTCCTCGTCGATGCAATGATTTCTCTTTGCCCGTAGGTATACTACGTATACATATACTTATTACGGCTTGGGCACCCTTTTAAAAAATAATTATATTTTACGGCCTTTAAAAAAAGAATAAAAGTGCACGACTTGGTCGAACGAAACTTTCTCGTTCATCAAAAGTTTGGTTGGATGTTTTCTTATTTTATTAGGTAGGCACAAATCTGAGAAGCGATGCTAGATAAAATAAACGGTTTACAGAATATTGGAATAGTGCTTAATAAAATACACTTTTGGGTTATTCATCTGATATGGCAGTTCATATCAAATAACAATGTGAGTTTTTAAAAGTTGAAGCTCTCAGTAACAGGCAATTACTGTCGCAAGTTTTGGTCAGAGAGTTTTAACCGCCATTACTGTATTATTTATAGGCTCTTACACTTTAAACGATGTTGAAGTACAAGGACAAGCGTAGGAGGAGTTTCTGTTTTCTGATCGTTAGGGCATGTTTTTGACTGGAGTAGATTACTTACGCTGGTTAAAGGTGTCTATGATTAGAAGTAGGGTTCGTATAAGACCGATTTCTTTACATAGAGATTTGTTTTTGAATTTTCATAAGCAGTTATAAACTGAATTCTCCGATGATCGTGTGTGGAGGTGCAAATGAAGTGGGAGCTTCTGACTGTGTAAGCTTCAAGAGATTCAAATTTTTTTTAAGGTGCTTATTCAATATGGTTGAAAAAAGAAGTGGAATATTTGCTATTTACTATTTATGCGTCGCTGTTATTGCATTTTTAATGGAAGTGCGGTGTTGAATTTGAGTAAAATATATGAACACAGATCGGCTTTTGGGTAGTCATTTTTGAGAAATAAATAAAAAAACCGATTTATTGGAATTTTTTGAGATTAACTAAGTAGGGGATCTTATTTAGAATACTTATATCATCTTTAAAATGTATTTTGATCAAAATCGTTAGAGCGGTTTTTGTAAAACTACGCAGAAAAAACAGTACCAAATATTGCAATGTGAGTATAAATTATTGTTCGGGATATAAGCTATACTTGGTTTGTAAAGTTTAATCGAAATCGAAAATGGGGGTTTCGAGATATGAGCAGTTTTTAAAATTGACATTTTCGGTGATTCAAATTGCAAATTAAGGACACAATAATTTTCGAAACATCAATTTTGTTCTGAGTACCTATAGGCATTTTGGCCAAAATCGTTAGTGCCGTTTTAAGGTAAATTAAGGAAAACTACATTTTTTAAAAGCGACTTTTTTAAAAATCCATTATTCGATAAAATAGAGAAATCTTAGTTTGCTATTAAGTTAGAAATGACCATATTACCTTAGAAAATAATATTTGTTACAATCGTATGGACCGTTTTCGAGATATGTCCAAATTTCTAAAGTACCAGTATTCGATTTTTTTAGTGCAGTCATGATAACCTCATCAACTCAAGCTAAAATATCAATTTTAGTTGAAATCGTTAGAGCAGTTTTCGAAAAAATCTAACTGGTATGTAAATTTTGTATGGGTAGTACCATTAATATTGAGGTTACCGTGCAAAAAAACAGTCCAGAACTGTAACCCCCAAACTCGAAACACGAAGTTTGAAACACATCAGGGCAGCCGTTTAGGGTGTAGGCCGGAGAGTATTTTGCGACCCACATTTTTAAGTTGGTCTCCCATCGTAATGTCAGAATTGATAAACATCTCGAGTTCGAGCTTTTCTGAGAATACAATATCTTTTTCTTATTACGTAGTCGAGAAAGTTAAAAGTATAATTTGGTGGTGCTTGCGTCGCGACTTTAACTAATTTGGTTAAACTATTTCGCCTATTATTTCTCGATGTTGGCATTTAGTTCTATCGCACGTGTTTTAATGATTCGCCAGCGAATCTTCCTACGGTATTCGCAGCGATGTCCATTCTTTTACGTGCAATATGTCTTGCATGGAATTGTCAAATGAACTCGTCATAGTGTGCACAAATAATATCAGGAAAATGCTAACAAAAATCAAGTAACCGATCAATTTGTTTCTTTATGGTTTATACAAAGTAGGAGTCCATTTTTGGCGTTGTCAAAAAATGTTGGTCTAAGAGCACGTATTTAATTACTTCTTAAAAATAAGTATTCATTTGGTTTTGACAACCTTTTAACAAATAGTTTATCGCAAACGTTCCTTAAAAACATATTCTATTTGCTAAATTTGATGCTTAAAAGCTGTAGATGGGTCGAACGTCTTTACAAAATATTTAAATAAACTGTCAATTTGGTAATCGGTAGCTACATTTAAATTAGTGGAAGTATTCACCCTAATTGTTTTAAATAGCTTTTTGGTAGGGTCCAGTTAATTCATTGTATTCAAAGACTTCCTCCTTTGTTCACAGAACTTTTTCAAAATAATAAAATGAAGGTTCTCTTCAACCAAGAGATAGAAAAAGGCACGCCAATACAAAGAAGGCTACTAAGTAAACTTCATCCGAACATCTCAAAAACTACGGTAATTTGGACATTTCTGAAAAGGTTGCGAGGTATTTCCGAGCTCGGTACAATCGCCTTCTTTTTGAAACATCACTTTTTCGCCTTGGCAGGCCATGTGACAGTTTTTTTCATTCAACTTAACAATGAAAATGACATTCCTGGGTGTGATTCGCCCCAAAACTGGATCCAACCACATCAATTTCTCTCAAACTGCTGATAATATTTTCTATTTAAAAGGTAAAACAGTCGCTAAGAAATGAAAATCAGTACTTGTACATTTTCTACTTAACGACAGTGTGCTAAATTCGCAAAACGCGATAACGAGCGCGTGCTGTGCAGTCTTCCCTTTAATGCACGCCATGCCAAGGTACTCATGAAATATGCATAGGTAAACTCAGGGCAGCTGAAAGTAGACACAAGAAATAACAGTTGAATAGTTCAGTTTGCTTGGAATGGAAATGCGACTCCACAATGCGGAATAGTACACCTCCGACTTCCCGGGTGAATGATATGATTACGGCTTTATAAAGATGTCAACAAAGTTACCAACTATTTGAGGAAGGAGAACACAAACTGCCAATACAAGTCAATACAAGAAAATTAGCTGCAACATGTAACACACTCTTTGTCCAAGCGACTATGACAACATGCCGTTCATTTTGTTTGCGTAATTACTGCCGAAGAAAAGAATGAAAGACAATAACGAATTTGCCGGCTGATTGTAATGCGATTTTCTGATTCAAATTACACAAAACCCTAGAGCTATAGCCATATCCTACCTGTGATCCGTGACAAAGGGCACTTTTAATGCAAAATGTGCAACAAAAACAGACACAGACACCGAGCAGATGCATACGGTTGGGTGTATAGTATATTATAATGCACTCTATGGTGACAGGTCGCATGTTGGCAGAGGTAGTCGAACTATATTGACGTTTCCGCTCGAGTGGGATCGATTTGCTTGAATGCTGTTGACTATCGATTTCGGCGATTGCAATCGCTTTGAATTGGATGTAATCGGGGAGTTTTTGTCCATTGCATGGTATTGCAGTCACACATTGTCGGTCTTTGTTTAGTTTTTCATCATCAGACAGGGTTGGCAATTTGAGCCAATGTCAGGCGATCAAACAGAAACAACTTTGTATACGAATGAGCTGTGGAAGTATTTTTATTTTTTTTTTGTCAGTTCCTTTTTGTTTTAATATCCTTTTCCATGGGGATATCTATAATAGGACGTGCATAATAAAAATGTCTTTTATCAAATTGTACACATAGCATGTAATTTCATGGAATAGGATAGAGTGCAACAGCAGCAAGGGGTGTGTCCGGATAATAAAATCAACATAAAAGTAAGAAACCGAAGCGGCGACGAAACTCAAAATAGGGCAAATGCTTTTCAACTCATTATGTCAGGTGAGTGGTGAATGCGACAAGGTATTACTTGAAGAGGATCTCGTAAATAAAAGCAATTACGCAACTTTATGGCCATTAAAGTGAGTTACAATATAGGGTCTGGTGTCAGGATGAGGAGTGTTCGATAGGCGTTTTCAGAATGTTAAGGTTCAGATGGAAATGGTATTTTGGTTAGATCGTAAACTTGCGAGAGTTTGTAGCGCTGAGAAATAAAATCATCAAAAACGGGCTGTCAGAAATCATTTTTTAAGCAACAAACTTAATGGGAGACATATCTGTACTTTGTAAAGGGTCTTTCATTAAGGACTTGACAACTTATTATTTAAATAAAATGCAAACTACTTGAGGTACACATTTTAATTATATGCAAACGTTGTTCCTTCGTGTACTTCATCATGAATATTTTGACATTGACAGTTCGGTAATCGGTTTAAATTTAAAGTTGTCAAGTCGCTAATGAAAGACCCTTTATATGTGGAACCAACTACGGGGTTAAGTTGGTAATCACATACGGAGTCAACGAGCAGTTCGTTGAGTATTTTTTTTTATTTCTCAGCTTGATTCCCTGAAACTTCATTCATTTGACAGATTTCTGAGCACAAAAGTCAAACAAAAAAAAGGCCAAAAATCGAATTACCAACATCCATAGACTTCCGCTGACGTTTTTCTCTGCATCAGTTCAATTTTATTGAGGTAACGAAAGTGTGTAACTTCGAAACTGTTTCCTCATTTCATTGACTTTGCCATTTGAATCCCATCTGGCGGCGCGGTTAACCATGCCTCGATTGCTATGCAAAGTTAATTCCAATGCAAACCAGTTGCAATTGTGGTTAAAAATGGAAAGTGCGTATGCATATCGATTCCCTGGGTTAGATTGAATTTTCTATCATAAAACAGTTTATCGGCATACTTATCGCCCAACCGCTCATCATTGAGCGTTGTAAAATATTTAAATCCATTTGTATGGGCAGCAGTGTGATTAAGACTGAAAATGGGATTATGTGGGTGAAGAGTGTATCTTCGAGTGATTTATTCACAAAATGGGACAAATATTTCATTTGACCGACTTTTCAGTTGGATAATCTTTTGAATGGTTTAAGTGATGTGCTATGTTTCTTAATAAAAATGTACGGAATTTATTTTGGTGGGATGGGTGTTTGACTCATTTCGATTATTTGTGGGTGATGTTTATTTTGGATTTTTTAAGCCACTGCAGCCTTGTTTATGGACTTTGTCGTTGATAAATTACAATATTTATAGAATTGTCAGTTAAACAAAGTTGAGCTGACAGAAGATTTACAACTTCCTTCAATGATGGCACTGTTTTAACACGTTTTTTTTTGTATTCCAGAACTCTTGTATGTAATAAAGCAATTTCCTTCGCGAAGGGCTGACATCTTCTCAGGCAAGACACACCTGCTGACATTTGGAGAGCTGCTAGTATCTTACTTTCGGAGTAGAATAGGAGCCAGAAATCCACATGCCACAGCGCTACTTCTGCTTCGAAATTTGGCAACAGAATTTGAATTTTCAAATGACACTGCTTCGCCAAGTTTGTATAATATTTTTGATATTGAAATATTGAAAGATTTTCAAAATAAATTTGAACAATTTGGAAGCGTTGTTCAGGCGTCAGTCTATTCATGTTGAAATGTCGAACCAAACTAAAAATAAATCGCTTGATAGCTGACAAAATGGCCGCCAGTTAAAATAGTGTTGCCAACTTAAAGTTCTATACCTATAAAAAAAACACCCTTTCCCGATTAGACGTACCACGTCTAAAAAAAGGCCTAGGAGTGATTTTCATCACTTGTCAGAGCCTCAAATTACAATCGAGATGTCCGTTTTCGAAAAAAAAAGAATTGAAATTCATTTGATGTCGTAGTATTTTTTGGTGCTTGTTTTTCGTGATCTTGAAAACACGAATTGAAGCAATAAATACAAAAAAAAGGATGTTGCTATACTGATTTTTCTCTGTTTATTTCTGACATTTATTAATTTATGAACTCTTCACTGCAAATCGTAAACAAATTTCGCAAACTGGTTGTTCGTCAGAGTATATAGGTAAACAATTCTCATCAAGCTGTCAAAAAAAGCACTTAAAAATAATATTAACCCATCAATTGTGTGTAGAAAATGATTTTAACTTGTGAATTGTGACATTTGTTCGGTCAGCTGTTCTCCTGAATTGGCTGAATATTTGAAAAGGTGTGTTTGTTTCAACAACCCAAGGATTGGAAGTCGTTTTCGTGGTGTTTTCGTTTTGAAAACTGAAATATATATGGGAAAACTTTTGTTTTCTATGAAGTTTTCGAGTGTTTTCGCGGAAACCCGGTTTCGGTTCGGTGTGAAAAAGGTATTACATTTGTATCGGAACAATGCTCCGAACAACAATTCGGAATAATACCTCGATGCAAAAATAGAATTTTCCGTTCCGACGGATGATCGGGCCTCGCACAGGCCCGATCATCTTAGATTAGGACTTATTAGAGTAGCCAAAAATTGTCCCAACCAAGGCTTGTACCGCTTGAAATACATCACAAACATAAAAAAAAACTAAATTAATAAATTTCCTTGTTCGTGCATGCATTGTTTCGTTTGAAATAAATTTTACTTGTTTTTTTTACCATCCTCAGTCCGCAAAAATAAAACTGGCTATTAAAAAGAACGCTGTGTGACATGCGCCACATATGGCACCCTCAACAAGAGCTCATATATTTAGCATTTAATATCCCTTTGTTCATGATCACTTCAAATGACTGGCTGCAGAATGATGTTCAACTTGAACAGGCCAGTGTTCTGGTCATTAACTATGTAGGTATGCATATGCACTCTCCATCGTCTTCGAATGGAAGCTACACTTTTGAGCGGGAACATCGTTTTGAAATGAAGCAGAACGATGTATATGACCCAAGGGCCATGCATTTGTTATGTCAGCATTCTGTCTAGTAATCAGTAAGGAATTGAATATTATATTCGTTTAAGATATGATCACGATGCAAACAAGTCTACCGTGACTAATAGGGCGCATGCCATCAGCTGTGTTTGGAATTTTTGGAGAAATCTTAATAAATGAGAGGTAAAGATGAATGAGTATAGTCTTTGTTAGCACATGTGCGACGTGGGTAAATAAAAACAAAACCAATGTTAAATATCATCCTAAGTAATAATAAACACTGCGTAAATGCTATCAACTCGTTACTCAGCAGTTACGTCAAATTTGTCTGTCGTTTACTAGCAACCAGCGTTGCCGTTTAACCCCTTTTTGAGCCTCAAGACCTTAAAAATTATCAAAATCCCCTCTTTTCCAGTTAAAGTAAAATGTTATTCTTTATTGAACGAAGAAGAATGCAACAGTATGAAAAGAAGTGTTTGTGATAGATAGATGTCTTTACTGCCCTTTCTTTGCTTTATTAATACTTTATGTGGAGGCTTGATTTTTTGGCTCTGTTGTTGTTTTAAAATTTTAAGTAAAAACGAACAGTAACAACGAATCGCTCTTGGGGAGCGCAGTCCTTGTCCATTTTTGTTTAGAAATGAAAAAGAAATTTCAATAAATTACTGTACAGAGGTCAAACATTTTTTTTTATAAACAAATTATTTAATAGACATTTCCTCAACTATCCGTATATCCAAACTGCTTCAGCAAACTTTATTTTATTAATTACAGTGTTTAAGAAGCCCTGTTTCTAGTCGTTTCTCTTTTTGGCAGTGTCCCAATAGAACCCGTTCGGGTCACAAGTTTTGTTGAAAACGCAACATCATGATTAGTCGATAGACCAACGAAATTCTGATTTTCTCCTAGAATCCCCTCTTTTTTTATTCAATCGTTGGTGGCCTAGTGTTTATCGTTCAAAAGACGACACAAATAAGCGCTTCATTAACTGACGACGAAGCGAAGTGCCGAGTCCCTGTCAGAAAAAGAAAGAAAAGAAATGTCTTTCCAAAAGGAACATTACGGAGAAATGGCAATTGGAAATAAACTGCGCATAAAAGGAGCCACATGATCAATTATTCGAGTAGTTCAAGATCTAGTTCTCAAAAACAATATAGATCAATTTTACAAGCAAAAATTATCTGGCAAGAATTGCTACCCAATTTAATCTAACAATGTTGTCACATCTCGCCTTTCCTGATCTACCACTATTTCTATTTAGCACCCAAAAATAAAAGGTTTCGTATTCTATAGGCATAATTATGGAAAGTAATTTTCCTCCTATATCCTGATTATTCCCTTTTCTAGATGTGCCAATGAATTAAACTTTATTACTGCTTAAGTGCGACCTAATCTGTAATTAACTAAATCTGGATGAATGTATCCTTATTTTGTTAATCCTAGATGGGCGCAGTGGCTCTGTGTATAGTTTGCTGGGCTTCTGAACGAAGGGTCTCAGGATCGATACATAGAAGACACACAAAGTACTTCTTCGGGTTTTTTTACTCTGCTCCACAATCTCGCAAACATGTGACTCACTTCTGAAAGTTTAACTGGCCTAGTAAGCTTCTAAGCTCAGCCAATTTGTCTCGGCATAAAATTTTAGCTCCTTCTAAATCGTCACAAACAAAAAAAAACTCACAGGAACAAATATGGAGACGGACCAATTCCTCCATTTGTTTAAGATCAAGTGACGGCTTTTTTACGAGACCTTCAAAAGGAGAGTTATTTGAGAAATGTATACTGTAGATGACGTGTCGATGTGTCAAAATCTGTATTTATGAATCCACTTAGTTCACACATATTTTCTTTATGTTAATGTCGAATTAACACAAATAATAATATAGCCTCTCGTTATAATAAAAATTACGTTTTTACCAGCAAAAATGGTCTTTTTTTTTGTGACAATACATTTTGACATTTAACTTCGAAGAATGTAAACAATGATGCGAAAACCAGCCACTCTCAAAAAAGTACTAGAAATTATAAAAAAAAAGTGCTGGAATTATAATTTTTAACATTTAAAAGTATATTGAAATTTTTTAACTTTAACATGGATATTAAAAAAATATTTTGCGAACTAAATTAGGTATTTGAAGGCTTGGAATTTATTACTAACCAGCTGGCCAGGTGAACTTCGTTCAGCCCAAATTCGTTCAATAATATAATTTCAAAAATTTTAAATATATTTTTTTTTTTTTGTATGTGAAGTGACACTTCCCGTTTTCCTATCCAGTTTATTATTTTCAATCTATCACTTTGTTTGGCACTATTTAACGAAAAATAGTCAAAATTGCAGCATCATAGGACGAGGCTGTCCTAAAATTTAAAGTTTAAATCTTTCGAATCCACAATGGAGTTGAATTAATATGGAATACTTTAGAGCAAGTGTCTTCCAAGGTTGAATGAAACCGGTATTCTCCTGCTATTTGTTCTAAGAACGCTGCACCACGGCTAAATAAAAGCAACAAATAAAGCAGACGAAATTATGTCAAATATAAACATAAAAAAAGCAAGTCGACACAGCAAGAGAAAAACAAATAATGAAAACCGCACGCCCATCCAATTTTTATTCCATAAATATTAAAAATAATAATCCATCTACCCTATCACATTGCAAAACAAACCAATCTGACCCATAAACCTGAGAGAAATATTTCAAATCATAAATCCCATTGGACTGTGTACATGTACATGGTTCAACCTAAATTTCCAACTGAACCATTTTGGACTGCAGTAATGTTTTGTAGGACGCCCCATGGAGTGGGGGCCAAAGTCCTGTAGCCAATTATTTTATTGAAATTATAAATTCCAGTTCTGGTTTTTATGGATAAATCAAATTTTTCCATTGCATCATGACATGCTTTCATTTGAATGTGTAACCATGTAATTAAGTAAATTGTAAGATAGAAGTTGGCATGCATTTGGGAAATAAGGTGTCGCCGGCGTTTCATCCGGAAAACCGTGCTTAACGATGCGAATACAAAGCAAGGGAGGCGGGCTTAGTTTCTTTAATAAATCGGACATCAAACTGAGCTGAACATGTCGTGGGAAAAAAGAAATTAAAATCAACCATGGTTGGGAGTATGTATACGTAACTAGGGTGAGGTCAGTTGCATGCTTCGTGATGGGGTTCGATGCGTTTTTGAGAAATCCTATTTTTTTATAGCAGGCAAGTTAGAAATGGTTGAAATATATATATATACGCATATTGATGCAAAGTAATGGACGAATGAATTATGCATATGCAATGCAAGGACTGAGGTCCGTAAACAAGTAAATTCTCCAAGCTTTCAGATTTTCCAAAACTTCCATCTCAGTCTTAAAGTTCAAGTTGTAGAGTGCTAAGCACATCTATAAATATGATAAAAATGGTGGGAGTGAGATTTAGATGAAAGCTTATCTGAAATGTTTCTTAAGACTCCGATAAGACTTTAGGCTACGTCGTTCATTGCCACGCCTACTTTTTAAGAGTATTTTGAACCAAAATCTATTTTTTGTTTCTGACTTTTTATTAATCAAATATTTCTTAAATCACACGAAAACAAGAATAGAAACCTAAGGGAGCCAAAACGTCCTCAAACATTTAAGCCTGCTTTTTGGGAAAATTTTTGACCGAAATCTACTTTTTTGTCCGGACTTTTTACTACTCTAATATTTCTTAAATCACACGAAAATAATAATAGATACCTAAGGCAGCCAAAACGTCATCAAACATTTTAAGACTACTTTTTGGGAACATTTTTGACCAACTTTTTGCAAAATTGTTCACCAAAATTTATATTTTTCTGACTTTTCGTTTGTCAAATATTTCTTAATTCACACGAAAACAAGAATAGACACCAAAGGGAAGAAAAACGTCCTCAACAATTTTAAGCCTACATTTTGGGAAAATTTTTCCCCAAAATCTATTTTTTTCTGACTTTTCATTTGTCAAATATTTCTTAATTCACACGAAAACAAGAATAGACACCAAAGGGAAGAAAAACGTCCTCAACAATTTTAAGCCTACATTTTGGGAACATTTTTCCCCAAAATCTATTTTTTTCTGACTTTTCATTTGTCAAATATTTCTAAAAATCACACGAAAAAAAGAATAGATACCTACCTAAGAGAGGAGAAACGTCTTCTAATATTTTCAGCCATCACTCAGCTTTTTTTCGAGAAGCTCAGCGATAGACCAAAATGTGACTCGTTTTTTAGGAATGCACTGTGTGTCATTTACTCTGTTCGAGCGTCACGAAATAGAAGTGCTATCTGCACGTGAATGTAATGTCGTTTTCCATTGGGCAAAAAAAAGCGTCCGGAATCGAAAAAATCACTTCCGAAACCGTTCCATTGGCACAAAAAATACTCTTCTGGTGATTTTGAGGAGAGAATTTCGCTTCTGCATTTGAAGTCAGAATCCACTCAAGAAGCACTCACACAAGTGTAGTTTATGTATTTTATACAAGTCAGCTGACAGCTGCCGTAGATTATTTTTTGGCATTTCACCAATACTTTTGTGGATTCAGTCAGAAGCAGTTTTCTTGTTCCATTGGAGTACAGAATGAGTGGATCCCCGAGTGAAACCAACGGAAAACGACATAACAGGGACAACTTTTTCCTGAGAAAATTCGCAGATAGCTCATGAGACACCAGTGGCGTGGCGTGAATGTTTTAAAATGGGAAGTCGAAGCAAAATTAATCACATATAAATATAAGAAACCCTACACCTGTGTACCTTGAAAGAAAATCATTCATTGTAAATTTGCAAATTGGGTTCACATTACTAAATTCACTTAAGTCATGCACTGCAATCTGCCAACTGAATTTGTAAACCAAAACACTTACACCTACCTCAACATACTACCTGCAATTATCCTCACAATCAGACAAGCAGAAGTAGAATAAATCGAATAACTCGAAGAAAAGCGTGTTATTTTGTTCATTTCATAACCAAACAAACACATACGACATACCCAAAACACAACCCAGTGGCCATGGCCAGTACCATTAACAAGCTCTGGCTCTGGGAAGAAAAAAAGAAATACAAACAAATGTTCACTCAGTACTCAGCAGTCAAAATGAACTTTGTGAGAACCGCGAATAACTCGAAGAAAAGCGGGTTATTTTCTACAATGGATGTTGAACAAAGAGGTGTCAGAGTCAGACAAAGTACTCAGGGAAGAAAAAAAGAGATAACAAGCAAATTTTCTCTCAAAATGAACTATAAAGTGAGAACTTTAATAACCCGACTTATTTTGGGTTACCTTCGCTTTGTCGCCACGAGACGATGACGATGTTGTATGAAAATGGATACACACACAATTTTTATATGAGTGCTTTTGTGTGTGTACCATTTGGTGAGTATTCAAATTCATTTGGTAGCGTTTCATGTATATTCGGTTTTTGGTAGATAGATAGTGTTACCTGGTGGAGATTTCAAAAGGTAACTCGGTAGGAATCGAGTTATATGGACGCCACGCCACTGTGAGACACCTAGGGTTGAATTAGCACAACCGTGATCGTGTACTTCAGACTAAATTTGTTATTTTTTTTGCATGCAAAATTCACTAAGTTCCGTGACTATTGCTTGCTCATGGATGCGGTAATTCGATCCCTGGACGTGTGGTTGTGTAAAAAGATATAAAGAGTTTCACAATTATTTTTTTTGGATTCAGTGAGGACCGAGGTGTTAAGTTAACTATGCTTATCTGTACACCACCACCCTTTGCACCACCAAATCAAATTGTTTGCAAGAGTCCTATAAAAGTAAACATCGCCAAATGATAAATATACACAAGTGGTCATAAATAAAACAATTATTTAATTAAATTCAAATTTCTACTCATTTGTGAAAACTTTAAGATCTTGACTTCACTTAGCGTGCGCATCATTAATTACTTCGTCGAAGCGAACAAACATTATAGGATTCCTTTTTCCCAGCTAATAGCATGTGGAGACTCTTTTGCCCAACGTCGGGAGTTCCGTTCGCTAGAACAAACCCAAACATGCACATTTACATAAATTAATTTTGCATGATGTACTTTGTGCAGTGCACCATGTACACGTATATTGTTAAGAGTGAGAAACGATGGCTTTTAACGGTACAATATCCCTGAAACAAAGAACACAATCTCTCAAATTGCAAAACATTAATCAACAATGTCCAGCAGAGATTTTGTTTTAGCTTTCCTTGCGATATTCTGACATTAATCTTGCACTGCTGTCTCGGGCAGTAACTGCTGTTTTGGCCGTAAAAGAAAAGTATGTGTATGTGTGTAGTGAACATTATGCATCCTTGAGATATTGGCGCAATATGAAAGAAGTGCAACTGGGGTTTTTCCCCCGCTCAGCTCTGTTGAGTATGTAATACGAAAGTGCACCATAAAAACCTACTGGGTACTGCTCGAAAGGCGACAAAACTAACACGACAACGGCACTTCCATTAAGACGGGAGGTGTCCGCGAGCGAATGCATAAAAACTAGGTCATCAATTCGTAATTTAACTTTCATTGAAACTTATGCTTTCTCTGGGATACCCAGGAAAGAGTCAGTGGTGCGGTGTTCGTGCATATCCGGTTGACGGTTCAGTTGGTAAAAATAAGGTTCGCCGGGTTAAGAATCGACATAGTCGTATTCGTTTTCTTGTTTCTTTCGTTGCCTGCATAAAACATTGCTTAGTTTTTGCGTGGGACATGTTACAGCTGTTACGTATAGTATTTGTGAAAAGAAAAATGTGAGCTTTTAGTAATAGTTGTCTGGAGTTTGGAAGTCAACATCTTCATTGAGAAGCTCGTCGGTTTTGCGCAAGTTTTGTCAATCTCATTTTGTCCTTGGCAAAGTCCTTTCTTGTTACCATCCGAAAGATGCTGGTACAGAACTTTAACCATAAATCTAAGTTTTTGTTGGACTTTTTTTTATTTCAGTTTGACAAATAGCAAACCGCAATTTTTTTTCTTACTAAAAAATATTTGCAGCTCTTTAAAATTTGTTACCCTTTCCTGAATTCTTTAACACAAGCCTTTGCGTGGTATTTCAACAGCTTTATAAAAGTAAGATGCTTATTGTTGCGAAAAACGTGTTGGCTAGTCAAAGGGCGGTGATCTTCTCAATTTGTTGATAGATTTTTAAAACACAAGAATGTATAGTAAACAAATTGATGTAAGATGTAACCAGCGAGACCGTTGTGCGACTAAAGTTGCAATTTGGCACTTTTTTCAAGAGCCTGGCAGAATTTGTTGCTATTTTGGCCATTTTTTTATTTTGGAAAAGGCTTTCCGAAAATTTTACAAATTGCTCTTATTTCTAAATTATTTTAAGACCTTTAAAATGCACCGCAGTTGCCTTACAATACTATTATAGTGATTAGCGTGCCAATGCTTGTTGAATATGGCTCGAAAATTCAAAATTTTTAAGAATAGCTTCAAAAATGGCACATTTTTTCTCATTGGCACTTTTCCTTGAGAATTTTCAGAATTCTGCAGCGGTCGTACTGGATGTAACGTAAATATATTCAGAGGCTGTACAAGGATACTTTTGAATATTAATTTACATCTTGTACTTCTTCAAAACAAATAGCTTTATGTATACAATCACCTTGGGTTTCGTTAGCCTTACTTCAATTACTTTTTTTTGACGGACAAACACAGAATCTCTTACACAAACTTCAAACAAAACGTCTTCCATCTGTTTGTGCTTTATCTCGATCCGATTGCAAACCCACTGACTGTCTGACATCCGCCGGTGTTTGAAGGTTGTTATAGCGGGTATTCGGTGGGCGCGCCACCGGCGAACTCAAAACCCACTTAAACGCTTTACTTTGAGAAACAAAAACATTTTGGAAGAAATTTCGAAAATGTAGGCGGACTCAGACAAAGTTTCTCCAAAGCCACCTAAAAAGACCGACACTTACAGGTATTGAAGGAAATTTAATTGAATATATCGGACTGTTGATCATTTCCCAATTCCCCCTCACCATGCTTCTGAAAGAGCAAACCCACGTCACTGTTATTTATTGCAAATTTTCCATTTCATCAATTAGTTTGTTTTAGAACAACAACTTGAAACAAAAACATTTTTTCATTTTTTATCTAGCATTTTTAACAATAGATAACAAAATCACTCATAGTTATCAATAAATACGAAACACACCTATACAAAACACCAACATTCAGGTATGTTTATCGAAGGATTAGCACCGACGCTTTAGATTATTCTTTACGCTCATAAGTTGTGATGGCGTGTCTCACTCTTTCGCAGTCATGCGTTCTTTGTCAAACACTTGACACACTCATCTAAGTTCGTCACAACGCCGTCTTAAACAATCGTTACGCACGTGTCATTGCATTCGCCGGGTAGGGGTCTTTTCAACCCATCTCGTGTGCAAAACCGCAGAAATCATTGACAGCGACATTCTAACAGCGGCAGTGATGCAACTCTGCCGAGTGTCAGATTGATGCGGTTGAACTTTGAGTACACCACAAATAAGTTTGTTATTCAACGGGGACATCTTTATAGTCATAACGTAAGAAAAGACGTCAAAATTGAATATCCCCTTTTATTATAATTATGTATTACAACTTTACTGAGCTACATGCTCACCTCTATTGGCGGTGTCGTCGTCTGTTGTCTTCGACGATGTCGGCTCTCCTTTATGCGATTTCATGCTTGATGACCATAAAGCAGTCCTTGAATTTCTTTCAGTTTTAGAATACACAAGTGGGCCGAGTCATGTTGTACACTATAATTCACAGAAAGTAAGTCTCTGCCTCTGGGATTTATAGGTAGTTTTGAGGACATGAATGTTTATTATTGTCGACCGCCTATCCTCTATCTGCCTTTTATCTCTTATCTTCATTCTTCTATCTTCTATATTCAATTTGCAAATTTCAATCTTCTATCTTCCATCTTTTAACTTCAAATTTTAATCTTCATTTTCAATCTTTCATATTATAATTATATTCTATCATCAATTTTCAATCTTCAATCTTCAATTTTCGATCTTCTATTTTTCATATTTTGTGTTCTATCTTCTATCTTCAATTTCTAACCATCAATTTTCTATCTTTAATTTTCAATCTTCCATCTTCCATCTTTTATCTTCAATTTTTGATTTTCAACTTCAATCTGCAATTTTCAATCTTTAATCTTCTATCTTCAATTTTCAATCCGTAATTTTCGATCTGCTATCTTTCATCTTTTGTGTTTTGTCCTCTATCTTCAATTTCTAACCCTCAATTTTCAATCTTCAATCTTCTATCTTCAATTTTCTAACTTCAATTTTCTATCTTTAATTTTCAATCTTCCATCTTCAGTTTGTAATCTTAAACTTCAATCTGCAATTTTCAATCTTTAATCTTCTATGTTCAATTTTCAATTTGTAATTATCTTCTACCTTTCATCTTTTGTATTCTATCTTCTATCTTCAATTTCTAACCCTCAATTTTCAACCGTCAATCTTCTATCTTCAATTTTCGATCTTCTATCTGTCATCTTTTGTATTCTATTTTCTATTTTCTATTTTCAATTCTTAATCTTCAATTTTCTATCTTCAATTTTCAACTCTCAATCTTCAATTTTAGATCTTCTTAATGTTACCAATTTTCAATCTTCTGACTTCGCCCTTTAATCTTCTTTCTTCAATTTTTAATCTTCCATTTTCAATCTTCAATCTTCAAACATCAGCCTACAATATTTTATCTACTATGCTCTAGCGTTATTCTTCATCTTCTAACACCAATCTTCGATCTCCTATTGTGACAAGGCTTTCAAGGCCTCCAAAGCTTTTATAAAGACCGCTATATAACTTTTCTCAACACACATCTGTACCTACCTTTTTTGCAGAAGTACACGACAAATGATATTTTGAATGCCTTCTGTGAAAGAAGTTATAACTTATAACACTTATTTTTTAAGCTTTTGCAGTAACCTACCGATGTTTGGATGTGCTTTGATTGGGTTTTTTCTCCACTGAATCATTATAAGACATCGACTCGATTTCCCCCAAACGGAAGTGGCTCCATGTTCATCATACCAATGACAAGGAAATTCCTTCCAACTAATTGTAAATAACTTCTACGGAACTGATACGATATTCGAATTCCACGTTTGTTGAGAATTTCCTTTCTTATTGTCTGCACTGCACCTGAACATGACTGCATCACAAGCGAATGCCTATGGCGTGAGGTAATTCAAGAAATTCCAGATAATTTTAGCAACGTAATGAGAACAGCTACAGGCCTATATCGTCGACGTGTATAGGGCACAGTCCTTAGGTGAGCTTGTATAGCAAAAGCATAATCGTAATCGAATAAATAATGGAAAATAATATTTTTTTTTACTCAATTCCTATGTAGTAAGAGTATGTGTCCGGTGTCCATGTTTATTCATGTTGAGAGAAACTACCAACAAGTGTTACCGACCATAGTGTTGTTAAAACCAGCCCGCAACCTGGCAGTCCTTGCGGACAGGTAGCTAGCATTATATACCTGTGTGTATATCTTTAAAGTGCACCTGTCGTTTTTAGATTCCTTTTCTTGTTCGGAAAGTATTTTTTCTCTTTCTTTCTTATACGAGTATTTAGTTTTTGTTTTTATTTTGCTTCCATTGGTATGTTTCAGTGAAATCAAGTGATTTCCAACAACTTGATGGTGGGTAGAAGACGACCGCAAGGCGGCACAAGGCTATCTGGTCGTCGTTGTCGGACTAGGTGGCTAGTCCCAGCTACTTTGCAGTTTGTTTACCTCCAGCAGACGTGAGACTACTTCGTTCGTCTTCTATCCCGCACATTTGAATGCTTAGCACATTTTTATTTCGAAAATGATTCTTCTCCTCAACTACCTAAGAATGTATATATATATACACAAAAATCTGTTTTTCGTCAGAGATTACGGTTGATAAGTCGCCAAAGATATTTACGATAGGCGATAAATTTAACACTGCTATTAACCAAATATCAGCTAATTTTGCACTGTACACGTGTTTGGCTGTGTATTGCCGCAGCCAGCGGCGAAAGCATCTAAATTTCGATTTTTCTGGTGCTACAATTGTAGGAAGAAATTTAATTCCCACGAGATTTTTGGAATCACTGAGATAATTAAGTGTCTGGCGTGTATTTTTAGGATTAAAATATAAATTTTGTTACGTTCGTTTGAAGGAGAAAGGAAATTTGTTGCCATTAAACAAATTTCCGACGTGTTTATGTAGATGATTTGTATTTTATGACATGTAGGTGTAGAGTTAATGAAATTTATTTATACGAAATTCCAAAGGGAGGTGAATCCTAATTCGAATGTTTGGAGTTTTTCTTCTTTTTTTCTCTCGGTTGAACTGGTGAAGTAGATGACGATTTATGCAGGTGCATATGTCATTCATGGCACGGTGAATTTAATTTGACTTATGGATTCGTAGATCAAAAGGAAACGAATAAGCGTGAAGTACTCTAAAATAGACACCTGAGTCTTATTAGATTGGTCGAAAGGAATCGTCTTTGTGCTCGTTGTTGAGAGCAATGTGGATATCTTGTTACGCTTGATGTGCAGACAGTTCACAGTGGACAGGGTGATTTAGTTTCAAGTGTGATTTGAAGGCATTGGCACAAAAAAGTAAAGAAGACTCAGAGAATATCTAAGAAGGGATGATTTACAAGAATTAAATTTTGTTTTCAGCTCTGATACCTCAGTAAATGATGCTTCGATGTAGAGGTAGATCGCAAAATTTAAAATTGTATTGGTAAGTGTGCGTTGGGTCCAAAAGGACGTCGTTTTTCCAGTTAAAATGAAACGCACTTTATGTTTTATAACCGAAATCCGTCAGTTTTTGAACCAAAACGTAGATTTCAATAGTGAAGATTTATTTAAATCAACATACTTTCCCCGGGAGACTTTTCGTTTTCCAAAAATTGCCACAATGACGTTAAAGTTTTCCAGAGTGTCACCGCATTGCCAGGTCACTTAAATGCCACAAGAGTGTCTCTCAACTTCCTTTTCGAATGGGGTCTTGAGCATTTCTGCCCATTTCTTTATGACTTATTTTAGCCCGGTTCGAATCGATTAATTTGTTGCAGTTCTCAGTTCTGAGTTCAATAGAGAAGTAATAGCTCCATTTAATTGGAGAGGTGTGCTTTACCTGGGAAGGAACTGAACCATCTTTGGATTTTACTCCTTCAATAATATTACACTCCTTCGGAATACCTTCTTCTAACATCGGAGTTCCACAACTGATTTCACAACCAATCGTATCAAAAAAAAACCCACAATTCTTCATCTTCATTTAGTGCAACAGTTACAACTTTAAGTAACTTTGACTTCATTCAAATTAAAATTAAAATCCCGTTTGATGTATATGTACTTATTCCAAAGGATTTTTTTTCCATAATTTGCCACATTTTGTGAAGCCCCTTTCAGACTGCACTGTGCGTCATTTCCCTTAGTATACTCAAATCTGTTAATACATTGTTTAATCCGGTTTTACTGAGGCTGCTGCTTCTATACAAGACTACGTCAATCTCTCTTTCTCTCAAGTATATCTCTATCTGTTATGCTGCTATACTTTTGTGAAACTATTTGAGATTGGCTTGCAGCATGGCGTCAAGAGTGTGTGGAAAAAAAGCCTCTTTTCGTGTTTTACTTGTTTGTTTTTGTTTTGTTATGTTTGGGAATGGAGGCCAAGCGTTTACTCAGTATTGATGTACAAAACTTGGCAACAACACAGTTGGAGCACAGTCACTTCGCCAGTTCTCTTTAAATATGAATGTATGAGTATAACGAAAAAGAAAACAGGAAGTCGGGAGATAGGTTCAAATGAGGAATGCCGGTGTTTAGGACCCTGTCAGTGCCAACTGCTTTTTATTTTCCTCCTTGCTCTTTTGTGGCTCCTTCTTTCGGTCGCATTTGTATTGATCAAATATTTTTCTTTTTTTTAATTCATTAAGATTTCTTGGAACGATTTATACAACTGCGATTGTAGTGGTTCTGTGTATGCGGGCACAGGTATGTTTTTTTTTTTTATTTATCATTTCGTGTGATAGACTTGGTGGAGGAGGAGGAGGTATAACAGTAGTAGGTGGTGAAAAGGCACGAACAACACAATGAACTTGGTCGCGGGTTGACTTACATATTCATTACTGCAGTTAGTGAGTTCGTTTTTAATGAATTGAACGCGAGTATGTTTACGGTATGCTAAGGTCGCGATATGTTGTTTTTAATAAGATGGACACTAAGCATTATGAGTTTGATAATAATTTGATGGGAAATACGTTTGGAACATACATAGGTACTCGCCCTACCTATTTAGGTTTCGCTTGGGTTTCTATTTTAAGCAGTTTCAGAAAGGGAGTGGCCTCTATTAAGTCTAATTAGCATGCTATTGCTTATTAACTCATAAAATCGTATTTGGGTTCATTTGTAGAAAAGGAAAGCTAGTTAGACGTGTACTTTCGCTTGTCACTTTCGGTTCTTATCATGTTAACATGCACATGATAAGCTGAATGATTTATATTATTTGTGTCGAGCACTGCATTTGGAAAAGATTTAGTAATTTGACAACTGAAATAGAATTCGGAGGTGAATTATGGTTTGTGGGCCTCGTATTTTATTAGCACATACCGACACGGAGTTGAAGAAAACATAAAAACATGTGGTTTGTTTGTTGAATTTGATTTCGTTTAAAAAGCTGTGATTTGTTGGTGTTTTGACATTTGACAGTTGCCTTGTCTTTCATTACCTATTTATCAACAGAAAAATTAGTTTTGTTTAAAATTTCGACATAAGAAAATGAAGAGACTATTCATTCATTTTAGTTCCCAATGACTACTTAACTATACTCTTGAACGTCCACAGTATATTTTTTGTTGATATAGGTATTTTTGAATAAAACTTTTTTCTTTTGTGGCTGTAGTAATTTTAGGAGAAGGCTCGTCAAAAAAAGAATTACTGCCTCGAGCGGGGCTTTTACTTAAAAATATTTCTGATTTGCACAAAAAATACGAGGCAAGAGTTTTAGAGAAGAAAGTTAGTCGTAAAATTAGTTCTCCTAAGAAAATAGCTACGAACTTGAGAGTGGGACATTTGGTTTCTTTTTTGACTTTTGACTCCCATATGGGCTTGTCTATGCGGACGTTCAAGTATCTAGTTTAGTAAGTCTGACAGCTGTAGGGATGCTATAAGAGTTTTGTCCCGCAAAATGTTCCGCACTGAAAATTTGTCCCGTAAAATGTCCCGCCTTTCAACTTTTCGCTCTATTATTACTTCATTATTAAATTAAATAAATTACAATGAGTAATACGTACAAATTATAGCGCTAACCCTAGTTAGCTTTAATCATAACTTACAAAGTGTGAACCTTAATCTGATTATGAAACGTCAGTGGTCTGAGTCTTCGAACTCAAAAAGTTAGTTATCTTTTTATATAAAAATGGCGTGGTCTGGTAAAATATTGTCAATATATAATCTTCATAAATAAAATATTTATTATTATTTATATTGAGTACCTACACAATTCCTTCTTGAATTTAAACTTTTTAAAACCCTTTTTTTTCACTTCAAATGCAAAAATGTCCCGCCAGCTAATTTTAAAGATCTTGCATCCCTTGACAGCTGTCTGCTGAACAGATGTATCTCGGTTTTGATTGGCTAAAATCGGTCATATTAGCAGCTGTTTCAGTTGACGTTTATAGAGGGATGGCAGACGAACCTAGTCAAGAAATTTGTGACTAAGTACTAAGTTGACAGTTCGCATAGAAAAAGTGACGTTCCCGACCAATCTAGTTTTCCGTACCATAGACATTTGTGAAGCTTCACTAAACAGCATTTGTAAATGCCACAAGCAAGAAAAAATGTGAACCAGGGGCCCTACTCCAGTGATAAAATAGAAATTTGTTTTTTTTTTTTATTAGGAGACATCTTTTTTTAAGAAGGTAATACAAAATTCACGTGAATTTAAAACATAAATAATTAATTCACTATACGTTGGCTTTAAAGTATTTACTCATTGTAGATGTGCAGGTAAAACAAAAACTCTTTACTCTTTAATAGCGATAGTAATAATAAATTAATAAAGAAATAAAGACTAAGTTATTAAAAACTAATATTACTGGTACATTTATTCAAAGTGCATTAGAAAAAGCAACATATAGGTAATCCATAAAACACAGCGTCATATACGGCTGAACTTCACAGCTGATATTGAATTTGCAAAAAGGTTGCAGTAATGTCGTATTCGATTGGGCTTCTTAAGATTTGCTCTCAGATTTCAGATTTCGTTTCACGAAAATGTAAAACAAATTGGTAAATCTGAAGCAAATCTAGGAAAACATCTAGAGTCCCAAAAGCTTTTTTTGTACCAAACGAACATAAAAAAAAAGTGCTCCGAGAGCGCCCAATCGAACACCACATTAGTGAACTGGATGTGAAAATGACCCATGTGAGACTAAATCACTTAGATTCTATAAACGCGGTGATGTTCTTATGTTCGGCATTTATTTGAGAGTAAACTACACGAATTTTATTTTAAAAATATGCAAAATTGACTAACATGCGTTTATTTCGTTTTTTCCCCATTTTAAGAGCACTTTTCCCCATTTACCCCATCAAGTGAAAAAATCCCCAAAATGGGGAAAAATCCCAAATCTGGGATCGCTACCCTATTCGAAATTGCTTTTAAGTTGGTACTTTGTAATACTTTCGGAATTATGTAGTACATTTCATTCAGCATTCGTAATAGAGAACGTTCATTTTCGAAAAATGTTACTTTCGAAACGAGATACAGAGCAGGTCCTCCCTGACTGGAAAATAATAATTTAGACGTAGGTACATAAATTTCTTAAACATTTTTAAGTCAAATTCATAAATATGTTATCGCAAACTTTTACTCAACCTACTTTTAACGGCGAGTACAAATACACAATAATAATTGAATTTGACGTAGGTAGATAGATATGCCTGACATTTCCAATTTATGTCAAGCATAAATTTGAAGTCACATACACTGATCAATTGGAGTACCCTACCCCACTGTATAGCCAACTGGTATTGTAATAATCTCCTTGTTTGAGCTCGAAGGTAAGCCAGTTGTTATCGTAAGCTTAGGTCATAGATCTTGAATTCATGTTCGCACTCCCAAGTGTCAATCACTACCGTGACTAATCCAAAATTGTACAAATTTGCCTAGGTATGCCGTCAAAATGTTAAACAAATAACTCACCAATTGCAGAAAACATGTTGACAGCAAAAAGTGTCGCCTGGTACAAGATCCCATGACATAATTATTCCATTGGTTTGTTTAGAGATGAGTTGGTTCCACTGCAGATTAGTGGTCGATGAAAGACGTTGTTTTTGTTGCTGTTGAGGTTAACCACCACCAGTTCAATACCAGTCGAACTGGTTTCTTGCGATGTAAATAACAGTGTAGCAGACTTTTGATCTGAATTTAACTCTTAGCAATCCCCGTAGCGCGAACCTGCACCAATTTGAAAGAAATTGCTTTTATTTCACTTTGCCTCCTCTTCTTTTTCTTGTGCTCAACTGAAATTCTTTGGCTATTGCTTCCTTTATTGGATTTTTATTGCCCTTTCTATGCTTATTCTTACCCGAAATGAATCACAAAATTCGCGCACACAAGGCACACACTCAACAAAAAATATTAAACAACAGCAGCAGCAACAACAACTGCGATGATGACAAAAAGAATAGTTGATTACATAAAACGAGCACTTTTCGGTTATTTATATCTGTGCGATTTCAATGAAAAGAACTGAATCAAACAAGGAAAGGTGGGCAAACGAAGGCAAACAAACACTTTTTTCCGTTTACAGGTTAGAGCACTCAACTAGGTATCTCCACCGCAGGAACTCTTTTTTTTTTCTTTTAGAGAACAGAATTGGTGACACTTGGCGCGACACTTGCACTTTTTCAAAACAAGGAAATTTCTTTTTACCTGAAGAAATGACAAGTTATGATAAGATTTAATATAAAATAGAAAACTGCTTTAAGCCTCGACTGTAACGTACAAGGCCTCGAAACACGGCGAAGACACGGACGATGAATAGCGACGCCGACCACTCGCAATGGCAGCAATTCGAATAATGCCGTTCGTGTTCGATTTCGACGTTTCGTCGTCTTCGTCGTTTCGTTTGACTTTGAAATGTACAAAAACCGATTGTAGAAATGCAGTTTTGTTGAAAGGAGAACACGATATATGAGAACTTGGCGAGGGAATGAAATAGAACTACAGAGTGAAATGGAGTTTAATATTTGTTTAATTTTTTTTGAAAGCTGACACTTGTTGAGTGGAATGAGGAGAGAAGAGTGATGTCATATTTACAATCTGCATTTAGAGTTGGAGGGAGATGAGTGTAGTGGTTGGTTTGTTTTATTTACATTTCACCATTTCACAGCGGCAAACGGCAGGCAATGCTCCAATCCAGCGACGACGAACGGGCGAATCGCTATGTGCGGTTTATTTTGCTAGGTGAAACGGTTCGTTTGTGGAGATTGGAGATTTGGTAATGGGTGGAGAGAACGCCATGTTGCACAAATGGAAACGGTTATAGTTTGAATTAATTACAATTCAAATGAGCTCGTTCAAGTTTTGAAACTATGTATACTTTAATCGATTGGTTTCACTCGGCGAGGCAGTCTGCAATCCAATGGAACGAGATTACTGCTTCGGGTTGACTCGACTCCATGTCACCGGCTGCTGCGTGCTGACTTGTAGAAAATACATAGAGTGCACTGTGTGTAAGAGTTTCTCGAGTGGATTACGATTTCGAATTTAAATTTTCTTTACAGTACCACCAGAATAGTGTTTTTTGTGTCAATTTAAAAAGTAAATTGTTTCATTCTAAACTTTTCCGGATGATTCTTTTGCCCAATGGAAAACACATAAAACGTCAATCGCAAATGTTTTCAGTTCGCACTGGATTTCGACTTTCTATCGGAACTTATAATTGACAATAGGCAAACGAACGGTTCAAGGCACGATAGCCAGAACATCTCTTTTAAAGAGAACAAATGTCCTTTTTTATATGCGATCTATTTTATATTGTTTTGTCCTATTTTTAAATACCGTGACTTCAAATTCAATGTAACAACCACCTCATTTTAAAACTTTTAAGAACGTCCACAAAAACATTGGACAAAAAAAAGAAACTGATTGAAAATGGGTACAATAAAATCGATTTTAACTGCTGAAACTAAGACTTAACTGCACATCTTCTTATGATATATTGTTGAGGTGTTGATTGTATATTATGTCCTCTTTTTTTCTTTTGAGGTATATGGATACCCTAATTGAAGGTAACAGCACGTACCTACCTAACACTACAACCAGACTACAACTGTCGCCATTCTGAGTTCTTAAACGGTTACTGAAAACGGTTATTTGCTTCGTGTATTATTTTTACACATTGTTACATGAGTGGAAATGTAGTTGAAATGAATACGTATTTCTGTGGCAACAAGGAAAAACAGCATAAGTCATTTTCAGCAACTTTTCAGGAGCGCAGGATAAAGGATAAAGGTTTGCCTGCAGATGTGGGAAAACGACGTTTTTTCCTGATCCATAACACAGCAACCGTAAGAGATATTTGAATGAGAACAAAATATGACATATAGTGCAGGGTGCGGTGAATCCGATAGTAATATTAACTCAATTTTGACATAAGTCGACTTATGCTGTTTTTCGTTGTTGCCACAGATTTGTTCGCAGCTAACCTAGTTATTTACACATTTCTTGGAATAAGGTTTAACTTTGAATTCGCAAAACCAAATGTGCTATTTGAATCTAGTCTTCCTTCAATACGAGTGCCTAAAAAAAATACCACCAGTTGACCACCATAGTAATACCTCCTTTCGAATGCATTTCTAAAAATTGCTTGGGTACTCTGCTTGTCAACAACAGCCCTTTCCAAACTGTACTTACCTACAATCACCAATCAGACTGGCTAAAATTTAAAGTAAAAGTCCACAAAAAACGTATTTTTTTCTAATTTTTATTCACCTCTTTCTTTCGATTTTTTCGCTATAAAACACATTTTGGGAGACATTAATTTTTTTGTTAAATATTTTTGTTCCTTTTTTTTACGTTGGTTTTGCAATCATTTACATTTTAGTTTTCAACTATTAATTCAAAATTATTTCCTAGATTAAAAACAAAAACTAATATTAGTTATTTAAAAAAATAGTTAATAAGAAAAAAAAAAACCTACAAGAAGTTTAAAAAGCCACTCTTGGGAGCGGCTTTCATCTTCATGGTTCATCGAGTCGTTTCCTCAAATTTCGTTATCAATATTCTTGTTTAATAATAATAGTTTAATTATTATTTTTGTTTCTAACATTTATATATATATTTATTTAATTAGATTTCTGGTTTCAATAATTATATACTATTTACAAAAAATAAATGATTTTCTTATTCAGTTGGTTGTTTTTATTTATTTCTTTTTAATTTATTGGCATTTAAAAGAATATATATGATAATAGGTTACAATGGAAAAGGAAAACATAATGAAAATGGGAAAAGTAAATTGATAAGTATGAAGAAAATAATAGTAATAATTTACAACATTAATTAAAGAAGAAAATAACAAATTCCGGGGATGCTTACTTATCGCACGGTTGGGAGAATTTCGCATTGCTTTTTAAATGCAGAGATAAATAAATGAGTAACATTATAAATTGAGTTGAGTCTTGAGGATTACATTTTTCTCTAATGATCATGAATGCAATTTAAAATTTTCTGAAATGAAAAACGTGGATTTCGTAGTACGAAAATATGTGTATAATTACAATCGTCTCGTGCAGTTACAGAGTAAATGTAAAAGAAATATGTTTAACAAAATATTGAGCATAGTTTACTTATTCTTACTGTTTTCTATGATACGAAAAGTTTACAATTTCTCATTTCACATTTGAGAACTTACAGGGTCTGTCTCTGTTAACTAATAGTAATAAAAGGGAACAAGGCGTAGCGTATCTTGGAATCGTTTAATCACTATATATACAGTTAATCAACAGATTCTGGGATATAATATAGAACATGGGTTAATAAAGAAAGAATCTGCTACCCGGAAGGGCTTCTTCAGAAAATACCATTTTGGCACAGAATGGTCGCAGAGTGGAATTTCGGGAAAACACGGAAATGGTTTATATTTTTAAGGGGAGTTTTACAAAGTCTTAACATATATGCACTGTGTGTAAACCACTTATTCCGGAAGGAAATTTCTTCTGGAATTCGAAGAGATAGTGTAAGATAGATATTTCTCTAATAGGGCAAAGGGTTTAAACACAAAGAGAGAATAAAATGAAACCTTAAATATTGAGCACCTAGTATTGCTTGCAATGGTATTGAGATCTAATTCAAACCAGTTGCAATAGAAAAACCACAAGCCACAGTCAATGTGAACTAAATTATGTTTGTAGAGATAGAAATACGTTTTTGGTTTGACGAGTGATTTCGATTCGGCCCTGCTTAATATATAAAACTTCACAATTAAGAATTTAATCTGGACACTAAAATGTATTATAAGTACCATGCAATGGTTTCGATGGCAGCGATTTTCGCACATTAAGAAACGTATGAATAGTCAATAAGTTGCACTGCAAAAATTGCGCGATTATTACAATCATTTTCACTGCTCAGTTGCGAACAAAATAAGTTAAAGGCGTCGTTTAAAAATTATTTTTAAAAAGGCCCGATGTCATGGATTCAGATTAGTTGTTAGTCTATTGTCACGTGTTTTACTTGTACCTCTCGCGTGTTTTATTTTTAACCTAAGCCCCTCTTTCTACGAGTAATGTCAGCGTTAGTTGGTGTCCACATATTTTCCATTCACTGGGTAAGTTTATTATTCAACTACATTGCTCTTTGTACAAACTCTCGATTCGAGCTGTTTTGAAAAACAAAAAAAGGATAACTAACACTCGTCAAAGAACTACGAAAAATAGTAAAAACCCAAACACAAGAAATGTGCAAGTCAAACTGTACATTGAAACTGTTCAAGACTCATAACAAGGAGAGACCCTCACCTTTCTACACAAAACAAAGTAACATCGTTTATCTAGAGTTTAAAAATTTGTATTTTCTTCTTTTGATCTGCAATTTTGTTCTCTATATATGTATATACCATCTTCTCTTAATTACCCTTACTTTGTAAATATATTACTTTCTCTAATTATTAATTTATTTAATTGTCCTGTTTTTAATCTATTTATATTCTTTTTCTGTTTCTGTTTCAGAGCTAATTCTATTTTATTTTTGAGGACATTTTTAAAATGTCCCAGCCATACGCTACGATATATTAAAATATATATATATATCCTCTTCTAAGTGAAAAATTTGTTTAATATATTTAAGAAAATAAAAACGAAAAGAAATGTTGTATGTAATGTAGTAAAAAGAACAAAAAAAAAAATCTTATAGATTTCGCTTGATATAGATTTGTTTTAGATTGATTTGTTTATTTTTCATTACTCTTTGTATTTTGCAAATTCTCTCACTCTGCGGTTATTACTGTTTTAGTTTTATTATAGGTTTTTTTTTGTCGAAACAATTTCCTTTATCCACGGTGTTTGGTTGGTTGTAGTGATGTGGGTAGTTAGCTGTTTGTTAAGGCTCGTTCGCGCGCATGTGCTTTTGTTTTCTTCAGTTTCACAACCCGGGTGGATGGTTGTGACTGTGGAGGTTGGATGAGTTGAAGGGTGGTTGTGAATAAGGGTTGCTGTTGTTTAGTGTTACGTTTCTTTCTCTAATTAGGTATTGTTTTGTATTTCTTTATGTTTGAACAAAATCTGGATTGTTTAGAAAAAATCATAAATTACATTTAAAACACAAATAATAAGGTGGCGTTTAAAAAAAACTATTAAATGAAAAATAAGTTGCAGGATAGAGCGAAAAAAAAGCAAAAGATGAAGAAAGCAGCAACAACAGGAGATGAATACATTGGTAGTTAGATTTGAGAGTCGATTTTGTAAAATTGAATTTGGTTTCTTTTTCTGTGGCAATGATTTGGTTTTAAGCAATAGAAACTAATTTGTTTTGTTTGTGTTTTTGTAAATTAGAGTGGGAAATACTTTTTTGTGTTTTGATTGAATTTTATAACAATGTGGTCGGAGGATTGGTTTCTTTAAATTTCAATTACCCAGCACATGGACGTCCTCTTGTTCCTGTTCGCGTTGGCGCACGGCTACAGCAGTTTCCACAAGTAGGTACAGACACTTGAATTTATCTTTATCGTCACGGATGACACCTGCAAATGAGGAAATTGGTTTTTATAAAGGAATTTTTCAGTGGTAACGGATTGCTAAGCAAATTAAAATCTAAACATACAGAGCGACTCACTAACAAAACCACTCTAGTGAAATAATTTTGTAGATTGCCAATTCAGAAGACAAATGACAAAAGCCAATACTGAATCAGCTTTTACTTGTAAGGTGACGATTCATGTTTCATGTCTCACTGGTACATATGGCAACTTATTGGCCAACGAACTTGCAGCACAAGGGAATTGCCAGCAGTTTTACGCTGACGTCTTTAGAAATGGACTATAGACAACACTGGCAACTTCAATTCGATGGGCTCAATCCGTGCCAGAGAGATCACTTTCAATTTCTAAATTCATAATAAAGCTAAAACTCACCTTTCACCATATGACTTGGAAGCATTATGCTCTGCGCCGCAGCCGGCGTCAGCGTATTATTATTGTTTGTGTTTGCATTGTTATTATTGTTATTGTTAAGCACATTATTCTGCGTTAAAGCCGTCGATGAGGTGACAACTGTTGCCTCAGCACCAACCGTCGTTGCTGCTGATACTTCCGCTGTTGAGTTTGTTGTTGCTGTCGATATCACATGATTATTTGATGCATTCGATTCGGTTGTAGATTGCACTACAACTTGGGTAGTAGTCTGGTTGTTGGCACCTCCTCGTGATAAACCAATAGGAACTGTTAAAATTTGTTCACATTGCATCATGCGAAATGACACAAAGGCCGTTTTGATAAATAACTTACCAACTGTGCTAGTGGTGTTGCCACTCAACGGATGCTGTAGCTGCGGCAAATGCGCCAAATGCGGATGTGGGGCACTCCAGTAGGCGGCATTCGATGGACTTGTTGTCACTTCTTCGGTACTGTAATAATAGACAGACACGATGAATTAAGAAATGTACGCACAAAATATCGAGAACGGTGTAATGATTACCTTATTACACCCTGCCATGCGTCCGAGTTTTCGAATTTGGAGGTGTCTTCCTCGCTGGGCGAACAGGACTCGTATTCATTTACGCTATCATCTTCGGATCTGTACACAATAGAAGAATATAATCGTTAGCAAAGACAGTATGGCGATTGGACAAGATTACCTTCGGGGTTTCTTGAAAGCGGGTGTTTGAAATATTTGATTAGGATTGTTTTGAATGACTTGGTTTACGTTTTGGGTATAGAAATAATTGTTACGGGAAAAAGAACAGAACTGATAGGCTTGAGGTGGTGGCCGGGAATGGCTAAATGGAAGTCTTGACGCTTGTATGAGTCGTGGATTTGAGGGCAACATTTGTCGTCGAAATCTTGTTATATGATTTCTGAGGTACAGATGGATGATATGGAAATAGATTTGCAGTTACCTGTATATTACGCTGTCGTCGTACTCCATTTCGGGCTCGACTTTGACCACTTGACCGCCCGGTGTCTGGACGAAATGATGACCCAATGCGGTGAGTACATTGGCGACGCCATCGTGCACTTCCTCGCCTTCAACTTCTTCTGTAGCTCCGACAATCTGTTGAAGAGAGGGTGGGATTATTTCTTTTGAATAGTGTAAGTGTTTTGTGTTCGGCTTACAACTTCTGAAGCTGGACTGCCGGTGATCGGATTGGGTGCATTCAATCCGGATGTGTTGAGGCTGGATGAGCTCATGCAGGAGCTGTTCAGCTTTTTTCCGCGCCTTGAAATGGTATAATGGAGTGGATCGTTACCTTCTCGGCGAATCATCTCGGGCAAGATTCGACGACGAGCATTAATGAACCAGTTACAAACCTGAATAAGACATAGGTACATTTATATTTATGTGAATGTGAGATATGCGTTCGTTATTACCTGTAACACTGTAAGATTGGCTTCCTGTGAAAGTGTTAGCTTTTCCGCGTCACTTGGATACGCGTTGTATCTGTGCTCATATAGCCAGCGCTTGAGAATCTTGACCGAGTGTTTTGGCAGATTTCCACGGCGTTTCCGTGTCGATGAACTATCCATGTTGCCCCCATCTGTAGAATCTAGTATATCCTTGATATCTTTTATGTCCTGCATGTCAGTCATGTCATGCATATCTTGATGGTTGTCTCCGCCATCGTGATCGGATGCAGATTCATCGGCACTAGATGTTGATTGGAAGCGATCACGTGCTGCCAAGGAAAGAGCGGCAAAAGGAAAATAAATCATCTTCGAATTATTTGCTATTATCGGGACATATCTACAAATTATTTCTGCATTACACTTGTACACAAACAGATCAAACTGGTCAGTGGTTAAAGGTAACGATTTAAATTCACAATAAAAGATCATTGTTGATTTTACAATTTTCACATTTTTCATAACGAGTTGTTTTGGCGCAATATTTTGATCGGCAAATTACGAGTCCCCTCGTCCCCGCGATGCCAAAACTATTGCCTGGTTTTAACAATTCCAAATGTGCGCAAAAGTATCATCTTTTATTCGTTACAAATACGACTATTTCCTCAAAATCAAAATATCCGCTCGGACGTTACAAATCTGACATTACCGCCCACTTCTTTTCCCCCTCAGGCAAATCTCAACAAAAACAAAAACAAATGAGTCCAGACCACTCATCTTAAATGTCAATCTGTCGCTTATTCGATTTTGGCTTTTCCTTTTTGCGCCAACACGCAACGAAAACAAATGGAATGGCGGACAAGCAAGTAAACACTAAATTAATGCAAACACACATACACCACCAAACCCCCATTCAAATCCGAATGAAAAGGGACAAAAGTAAGTTCTGACATTTGAACGACAGAGGGAGAAAAATACACCAAACACTGAAGAAAAGAAGGCGCAATGCCTTGTCGTGTGTGATTTTTCTCGATGTTGTTCGTTTCTATGCAAAACTACAGACGCCATATTGGTGGCTTTTGAGCCAAAGAAAATTGCAACTAGCCCAATTGCATTTAATTATTTCAAAATAGCTTTCGAGATCAAAATGCAATATAACACGATTACATTTTCACATAAATTATGAAACACACAATACATGACATATGCAGTGGTCTAGTAGGAAAAATTAAAATGACAAGCAAAATGTCACATTACGTAATTTGACAATTTATCGGTGGGAAGGTGGTTAGTCCGGTAGGTAGAGGCGGCATTTATGACTGCCAAAGGTGTTATGGGTTTCCAATTTAATTTCATGTGAATATTTACCTTCATGCTGGATGATTTGTGCTTGAATTTGAGCTTCCTGTGCCATGTCCTGGATATCCTGACGTATCTGACGGTCGAGGGCTGAGTTCACCTCCTCATGGTGTATTGTGTCGGGCGAGATCATGGTTTTTTTTTTCACAATTTCCACTCTTCCAAATTAGGTTTCTTACTTTGCTGATGAAATAAAAATCTCGGTAGAGGTATTATCACTCTATAGTTGAATCAAAAGACGACCACGAGGGGCAGCTCTGTGGGGGGAAAAGGTGAAAATTAATAGACGAAATCCAAAGAGAAAATAAAAGAAAAAATTCCAAAACTGCTGTGCTATTTTCGATTTCGCAGTTTAATGAGGAAACTTTTTAAATGAAAAACTAGAAGTCTAAAACCAACCAATATGAATTATGCTTGTCCTTCTCCGCCGGACATCGACGACGAATCACTCACAATATATTTTCACGATTTGTCGATTGACGCAATCCGAATTGAAAAATTTCTTCAAAATTCAGCGGCTACGCGATTGTTATTATTTTTGCAAAGTAGTTTACTTTTGGTGTTGTTTTGCATTGAATTAATGGATCTGCCAAAATAAGAAACTTCAAAAATTTCGTTTGTGGAAAAACTTTTTCACAGTCAACTCTGACAGCTGTCACGAAACGAATGAGATTACCGAAGGATGGTAAAAATTTCTTCATGACAAGTATGCAATTGGATTGCATTGGTTGGACAGAGAAGAACATAGCTGAAAGAGGGAAATAGAAAAGTAACGCGGTAAAAGTTTTAACAAAATGGCGTAGCATTTTCTTTTAATTTTTTTCTTCAGATTTTCTTCAGTTGGATTTCATTGCATACTGGTTGTGTGTGTGTCTGTGTGTGTGTATGATACCGGCGATGAATGACGGGTGACGTCTACGACGCATATAAGGAAAATGAATGGGAAGAGGGATGAAAACAAAGTGCAGTGTTACCAGAGCATGTGATTGGAAAATTACCCGAATAGACACACGCACGTACTAATGGAGTAAAATATGTTTTGCAAATGTCTGATGAGTTAAAAAACCTTCCACATCCGACACAATTTTCAATTTTATCCTTGAGTGCCAAAAGAAAGGAATATAGAATGGTTCAACAATAGAAAATATTTCCCCCCCCCCCCCCCCCCTCCCCCGAGGTTCTACTCTTAATTTTTTGACAATTGTATAGAAATGGCGACGTTCAAGTAGTTAGTTCGATAATTCTGACTTGATGTGTCTCAGTTTTAATTGGCCTAGATAGGTCACATGAATAGCCTTTTCACTCGACCTCTACGGAGGGTAGCCGACGAATGTAGTCAAGAATTTCCTGACTGAGTACTAAATTGACAGTTCGTATTTGTGGCTGATGTAGGTGAGGTAATCATCAATCTACTAGATGTACACGTACATATCTTAAATTATTTTTTGGACGATAGATATACTTTTAAAATGAAAATGAATAATTTTGTTTCAACCACGGATAACCAGTGAAAGGGGAAACGTGTTTTTGGCGGCGCAGTCAACACACAAAAATTTCATAGAATAAAGCCATCTGAATTCTGAAATGGCCAATCAAAAACCAACCTTAGGACCGCACTTCGAAAGTAAACAATAGGTATGTGCAGCCACACACTAAAAATCGCAACAAACAAACCTTCTAGACCTATTCCAAGTAGATATAAATATTATTTTATTTTATTTGTTTCGGTGTGGCAGTACCTTCAAATATAAAAGAATGACTCAACAAAACGGAAATCTCGATAAATAAGAAACAGAGCCTAAACGTTTGACTTATACGTCAGAAAAACAAATTCTAATTTTTCAAAATTCGACAGCATGAGCTACCTACCACTACCTTCCGTTTCCATTTCCATTTCCATTCTTCAAAGCTCAAACAACAAATCTTTTTTATAAATAACAGCGATAGCTACAAAAAACATCCCACTCCACTTAAATGGGATTCACTAACACATGCGAAATGCTGCGCAAGAACACAAAGTGAAAATGAAGATTACTTGACACGAAACAATTTTGACATTTTCTCCAATCAAATTTGATGTTTAAAACTATCAATTTTTTTTTTGTTATTGCTCCATGACAAATATGAGCGCTCAGTCATTTGAAAGTTGCCGCTTTCAAATATCAATAACAAACAGAAACAATTATTCATGCGACGAACTATTAAAATATGTATTTATATATTTAAATTATTTACACATTGCACAAAATGGCGGAACTTGGACTCTTTTTTTTTCCGCAAGAGGAAAAAAATATCAAAGTGACATGCTGGGAATTCGTACTTACAATTTTTCACTTTTGGTTTCTTTCCATTTTAGAGAAATCGCGCAGTATTTTGATTATTTTCTTTAAGCGTAATTTTTGAAGAGTAGGTAGGAGAAAATTGGCTTCCGCCTTTGAATCCACATTAAATGTCAAACGAAACTAGGCGAAAAAAAAAACAAACTTTGGATGAACGTCACAATGTAGGGGATGGCGAAAAAACAATTGCGGTTATTTTATTGGCGAGACGTTGTTAGCTTTTACTTGGTGGCAGACTATTAGTCTGCCTTTTATGACTTGGTTATTGGGTTTACGAGCGGAACAACACTTGATGGACACTTTAATGGAAAATAAGCGGTAAACTAATATGCACTTCTTTTCTTCTGTATACACTTTTCAACAACTGTCTAGCGAAGCAAATTCCCAACATGAAGAATGTCGAACGGTAAATAGGCGAATAATGGAAGGCTAAGAAATGACAACCAAATGATGGCACAAAAACGAATTTCGGGTTATGGAAGAAGACGCAAAAAGAAAAGCGATTAGCGCCTTTTTTTCTTGTTGGATAGCGGATGCGTTCGCAAACAGACGTAAAAGCGAATTCGTTATTAAACTGTTACAAATAGTAAAGAATTTTGTTAGAACTTAAGAACAGTAACAAATTAAAGTTGTGGTAGGTATTATTTATATTTTAAAGAAAAGCTGTGTTATTTACAAACTGTTGTTAGTTTTTCTTGTCGCTAGGTTGACTATCTAGTTTTGCCATGATTATGCAATTTTTATAAAGTTTGACACTTGTTTGACATGCCATCATCTAATGCCAGAGGTCAATAGGTATATGGAAGAGGCGTGGTCGGCAGACATATTCGTATTCGTATAATAAACTATCTAACTTTCAATTGATAAAACTAGTTTTCGTTTTGATCTGAAATCAGATTTTTGAAATCCCACCCACTTGCGAATAAATCGAATGTCAAAATGAGCGACATAAATGATGTAAATTCAATTAAAAAATAAATAAATATATTATTAATTGTATTTTTTATTTAATTCTTATTAGTACAGTATTATATCAAAAAAGGTAAATTTAGTGATCTGTGATTCATAGCTTCATATATTGCTAAGGGTTTCCGTTGGTCGCATTCTAGTTAACTTAAGTGGACTAGATTGGACTGGATAAGATGTAACGTGAACGAAAACTAGATTGGTTGGGAACGTCACTTTTCCTACGTCATCCACATATGCGAATTGTCAACTTAGTACTCAGTCTCGAATATCTTGACTAAATTCGTCGGGTACCCCACTATAAACGTCAACTGAAACAGCTGCTCATATCACCGATTTCAGCCAATCAAAACAGAGATAGATCTAGTCAGGCAGTACTATCAGACTTACTAAACTGGAATTGGTAACTACTTGAAAGCTGCTTGAAAGTCCCCGTTTCCATTTAAGAAACAAAGCTACTCAGTCAAAATCTGGGTGACAGCTGACAGGTGATAACTGACAAATTACCACTACTTATGAATTATCCTCCGTGCACTTATTCAATCTCACTAGCAAATTTTCAGAAACTTAAATTTCGTCAGTTACCCAACTATTCCTCGAACTAAGTGGTCTATAATTTCATGGCCTGATCCGAAAGAGCCATATCCCAACCCAGTGTTCAACTGTGTTCTCTGTGTAGCTGAGGATGAGATGGTTGAATCAAGGCTAACATGATTGTCTGCTTTACTGGCATGGGGATAGTCCCGCATTTCATCGCGTTCTGGATGGTGCTTATGCTGGGACCCTTGTAACTTAAGAAATTACAGCATATATCGCTTCGTTAAAGTCAAACAGTATGCACCTTCCACCTTGATCCACACATGCCGCCGAGTAGCACTTCGAATTAATGACGGCACTTTTGGTCCACAGGTTATCATACCTATAACTCTTCTATTTTAAACTCATTTTAGTTGCTTTCACTTTAACAAAGAATTGTTATTAACATTTAATAAAGTGCAATATAATATATAAACTAATACACTGTCTACATATCTACGAACAACACCGCGAACTTTTGCCAAGACACCCTGCCTGTAAGAGCGTGCCTCTAACGTGAGGTACTTAAAATTTGTATTGAAACTTGTGTGCTATAGTTTGCTTGGTGGACTTTGGCGGTTCGGATTGATTCAAGAACAGGCTAAGGAACTGTTCGTTTTGAGTCTCACTCAGCGGCATCGCAAGCTCACTGCAACTCTTGATGATTTCCGCACAGGCCCTCAAATCCTTTCGGTAATCTAAAAATAGACACAACAAAGTTAACCTTGCTGAAGCAGAAAAACGATCGACTTACATTGATAGTTGAATAGCAGCCCAAGGCAATTACTACACGAATCGGGTTGTTTGAACTGCAGAAAGAGTTCTATTAAACGATGCACAGCATCGACATTCTTCTGCCGCAGAAATGATGAGCACAGTGATTGAGATCTGTAAAAGGCAATTATAACTTATAACGCATACATTTGATCTGTTGTTATTTACCTTCGTCCGACCAAATTTTGCAATTCTTCGTATTCCTCAAATAGCTGAGCAGCAGTCTTTTGATCAGAGAACCATTCACTTGCAAAACAGCTTTTCCAGACGCAAGCCAGCCCAAAGATATCCTTCTGTTCGTTATAGATTTTCTTTGCTAGACGCATTAAGCCGACCAATACGGCATCACTCTTTGACTGCAAGGTCTCTTCCGATATTGTTTTGAATGCCACTCTTATCATACGACGACCTTCGTCATCCTTGCAATTCGAATAGCCCTGTTCGAGTGTTAGTAAAGCGCCTTCTGAGCTGCCACTTCGCCACATGGCCATTGCCTTGAAGGGAGCCAATCCGGCGTAGATCTTTAAAAGAGGATTTTTCTGCAGCTTGCAGATTTCAATAAAGTCCTCGATCTGCTGAGTCTTTCGCAGGGTGCTTAAGTACTTGAGGCATTCGATGAGAACATCCTGTAAATATGCAAACGATTAGGAAGACTTGGCATAAGTATCAATAAAGATTAGGGTAGCTTTACACGAAAGTTCAGAAACGAATACCAAATGTGGCTCATAGTGGAACTCGAAATAAATAGTGGCTTTCAATTCAAAAACTTCATCATTTACATGGTGTCGGGCGCAAGCAGTAAAGTCCATCGAACACCTCGACGTTGCACATTGTCATAAACAAAAATTGCCAAAGGGGTTTGCCTAAACCCACAAGTAACCAGTGTATATCGATTATATAGCCCAAAACTAAATATACAACTCGCCATGCGTGTTTGAGAAATGCACGCTAGTCCTTGGAGGTGGTACGGTCACACAAATTGATGACAAATTTTAGGGATGCCGTCATCGCATGGAGTGAGCTAGTGTGATGTCATCTCACATCTTCCTAATTATAGCCGAGTTCTAAAAACCCCAACTATGCAACAAGTTTTCGAATCAATAACGAACTCGGCACAGATCGAAAGCTAATCAATAAATAACGATAGAGTTTATTTCAACTTCTCTTCTCCGATACAACTTTGCTAAAGATCACCAACGGAAGAAAACTACATTTTCCACAACTTACCTTTGATGGTAGCAGTCTCCAAGCGATGCACTGTTTGATGAGATAGAGAAAATCCAATTTGTTCTTAATTTCCAGGGTGGAAAGCAATAGATTGTCCAACTGTGCCTGCGACAAAGATCTAATGTCCAATCCCAGCTCTGGTGAACGGATTGCCTTTATATCTTGCAAAACACCTTTCTTTGCCAGGACAACACTTTGTCCGAACGTTGGTGTCGGTGAACTTCGTCCATTTGACTTTTTTATCAGGTTCTCTCGCAGTGATTCAAATTTCTTGGTCTTTTTGGCTACCAATTCATCCGTGAAACTATCAATGGCATCTATTTGTGTGGACTTCTGCAGTGATGGCCACAAGAAACTAATGCAATTGTGCAGCAAAAGAGCCTTTGGTGATCCAGGCGTTGATGAGAATCGCGTCAGCAAAGCCATTGCGTGTTGTGGAGCCCGAATGCCTTTCTGTTAATTGTCCAGTGGGTGTTTGTTGTGCTTAACAGTGCATTGTTGTTAATGGTTACATAAAATGAAACACCAAAACTACTTTCACTTCACCCTTTTGGCGAAGATAAGTGGAGTGTCTGCTGTTCTAGTGAAAAAAATATTTCAACACCGAGGCGAGTTCTGTCAAAATGTTGTCATCTAAACTAGTAGACTAGTACTGCTGTGGAAACAAGAAATCTAGTACATTATGATATAGGCCATCTAGCGATGGTTAGGTTTATGTTTTTAGTAACGGATGGTTTTAAATTTATTAACACGAAAAAAATATAAGAATACTTACAGCCTTTGTTCCATTTGAGACGCCGCCGTTGAGAATGATGGGACACCTGCGCTCCGTAAAAAACGGCTACGTAATTGTCGGACGAAGTCGTCACAGTGGTTAAGTAATTTTTTTTAACTAACCATCGTACATTGCATGTAAAACAATAAAGAATGTGAAGGATTTGCTCCAGACCTGAAACTAAAACAAAGATAGTTAATTTGTTGAACTAACTGAATTACCTCTTTGAAGGTAAATGTCATGAAATGTGATTGCATTCAAGCTTGTGGGCTTTTGTGACCTGCAGATTATTTGCTGAATAACTTATGGATGGAGTAAATAGCCGACATATTACAAATTTAGATTTGCGAAACGATTTTGTTTTAAGCAAAATCGAGTAGGTTACGTAGGTACATGGAAGCTGACTAAAGTTATGCAACCAATACAAGTTCCAGAGTTAATGCGCGATACTAAACACGCTTTAAGTGTCCGGGCTAGATTTTACGAATGCACAATGAAAAAACTTTCCATAATAACATGTGTTTCAGTATATACTACGGTTATACCGTTATTACCTTGCGGTTAAGCTTACAAATTTTAAATAATGTCGTAAACCAATCCACACACACCATCATGGCGCCTCGCTGATAGTCATTTTTAACCTTCACCTTATATATTTTGTAGGTCACAATGTGCAATTTTGACAATTAAAATGATTATTAGTATCGCAGTTAGGACAAATCGATTTTTACAGCGAAAGAGTGCGGAAATCAGTCACTTTAAACCAACAGGATAAGAGGAATTTAAGGATACATCAAAAACGATTTTCGTGCAGTGTGTGATAAAAGCTTTATCCTCTTCTTCTGAGTTCCAGCGCTGCCGAAAGTAGTACAATAGGAGTATTATACTCCTTTTTCGTCGGGCGTGTACTCCTATTTTTAACTACTTTCACTTGCAAAACAAATTTGACTTTCTTGCTGCTCCACTAAGTTTTGTTTCGTGTTGGTAAAACTGTTTCGGAAATTGTGATATGGCGAGGCAACGGATTTTCATTCATAAAACTAAAAAAACTTTAATTCAAACAAGCAATTGAACGTGAGACTGCAAACTTCATAAGCTAGGTCTTACACAGAGGTGTTGATCAGTTTAATCAGTTGATTAAATTAAAGCTAAGTTGTAACAACATGGAAAAAAAATGCAAACAAGAACTATAAAAATATAAAACGTTGGATTGGATTGCGTTATGAAAACTGTTTAAATGGTTCAGTAAACTTATCTACTGCGCTGTATTAAGATTATATTATATTATAAAGGGCTGAATTTTAAAATAAATTTCTTAATATGATCCTACGCCAACACAATTTTGCGGATCTTGAGTTACTTTATTTAATTTTTATAATCTATATATATAAAAATGGATCTTGGTTTGTTCGGATGCTTAAAACTCGAAAACGACTGGACCAAATTGTATACTTCCTTCTGTGGATTTGTTCGTAATTACTCCGCGAAGGTTTAGGAAAAAAGAAAAATTTAAAATTTCTCAACAGGTGGCTCTGTAGGCGGTCATTCCATTTGATAGCACAGTATATGTTCTTTGTGATTTGATAATTTGGGCTGTGTGGTCACGGAGGAGGGGGGGCAATGAATTAACTAATGTGTACTGTAAATCAAGAAAGAAAAATAAAACAACATTTGAAAGAAAGTCAAATTAATTTTAAATAAAATTTTTAAATTTACTATTATTATTATTGTTTTGTTAGATCGTTAAGTGTTTTGTTCTGTTTTTCCAGTTGTATTCAAAATTTCAATTGCACCCTTTTCGTTCGTTTGCTTTCTGTATTTTGGCTATTTCAAAGGTAAGTTAGTGATTTGTGAAAACTGTGTGCGATACGTTAAGAGCGCTACGTCCAATTTATGGTCGTCATCATTTCTGGCTGAATGGCTTCGTCAATAAACAAAATATGCAGTAATGGTCAGGCAGAAATCCACACGTCCTCCATGAGTCATCATTGCATCCCGATAAAATTAGTGCTTGGAGTGGTTTATGGGCCGGCGGCGTCATTGGGCCGGACTTCTTCCGTGATGATCAAGACCGGCACGTTCCTGTGAATGGGAATCGCTACCGTTCAATGATAACCCAATTGGATGATATGGACTTGGAAGACATGTGGTTCCAACAGGACGGCGCCACAAGCCACACAGCGAATGTTACAATCAATTTATTGGAAACCAAGTTTGGAGAACGTGTTATCTCACGAAATGGTCCAGCCGCTTGGTCGTGCGACTTGACGCCGTTAGACTATTTCCTGTGGGGCTACGTGAAGTCTATGGTCTATGCCAACAAGCCAGCGACGATTGATGAACTTCGTACGAATATCGAACGTGAAATTGCAGCAGTATCGGCCGATTTATGCTTGAAAACCGTCGAAAATTGGGTTCAACGTCTGGACTTCTGCAAGCGTGCCCGTGGTGGCCATGCAAAAGAAATCGAGTTCCATACATAATGGCATCGAACGTACTTTCACAGGAATAAAGAATTTCATTGATATCCAAAACCGTTTTTGTTTTATTTAAAAAAACGTTTGTAGCGCTCTTATTGAAAAACCCTTTACATTATCTATTCCACATATCTACATAAATATAATATAATTATAACTCGATATCCACTGGACCAATTTTCATGATTCTTTCTTTGTGTTATTCGTATTGCTGTATTTAAAAGATAGGATGAAATTGAAAGTCGGCTCAGTTATAATTTTGCTGCGCAACCTAAATGCTCCGAAAGTTTGCAACGGAACGCATTTGATTTGATTGTGAAGAATCTCAAATCGAATGTCATGCAGCAAACGATTTTAAGGGAAAAATTCAAATGCCAACATTTTCATTCAGCGGAATCCCCTTATTCAGAAAGATTTGCCATTCGTATTTGAGCGTCTTAAATTTTCCGTGTGCCTCGCTTTCACTATGACAAATAGTCGCAAGGACAATCGCTGGATATTTGTGGCATCAATTCTATTCCCAAGTTTCTCACATGGTCGATTGTATATGGCGTGCTCACGTGTGAGCAAACCCATCGATATTGCTATAATATGTACTAAATTTATTTAATAAAGCACCACGTGCATTCTGCATGCTCAGAATTATTATTTTTATTAGGTACATTAATGAATTTGGGCGGAACGAAGTTCGCTGGGTCAGCTAGTTTGATATATAATTTAATATTACCAAACAAGAAATGTTTTTTTTTAAGTTTTTGAAAACATGCTATTTTTAGACTTAAAAAGGTTGTCCTTACTTTAGACTGTTTAGTAAAAGAAAAAAAATTTGGCAACACCTTTGTAATGTTTCACGAAAAAAAACAAAAACATATAGTCTCAATGCTAACTTCATTAATCAGCAACCATTTACATTAACAACTAGGCTTATCATTTGGACGTGCTGATCAATAGTGTAACTTGCAATGGCGATCTAGCATTAGTGACACCAGATTATTCAAACGCCACTAAAACAGCATGGCCGTCACAGGTTACTAACATCGACCAGTCCCAATTGGAAAATACCTAGGTAAAACTTAATTTCCTGATTTTTGTTGATTTCCCCAGGTAAATTATGAAAAGTCAGCCCTGGTTCTGATATGCATAGATTTTATGTGTATGTGTGTTTGTATTGCGCTTCTTAAGTTTCATCATCACCTTTTCCACACTCTTGGAAAGAGACGATAGAAGTGTATGATAAGTATATTCAAGTGGTAAGTGATGCTGCAGCGCCACCTTTTGCGCAAACCAAACCAACCCCAAGCACCCAATTGAAACTCATTGAAGGATGTTTCCAGTTTCCAGTATCCCCTTCGCATCAAACTCTTCGCTGACTGAGTGAGTTTGTATGCGGGTGCGTGGCGGTGCTGAAGATTTCCTTCAGGATCTACTGAACCAGATAAAATGCCTTAAAAGCTTTTCTCATGTAATCGACTTTATGATAATTAGATCTTTGTGCATTTTCTGTGTACATTTCAATGGTTCGTTTCTAGTATGATGTGTTTAGAAGGTATGTTTGTTTGCAAAATATCAAATGTCCGGAATTGTTGAAACAAAGCGACTGCCGCTTCACTTCGCAGGAGTTTTCGATAAATTCCCAAATAAATGATGGAATTTTAGATTTTTTTTATTTTTTTATTTTCTCTTTTTAGTGTTCCTGGATTCGGATGGTCCATGGTTTAGTATTTTTTTTTTTAAAGAATCTTACCACAAACTAAATATTAAAATATTAAAGACAACCAAAAAATTCAACAGGTAAAAGATTAACATAGTCTCGTGTAGTTATTCTTAATGGGCCGGCTTTACCGCGCTCACTTTTGAATACAAAAAGCTTATTATTTTTTTTTCACTACTGGACGTTTTATATTTTTCTAAAATAACTTCTTATTAAGGACTGCCATATGCCAAACGCATATTCCTGCGTGTTTTTGCAACTATTGAAAGGGGGAAACATTTTTTTTTGTCGTATCTGAGTAGCTTCTCATAAGAGAAGTGGTAGATGGGTGTGTTGAAAGATAAATGGTTCATATTCTTTTTGGCGTTTAATTATGGGATACACAACCGCAATATTCTGTCAAACAAATCTCTGAATTAAACTGATTTTTGCGCATCTTGATGCTTGATGAAACCAGTCGCACCTTTTTTGCAATTGACTGAGTAATTACAGTTGATCAATAACAATTTGTAATGCGAAACATTTTTTGTCACACGGCTCTTGATTTATACAACCTTTTTGCATGAGAATATGACAGAGAACACTCTTTGGTATATTTTTTTCATACCGAGCGAATATATACAGATGCGAATTTTTCACACAAAATATTTTATTGGTGGCGTAGTTCACTAAGCACTTTCCTTTGGTGGCAGCTATTCACGAATTTTAGTCGTCAGTTTCCAGTTGCAATAAAAGGGTTTTTCAATAAGGACGGGTCGATGTTAAATTGAAATGGAATAAATCAAGCTGAATGTAAAGTCTTAACATTTTTTTTTGATACGTACATGCCTATGTCAAAATGGGATATAACATCCTTCAAATGTCCGTCGAAGCTTCTAACGGTGCTACAGATCTGAGTGGTATAATTTTAAATGACTCTGCCGCATAGATCTGGCTGAATATGAGCGATGACATTAGTTACTGTAATAAGTCTCGATTAACACACAATTTAACTACCAACCAAACATTTTTATTCTATTACGTCTTTCTATCAAATTAAGTACCTATCTATAAAAGTGTCTCTTTCTTCGCTGGTTGGTGTTCAACTGCGATGACGTTCTACAATACAACTGACGTGCTCTTAAACTAAAGGCGTGTTCATATTTATTACTGTTATGTTGGCTTCAAGGGCATCATTCGATTGCGGCTAGGTGGCAAAGAGCTGCGACTTCACCCGTGCAACGTTTGCACTGACGAACACTCATTTCGATAGTAAAGTTGAGTGAATAATTGCAATGTTTTTGACATTTCACATATATATGACGTATTAATTTTGCTCGCAGAATTGACGCTGTCAACTTTAACTTGTTTAATTGCATTTGTGTTTTGTCGTTAAATTTGAACAACTTTCCTTTTCAAACATTTCACAAATTTCTGAATGAAATCTGACAGTTCGCAGCAAAAATGCACATTTTCAACCAAAAATATATTTCTACCCAAAATTCTATATGCCAAATAAATAACAGTGAGATCATATGGGTAAACCTCAATTATGCATTTTTAGGCATTCGGCTTTGCTGGTGAAAGTCCATTTGAATTTCGTAAATTTTTGCAAATATACGTGTCCTACAAATGTTATTTAAAATTCATTAGCGCCAGCTGGAAATTTATATAAATCCCACCATAGGTTTTTTTTTTTTTTAGAAAGACACTAATATCATAAACAATTTCCATAAACAATCGCACAACAGCTGCACATCGTCGTTGTCCTCGATTGTCGCATTAAATTGGGGACGTTCAAGTTTCTAGTTACTGAAATCGGTGATATGAGCAGTTGTTTCAGTTGACGTTTATAGGTGGGTACCCGACGAATCTAGTCAAGATATTCTCGACTGAGTACCAAGTTGAGAATTCGGATATGTGGATGACGTAGGAAAAGTGACGTTCCCGACCAATCTAGTTTTTGCGTTCACGTTACATCTTATCCAGACCAATCTAGTCGACTTAAGTTAACTAGATTCTTGAATGCGACCAATCTTCTTCGTATGTAATCATAACATTTGCATAAAACATCCAAATTACCCATTGATGGAACCACAACCATCTTGTTATCCGCCGCCAACAGATTTGATACTAAAACAATAAACAAAATCCCACAGAACCAGACTGACAGCTACATTTTCCATTACTATGGTACCCACTCCAGATCACAACATTATCCTTTATCTCCCGTTTTTTTTATTTCATCTCGTTGACTTCGAGTAATTGCAATCCTGTCGTAGACGAAATACAACCGCACACAGATCCCCAACGCCTTCCCCCTTTCCAAGGATTAAAGAAAAGAAGAAAGATAAAAAAAAAATCACTTGCCAAATGACTGCATCAGGACTCCAAAAAAAATCTATTCCCAAAACCTCCACCCCACGTCGGAAAAGCTGCACACAAAATGCAAAAAATAATTACAACAACAACTTATCCCAACCAATTGTTGGATCCACTTTTATTGTGTGTCCTTTTTGCCAGTGAAATGAATAGAAATCCAATATGCTTTCCTTGTTGATTATTTTACGAATACCGCATTCAGAGAGCTTATTTCGAGTTCCGAGATTGAGTACCAGTGACATGTACTTGGATTAAGATGGAATCCTTGCGAAAAGCCTTTCCAAAGATCTCATCGCTGATGCATTAATCGGGGTCACAGATTGACTGTAGGAGATAACTGAACGGGTTCCGGGTTAATTCCAAGTTCTTCTTGCCAATATAATATACAAATGCATTCGGGTTACACACTAAAGCACATAATCGTACGATTTCTGGTTGTCGTCGGAATGTGTATCCAATAAGAAAACGGGGTGGCAATGAGAAATGCCAAAGTAGGGTTAAAAAGAAGGAACGAGTCTTTGTCTGAGCATTCGCTCCGAGCTCAAACACACATGGAGATGGAGGATGGAGTGTAACGATATTTCAGGAATTTAAATTGAATGTCACACTGTTTGTTCTACCGCATTTTATGCGAGAGTGTTTTAACATAATGTCACATTTGCATGTGCCGATGTTCGCTTCTGCGACATGGAAAATGGAGGAAAACAAAAAAAACGGGTCGCCATGGAATTTCGATGAAAATTCATTCATTCACACGGACCTTCTTAGCTCTACTAAAACAACTTGAACGATAACGATGCGCGAAAGTTGCATAATTCTTGAAGGAGTAGTTTATATTTGTGGCGTCCATTCTGTATAAAACAGAAAACGCGTTCAAGTATTGGTAGCAACGCGTTAGTGCATTGATTGGAGAAATGCGCAATCAGTTAATGTTCGCATTTTGTTCTCATTTAATTGTATCTACCCTGTTTGTGATGCGTCTAAGAGGAGTTTTGGAGTTTTCGAGGAGTGTATGACGAGTTTTTTGCGACTTTTAGACGTGTTTTTGACTCGTTTTTCGAACCTTTTTAGTAGTATTTTTCGATGAGTTTTTGACAATTTTTTTACTAGTTTTTCGATACGTTTTAGAAGATTTTTTTCCAAGAATTTTAAATGCGCCTTGAACGCGTTTTTCGAAGCTTTGTTTTACGCACTTTAGACGTGTTTTTTGAACCGTTTTTTCACGAGTTTTTCGAAGTGTTTTTGAACCAGTCATTCGACGCAATTTAGACGAGTTTTTGACTCGTTGTTGAAATCGTTTGAAGCAAGTTTTTAAATTTTAACGCGTTTTTTGAAGATTTTCTTGCAATTATCTTAGACGTGTTTTAAACGCGCTTATCAAAGCGTTTTTGTAGGAGCTTTTAGGCGTTTTAAACGTATTTTTTTAGGGTATTTTTTGAAGGGTTTTAAGTGTCATTTAGATGAGTTTTCGACGCGTTTGAAGTGTTTTTTAGCCGTTTTACGACCCGTTTTTACCCGAGTTTTCTGATGCGTTTTTCAAAGCGTTTTTGACACGTTTTTGAACAAGCTCTGCGCCGCGTTTTAGACGTACTTCGAAGCGTTTTTGAAACCTTACAAATGAGTGTTGACGCGTCTTTGCACAAGTTTTTTTTAAGCATTTTGGACGTGTAATTGACTCGTTTCGACACATTTTAGACTTGCTTTAAACGTGTTTCATACAAGCTTTTGACGCGTATTTTCACAGTATATATGTATTCACCTTACATTTGCACATTCATAGTGCCCATATAGTGCAAACGCATTCCCCTGAATGTATGGCGAGCATTGATACTTGTTACTTAAAAAAAAGAAAGAGACAAAACATCATCGTTATATTTGTAGAACATTTGACAGGCGAAGAAACTGTGCTTGGACCAGGTGGTATGAGAGAAAATAATTCCCATATGGAACTAAACACTACAAGAGCGATCCCTGGGGAAGATAAAACTGCGTCTTGTGCAAAAACATAAGTACTGAGCATTGTTCCACCCAAAATCCAACTGACAACTTACAATAAATAAGTACATCCTTGTCTTTTCTCCTTTTTAGTTGGCATAAAACAAGTCCTTGAAAGTCTGCCCGCAGCCAAGAGATCATTCTCCCACAATAATTACTCATCCTCCTTAATAAAGCCGTTCCTGATTTGTATTTCAGTAATACACCTAAAATATGTGAATTCTTTTCACGTACTCGCGGTGGCACATCACGAAATAAGTACATTGAAGGTCTGTCTCAGGCAAGAGGATACGAAACAGAGTGTATTCAGCTAAATGCCAAAGAAATTTCCATTAACTCCAGTGGAATTCTTTTCAACATTCATAGGAGAGAAGGGAATTGCCGCGCAAAACCCCGAAAAAGAAAAACACAAATTCAGCTTCATAGGGAGAGAACAAGGATATAACGCAACCAACGAAAGGCAACGAGAGAAAAAGAAAATAATGTCAAGGATCCTAAGCCATAACAAATTAAAACAACTTTACAAGCCTGATAGACATGCGGAAGATGACACCACGAATATGTAAGAGCTACACGAGACTTTAGTTAACATGCTACCAGACCACAACCATAGCCCCGCACCTAAGCCATGGCCACAGCACCAGGATAGTTTTAATATGCGTAAAAGTTTTGAATGAAGAAAAATGAAGTTGTCCTCCAAAGGATATGAAAAATGCACACCAATTTTTCCAGCTTTTCAACACCCCTGCATATATAATAAATATACCTACCACCCAGATAGAAGAGCATCACATCGCACAAGTCGACGACTACTCTGCCCAAGCTATATATGGAGTTGGTGTCATTTATTAGTATTTCACACCAACGTCGACGACACACCACGTCGCCGACGCATCCTTTTCTGCCAGAACCACCCGCCGCATCACAATCCGCCTCCTAGTCCTAATGCAGTTCCGGTGTTTTGTCTTTTCTCCTTCATTTTTTTCCTGTGTTCTCTCGCCTTTCTTGGAATAATGAAGTTTAAGGATTCGATAGGAAAGTTATCTGCACCAATGTTCTGGTTACGGAGATACCATACTCTTTGAACATCCAACACTCTGACTGGCTGGCTGTAATGAGATGCGATGATGTTCGCGTGGTTGACTCCTTTTTGCTCGTTCTTTTCCATTTTCATCCAATTACAGTTTGATGGATACGCCATCGCCATGCCGTATTGCGGTGCATGTGAAAGATCCTTGTGATGCTTGCTCGCCATGTTTAATAATAGAAAATGCTGAGAAGTTGCTATCTGGGCCGACGACAGGTGAAGTCCGTATATTGCTGTGGAGTGGAAGACCAAGACATACAGCATTCATCTTAACGTGCCCATTATCAGAAATTATATGAGGGCCAGGAGCAGCGCTCGGCTAGGATGCGGATTAAAGAGGAAAGCCAAAGTTTATTAAAAATATTTTGATGGATTTTATGGTCACGTAGAAAGTGAATTAGATGTGAAACGCGTCTAGCAAACGTAAAACATCCGTCGTATAGTCGACTAGCTGTTGAACAGATGTGCGTTGTTGTTCCGGAGTTCACTTCCGCTGTGTTGGTGGTGGATGTGGATGATTGAGTGGAGTGCGTTGGTGGGGCTATTCTCAGGCCAACACTATAAGGATGCCAAAAGAACGTGTTTTCGTAGACGCTACGCTGTGGATACCTGGAAAATGTTACGTGGTGGCGTACAACACCGTGTGTACATACGATAGGTAGGTGGCGCGATGCGACGCACAACGTTGGGAGCTACGTCAACAGCTGTCGGTGTTTGATCAGTAATTACTCTGAGGCACAAATGGCATAATTATTCTACGAAAACACACTGCTTAGTCGTAGGTGGAGAGATTATGTGTGAGAAAGGGAGACTGGCGTTTTGTTTTTTATATAGAAATTTAAGTACCTACTATTCTTAAATTCTATAAAAAAAGAACACTAAATGAATAAATTTGGGAGGTTCGGATTACCAGTTTCGTAAGTCTGACAGACTGGTCACGTGAGTAGTTTTTGCAGTTGACGTTTATGGAGGGGAAGCCTAAGAAAATCCTGCCTGCATGCACAGTCGACATTTCGAAGAGTCAAATTTAAAATAAACAGAGTGGCCGCTGCTGAACTTGAAAAAGCCCAAAAAAATAACCGCTGAGAGAAAAAGGTGCCATTCTTGAAGCTATTTTTTGAATTTAAAATTTTCGCGCGATGTCTAACAACCATTAGTTCGCATGACATTATAAACTGTTGTGATGGAGATCCGCGTGTCACATTTTAAACGTACTTAATTGGAAATAACGATTGTTGGCCAATTTTGCGGAAGGCCCTTTCCAAATAAAAAGGGGCAAATAGCTAAAAATTGTGACAGGCTCTCGAAAAAAGTGCCAAATTTCGATTTTTGTCGAACAAATACTACGCTGACCGCGTTCGGATACCTAGTCCCGAAAAGTCTAGTTGACGTTTTACATTAACTAGGAATCCGAATGTCCCCATTTAGAGTCTGCCAACTACTCAAGCAGTAACTCATGTGGTATCACAAAGGACCTAAACCAATCTGTGTCTTTCTAGACAGCCACCTAACCTAACCATCTTGTTGCTATAGCTATTATTACACGTGTCATTTTTCGTGGCAAATTTTAACATGCTGACGGCATTAAAATTCGGCCATTCGGTGGTCACTCGTGTGCAGCGTTGCCAACCAATTTTGACGAAGAAATGCGTAACTTGAAAAAAAAAACCTTTTTCAATAAAATAATGCATAAAATATTTTTTTAGGCAAACTGGAACAATAAATCAAACATTAAACACAAACATAAAAAAACAAACAAAAACAAAATTATTTAAAAAAAAAATTTAATAATAAATCTCAGAAGAAATTCGTAATAGGAACAAAGTTCATGACTTTTATCATCTCCGATGGTTATTTGTTCTGTTTCATCCATTTTAGAGTGATAATCTGTTGAATATAGTTCTCTTCTAAACTTCAAGACTAAATAATAAAATAAGTTTATAATTTACCTACTTTCTTTATTAAACAACAAATTCTCTCTTGAAAACAAAAAAACAAACAGCTTTCAAATTTGTTTCCAATTTTAATCCTCTGGTACCGGAAATGGAAGCTGGAATTATTTTTAAAGAATGGAAAATGGGCAGAGTTTGAAGGTGAAAACACAGTCTTTAAGACTGAGGCTACATACAAAATTCTTTTTGGCCAAGATTTTTTAAGGATGTTTAAAAAAATTAAAAGTCAGTAGGTAGTTGAACCAAACAAAAAAATTTAAAAAAAATTGCCTTTTTGAAAAAAATAAGCCTTGAAGCCTTAGTGAATGAAATTATGCCTAAAAGGCATGAAAAAGCCTTAGTTGGCATCACTGCTCGTGTGTCTTTTGTGAGAGTGTGACAACACGCTTGACCGGCGATCACACAGAGTGACAAATTTAGGACGAATGTTTACGTCATAATGACGTCGGCTTGTCAAAACTTTACATGAAAATGACATGTGTAATCGTAGCCTAAGAATTTACACAGCCCTTAACAAACTTTGTTGTAATTGTTGTTACTAAAATAAAGAGATAAGGTTGTTGCTTAAGTCCGGGAAAATATTTATAGGTCTATTACAAAAAAAAAAACTATAACTTTTTCCTAATGAAACCGAAGACTCGTTTGCTAAACAAAAAAAGTCCAAAGATATTATAGCAAACAATATTAACTGGCAAATATAGCTTTGAAGAATCGATCGATTGCTTAACAGAATTTTAAAACAACACACACATTTATTTCATGTTGTTTTTATGCTCAATTTTGAATCATTTGTGGTTGTGGACAGAACAGAACGACCGTCGAATCGTTAAGCTATCTTAAGTTTAAGTTACTCAGCGTTTCTTACGTTCGCAGAATACCTATAAACTTAATTTTTCTACTGAAGCACATTTTAAGGTTACCAAAAAGAAAATATTTAAACGAAATAGAACTTTTAAAAATCTCAGATTTAACCCTAACCAATTTCTCCCCGGCTACAGTAAAAAAAAAACCAAATCTGCAGGGAAAAGCCCTATTCTGGCAACCCTGCTCTGAATATGATCCAAAGGTGTTGCCATACTCTCACGATTTACAAAATGTTAAACAGTAAAACAAAACGTTTCCAATGCACATCTTCCATACGGCTTTATAAATGTGTTCCAGAGTCAAGCATTGGTAAACCAAATGCACTGGGCACAAAGGTTAGGATGCGATTCCTGTTAACAGTGGAAACGTACAAAATCAGCTTCTTTAACCAATGGAAATAAGTAATTCGTACTGGTGAAATATTTCCTTAAAGCTGTCTGAGTTCTGTTAGTATGGCAACCCTTTCACTTATCCTTCACATGACATCATTTTCACTTATTCAGCTATGTAAATTCGATTATTATTTCCCAGCAAGTGTTAATTTTTTATTTCATGCATTCGCATATAAGTTTCCATTATGCGTTCGCATTTTGTTCTTCCGCGTGTGTTTCGGCGAATCGCAACTGATATTTTTCATCAAAATCCATTGCGACAGCAAATATTTCTCACGAGCTCGTCGGCGAATGGAGGAAATAGTAACAGCAGCTATAGCAGCAAATGCCCCGCTGTTGCATGGCGAGGACAAAACACAGTTCTATGCATCCAATCATACGCTTAGATACCAACCAAGGACAGACTACACCCTAAAACAAACACAACAATGCGAAGGGCATTTAACAAGGTTTAAATTGATTTCGACTCTTACCCATTTTTAAGGGAAACATCCAACGCCAGGCTATGCAAAACACAACGATTGCCCTTCCATTTGTATCTTAAAAGAAAGCTCGCACCCAAGGATAGAAGGAGATAATGGAAAATGTCACCAACGAACGACACCCCCATCGAAGGCAGCACGGCATTACAAAATGTGATTATGATGGACTAGCGAACCCTAGACCGGCCGCCTCTACCCTCATTCTTTCTTGTCGCTTGAGGTGTTGCATAAAGAACTTGCCTCACCACATCGCAGGCGAGTCTCTTGGGAGTAGTCCGTTTCTCGCGCAGTATTTTCCCAAAAGGGAGTTCCACATCCTCTCGCAACGTGCGCGTTAATGTAATTCAAAACATAAAATTAGCTGCACAAAGGATCTCCGACAGAGCGAAAAGAATGTCTCAAGTGAAATTATTTTTACGCGAATAGTATTTGTGCTACACATATAATTATAGATGTAAGGCGAGCTCTATTTCCACACTGCTTAGAGCTTAGACGGGAGAATGGCAAAACCCCAAAGATAAAATATCCTTTTCGGGCACCGCCAGAATTACTTTCATCATATGAAATGGCCTCGAAACAATGAATAACTTTGAGGAATTCCCTTTGTCGACACAGAGAGGGATACAGATTTTAGAATGTGCTTTGACGGAATCTTCCACAGGCATGAACAGGTTTATGTTATATTTCGAGGAAGACAGTGCGCGCCCAAGGCGTTTGTTGGTTCGTAGTGCGTTTCATTTGTGAATTTTACGCTTTTTTCGTATATATATTGTATACTATTAAAGTTCTCTATATTGGAAGATGCAAAGTCCTTTAAGTTCTGGTGGTATGAAATAAGATATTCATTCCATCGTAAACACTGCGAACGCGCACATTCATATACAGAATACCAGATGTACGCATAGGAACGATTTCCCAGGACTAAACTTGGATATTGCTGTCTCTTATTGAAATTTACGGCGAGTTCTCAACAGCGTTTCGGTGTACAAAAACAGAGGCAGATGCAAAATCGCTCCGCCATTAAAAGCCAATAAATTAATTTTTTTTTTCCCCAGCTTTCATGTTTTCGGAGGAGGGGTCTGCCTCTGTATAAATTCTTGGAAATGTCAAGAGATGAAGTTGCGGCATGGAGTTGTGTCCTATTTCTGTTCAATTTCAATTTTTCTTCTCTTCATTTAGTGGGGTATAATTTGAATGCGATAAAATGGAGAAGAAGTCCTTCGAGTACTTTAAAGCGTTCTTTATTGTTATGGGATGGCCATGGGAGACAGTTCAATAGAGGGCTTGAAATTAGAGAAATTTTCTAATTTTTTTATTGACTTTCGCCGGAATATTATAAGTTTGCAGCTGGCATGTAAAAATTTTTGGAACTCAACTCATCCTCTCACACAGTATTTAATTCAGTTTTGGACCGTGATTGAGATGGAGGATGGGTGTACTTGTAACAAGTTCGAAGTTGCTAAACATCTCCTTGTCGCTGTTAAATCTCCTTCTCCACAGTCCGTCAACATAAACGGGACCGCAAAATCCCACGCATAAACTTTGCCTTCGAAGCGGTCAAGGAGATCTTTTTCCGCCTTTTATAACGTCCATGATTTGGCACCATAAACGACGAGTGGAAAGATGAGGGTCTTATATCAGGGATGAAAATGAAAGAGGAACGTTGTGGAATGTAATACCCATTTCACACCGAGCCGAAAACCGTGTTTTCGTCGAAAACTCGTCGATGCATTCACACTGAACCCCAACAAGTTTTCGTTTGACGTCCCAATCAACTGTGAAACACTATACTCTGTCCAAAAAAATTGTCAGTATACAGTACAGGCCTTATGGAGGACATTTTTTTTTAACCAATGGTGCCTGTAGATATACTCATAACACTCAAACACAAGAATTGCCACTGAAATAAGAACCAAACCACTGACATACCAAGGAATTGTATGACATTTTGGTAAATATTTTGTACGCACATTTATAACAAAAAACAATCTAAGAATTGTGAATTTTCATTGTTTTTTTTTTTATCAATAGTTAAGTTTAATTCTCTTTGTACAGGAAAACCAACATAAAAACAGCAATTGTTTAGTTTCACGCGAATTATGGACTGTGGACTATTTAGCTAATATTTCTTTCAGGTGGAAATATTTAATTTAGGCTCGTCAAATCAATATTTCTTCTTTAACTAATTGTCTAGTGTGTTTACAAATTAGTATATCCAACAATGTCGGAAACAATTCCCGGCACCTGAAGAAGAAATGAAGCATCAACAAACTATTTGGCAAACAAAAATCATATTTCCAGGTGCAATTGAAGCTATAGATTGCATAAATGTTTCTGAATTTTATTATTTTAGTTTCAATTTCAAAAGTCGTTAAAATTTTGTTTTCGCTCGGTGTGTAATGGGTATAAGCAAGTCGTAGTTCCGATTGTATTTTTTTCTTACATTTTCGCTTAGACGTAGTAGGAGAAATATATCGTTTTCGAACTTACTCAATTTAACAGCTGAAGAATAGGATCAAAATTGGAATATAGGTGCCAAACCACTTTATTTGCGATCACATACTTTTATTTTTAAAGCAATCACATTGTAATGTTCAAAAGGCCGAATTTGACTTTCAACTTGTTTATCTGCATAAAAATGAACGGCGCAATCACGAATCTCTATAAAAACTTTTTCGAAAGGACTTACAATTTCACTAAAAAATCTGTTCAGATGCAAAACTCCCAAAAAAGTTCGACTCTAAAGTCTTTTGTTAGTGAACTCCAAAGCTAGCGTTTCCAAGAAATGAAATGAATTTAAAAAAAAGTCAACTTCTGCTGTTTCACCATAGAGGCGAGCTTCAAGTTGTCGTTGATGTGAATCTAAAGAACAATAATTTTTGTATAATTTGACAGATAAGGAAAGGAGAAATTAAAAAAAGTGAAAGCCCTTTTTAATTGTGTTACTTTTAGTTGTTTATACATGAATGCGTCACACTTTAGCCATTATGAACAACTCATATGCATGCACATACATTTTACACAACTAATTTAGTTAGCAATAAGGAACTTTAACTAATTGGATTTGACAGATGCCACTTTAGATTTGACTTAGTTAGGTGACTCCAATCTAACTATTTGCTAACTTTAAGTCAAATTGAATGCTTTATTTCTTATAATTAAAACTAACAGTTGGCTTTTTGGCAAAAGTCGTATCGAAAATGTTTTATTTCTAAGGGTCATAAGTGTAGTTTGTATTTTTTCAAAGTCCATTGTAACTTAAAAGTTACAATTGTCTTCTTAGTTTATAATAACACCTGTTTTAATCCATTCCATAAATATATGGCTGTCAAATTAAAATTAACAGAAAAAAGTTTATGTAGGTATTTCCAAAACTACGCACAAACAACAAAAAATAAAAGAAATGACAAACAGAAGTGACAGGTACAAGAGAAAAAATACGAAGTCGAATTATATTATGACGGGAACAAACGAAAATGAAACGTCAGTCAGAATGAATGAACTCACTTATGTGAACTTGTTTATAGAGGAAATGCATTGCTAATTTTCGTGATGTAAGAAAGTTTGCTTTTTATAATATTTTCTTTTTCCATAACACAAAAACTAAGATAGGCGGGCCATTTCTTGATGGCCCTAAGCCAAGGGCCAAAATAAAAAACATAGGGCCAAATGGCACATTATGACAACGCTGCTGCTGCCTCTAACGTTGAAACAGTTTAGAGGGTCTCCTTTGTAGTGGATCGGGCAAACAATGCTGCGGTTTACTGACCAGGCGTTCTTATTAAGATGTTCAAGGATTCCGACGTGGTAAGAAAGAAAACGAAAAGAAAAAAGATCCAGCTTAAGTGAACGCAAAAACGGAAGTAATTTATTGAAAAGTGTGAAAGGGAAAAATGACATTAAACTTGTGATGGGGATGTAAATAACTTGCTACAATTATAGACACGAGCAATAATAATATAAATGGAATGTACTAGAATCGCAACAGTTCTTTCCTCGCTCCAAAATTTGAAGACGCGATTTTGTTAATTATCTCTATCAAGTCATCTTCCAGCAGCCTTGTTGGACTTTAGCTTTTATATTGTTCATTTCATTTTGGTCGGAAAATGGACGGAAATCTTGATATCGCCCAGGTTGAATGGTTCATTCCGCTTGACAGCGGAATTTGTGTAGTCTTCGCCGTTCCATAGTCGGCAGATATGGCAATGTCCTCAGCACCGACTGTGACTCCACTACAAGGTTTCCGTGCTCAGTTGAGGGATACCCGATCGTCAAAAGGTCTGGCGTGTTTCATGCGTTCGTAGCCGTTTAACGTTGAACCTACATTCAGTATTTCCTCGTTGTTGTGGCGTCTGGGATAAACGCATTCGTCTATGTTGGCAGCTAGAAAGTTTCTGATACTGGAGTCGGAGTGCCTTGCGTCAATTGTAACAAGATCGATTTGATTAACTGTTTGAAAGTCCGTTTCCAGGCGTAGTGTGCGTTATAGGCTGTGCCTTCCGATTGTGCTACCAAAGACGGTCGCCTTTCTATTTCGTGTTGAAACCATATCACCCAAGACGCTTTGAACGTTGGATTTAGGACGAGGAGCTCGTAGAAACACCCTTTGGTGGTGTCGTCTTTATCTTTTATGGGGCTCAGGCACATAGAGAGGTATAGATTTGACTTATCAAATCGGGAAAGCCATCAATAATTATAGCTTCTTCAAATCCATTAAAATTCTATTGAGGATCTGTGTCCTTACTTGCTCATGCTAGTTCCACCAACAACTTGACACCCACGTTTCTGTCAACCTTTCTTTTTTACACACTCCGATCCATGTGAATCCTTTGGATTCCTTTCTGCTTAGAGGTTGGGAATTAAATTCATTTTGATACACTGCAGTCAAATTCCATGTTTGTCAACCCCGGAGATATGTGCTTCATCGTCGGTGTGGGTGTGATTTTTTTTTCCTCAACTTCAAGCACAAACTGCATTTGCATACAAATATTGTATTTTATACGCTGCACGTTACAATGTAGAATGCATTCTGGAATTTCGTATAACAATCCTTCTCAAGAACACTTGCAGCTAAGAAGAAGTAGCAGCACTAAAGTCATGCATCTTTGTGATGCAACAAAACAAACCAAAAAAAAAAAAACAAAAAAAAAACTCACCATCGATGCTAAACTTCTCGAAGATGTAGCGATGCTTCGCGAGGAATTTTCTCTATAAAATGAACAAGAAGCGAAACTGAAACCGGAACTGAAGGAAGAATGAGATTTTTGCATGCATGTCTCTCGAATTGGGAATGTAATGCCCTGAATACCAAATAATGCTAAAAGGAACTCACTGTATCCTCTCTATGCCATCGCTGCACCACACACCGGCTCTTGCCATAGCTCAACAAAGCTATCTCCAAAAAATAGAAGGAGAAACAAAAATAAACCGAGAAAACGTTGACAATTTTCATGTGTGTATAGATTTTCTTATTATATTGTGCTGAGCAGAATATGTGATGGATCTAGGTTAGGTTAGGTTAGGTGGAAATACCTCGAATACACGATGCAAAGTGAGTGAGGTTTCGTAGACATTTTCCAAGTAAAATTACTTTCAGCCTGGGCGTGTAGCATGTAGCTGTATGGTTCCCTTTTTGTTGTGGAATCAAACAATGTCGGCTATGTTCTATTCTGTCAAAAATGCGGATGTCACAAGGTCGTTTTACCTGTGTATTTTATTTTATAATTAACATACGTTAAAGAGGCTATGGCTACCTTTTTAGTGTGGTGTACAGGGACGCTTTGAGGAAATTGGGATAGAGAAGAGAGGAGATTTTTAAGCACATTGGTTTTAAGGGTCTGCAAGTTGGAGGAAAACTAGAGAGGCCAGGCGTGCCTTTTAATAAAGTGAGCACTGTTAGCAAATATGTATAACAATTCGAAAGTCTACACGTTTACAAAACGTAGTTGCAGAGAAAAGTGTGAATTGTTGGAAAAATGTCGGACATATCAAAATAACATGTGCGGTACTGTCGCTTCAATCGATTTCAGTCGGGATGATCACTTTACACGATATAAGAAGGCATAGATGGGGTATTAAAAAACTACAGATTTAATAGGCCATAAAAACTTATGCCGCATTAGTGAAGGGAAAAGTCATTTCACAAGTGTAATTAAACAAGCTAAAAAAGCGTTACTTACCTTCTGGGGCAACGGCAATATTAAGTTTCGCATTCGTGTTGGCAACTGTCACAAAATGTAAGCATTTCTCACTTTTCTAACACATTCGCATTGTGAATCAAATAAAATATAAAACACGTTAAGCAGTTCTTCGAAAACCAGCCGGAAAATTATGCACAAAGTGTCGAAACTCGTCACGAAAACGAGTTGTAAAATGTATCCAAAAACACTTCGAAATACTTTTAAAGAACTCCTCGAAAACGGGACCAAAAAAAGTCCTAAGAAAGCGTCAAAAAGGAGTTCCGAAACTTGTCAGAAACATATCAAAATTACGCCGAAATATGGGTCGATAAACGCTTCGAAAAGTAAATCAAAAATAGTGCCGTGAATTGGGTCAGAATGTTTGTAAAAATGGGTCAAAAGCATGTCCAAAAATGCAACAAGTCAAAAAAACTATTCGAAATCAACCGAAAAATGATTCAAAAGGTATCAAAAATCAGTCGTAAAATGCTTTTGCTAAAGATGTTTAAGAACTCGTCGAAAAATAAGTAAGAAAAGCTTCACGAAATGCGTAAGAACAGTTGAAAAATGCATCGCCGATTAAAGTTAAAAAAAAACATAGGTACAGTTAAAAAACTCCTTAGAAATGCGTCAAACAAAAATTGTCATAAAATGAGTCCAAAAATTTATTTAAAAAGCACCAGAAAAGAGGTTTCCAAGCCCGTCAAGAAACATCACAAAAACACGACGAATTATGTGTCAAAAAACGCTTAAAATGGCGTAAAAAATCATCGAATAATGAGTCAAATCGTGCCTAAAAATGGGTCAAAAGCACGTTGAAAACTAGGTGGAAAATCGCGTTGAAGAACACAAGGAACAATTTATCTAAAACGCGCTAAAAATGTGCTGAAAAACGCTTTAATTTTCTCATCGGAGAATGTGCCAAAAACGCGTCAAAAATCTGATGAAACTTTTTTAAGTTTCGTGAAGCCAAGTGAACATTTTAAAATTGGACGATACATTTTGACTCGATATTTTAGTCCTTTTAAACTAGTTTTTATTGAAGTTATTGTGTGCGCAATGTATATAAGCTATCTGAAAATATCGGACCGATTTTTGCAGCAAGTTTTGGTATGCTTTTAAACCTTTTCTGTCCAAATTTCGACGCATTTCTGAACATGTATAGCGCCGAGTACGTAATCAGTATTTAGGTTCCATTTTAACCCAGCTTTTTGAACGTTTTTTTGGCACGTTCTTAAACGCCGTTTCCGTCGTGCACATTTGGGGTTTTTGAAAATCGTGATTGGTATTCTGGCTCTTCGTCTTTAATTCTGACTACATTCGAAGAGCACTGACGATTTGACTACGAAAGCTTACTAACGAAACACACCGCCGTAGTCTCATTGCAACAGAGTCAAGTACCATCGGCATCACTGACAAGGTTTGCATAGATAGAGTGCGCCTCAGAAAATTAAGTGACGATCTTTGCATCACTTCCACTTAGTTGACCTAGTCGAAGACATGGTTAGGTAAGACAAAAACAGAAAACCCTACTAAATGTGGCAAAGTGCTGCCCGCCTACATATTAACTTTATGTAAATAAAGTACAACTCGTGCTATTTGTCTTCTCCCTCCATCAAGCCTCTTTCAAATTCAGGAAAATAAATTGCTTTACAACTTGTTTCTCCCTTTTTAATTTGGAAACAAGCAAAAGTTTGCCATGCATACATTGCATACAAAATCTCAGGCAACCCCATCACCTCCATCACCCGTGCTCTCCTTCCTCGCTGTCTCTCTCTATCCACTCTCGTACTAATGTAATTAAAAGTTACCATTGTACCTACCTAAATGTCGATTTTTCTCAAAACAAAACACAAGTCCAACCCAAAGTTTATTACTTTGCACAATGGCCACTTTTAATTGTCACAATGTGTAAGCTTCCCGCAAGACAAATGAAAACAACCGACAATAGAAGCAGCGAAGCTATTCGCACTTCCACTTCTACTACTGGCTGCCGCTCAAGACGCTCGCATTCAGGAGATTCGTCTTAATGCCCCATTCAAATATCTGGCAAGACGGCAGGAAGAACAAACCCAACCGAATGCAATTCAAAGAGAATAAACTCTCCGTGAATAAACAAGCCAACAAGTTTGCTTCCCGCACCTCACAAGGACGACAGATCTACCCTCGCGCCGCACAAGGTAGATCAGGTGATTGCCAACCAGACGTCTGTAACTTTGTATCTGCGGATAAATCCAGGATTTCGAATAAAGGACAGAATTACGTAAAAATTGCACGGCGGCCAACCTGCACCGCAGCGGCAAAGCAATCATCTTACATGCTTTACGGAGGCGGGGAACGCAAACACAAGAAAATATCCTTAACAAGAATATAAATAGTTTGCCTAATGACGAAGTTTCGCATTCATGGAGGGGATTGGCGAACGCCACACCACACAGATACAGAGACTCTGGTTATTTATCAGAAATGTTAAATCACAAATAATTGCATAGTGCGGCGCATCGGATGTTGGGGCGGCGGCGATGGGTGTGGAGGAAGTTTTGTTTCGCTTACATCCGGCGGGGATTTCCCTGAGAAGTTAAAATTTACTGTACGAGAGCGCATTTGTTAATGAATGCAGAAAAAAAAAGGACGAATAACCACCATTCAGTCGGTGTTCGGTGAGATGTTCTGCGCACTTGAGTTCTTGACGACGATTCCCTGAGATTAAGAGTTTGAATTCAAAGTGCCGGGACTTGGTGGTCCTGCTTCTGGGCCAGACATGAAGGCGGAGTATGCGCGGTCTTGCGTCACCAGCCGAAAGACTTGAACAATAATTGATAGAGGGGCTTGCCATAGAATGAATGGGATATGTTTCAGAAGGAGTATGTACTTGAGGATGACCTCGAATGCATGGTGTCTGACAGGCGGCTGTATGGTCCGGCGTTGGGCGCCACTCCATGTAAAGTCCTAGATGTACCTTATACCATATCAGACAATGTTCAAACTTACGTAATTCCCTAGACGAATTGTACAAAAAAAAAAAAAAAAAACAATCACATTACCCTAACCACACGGGTATAACGTAACAGCTCGCGCAACATTATTGCATCAGTGATATTGAGAAATTTCGAAAATTTCCCTCAAATACGATTGGGAAACTTCCCTTTTAGTGAAGATTTCTTTTTTCCTTGTTTGCGCTTCTCGTACTTTCCTCACACCGCAGGCTAAAGGGCACAGAGTTCCTCTCGTGTAATCAAATGGAATCTGCAGCATGGAGGAGCAAAAATCACCGTTACATGGAAATTCTTTGAAAGTTGTGGCAGTAGCAATGCTTCCCTGTCTCACTTTGGTTTACTTTGGAGTTTTGGATGCTTTTTTTTTTTTTTGCTTTTTACCTGCATCATAAATCGCTCATCTTACTTTGAATTTTGCTCCTTTGACACATTAAGGAAAATGAGCTTAACATGGCAAACATTGTTTTTCCGATTTATCTCAGTTCTTAGTGAGCGTTGCTTTCGTTTTACGATTTTTGTGCGAGAGTAGCTGGCTTGACGTCTGCGGAGGGTTGTGTGTGATGTATAAGAAGGGAAAGACTCTCAGATGAAAGGTATGTATGCAAACATGAAGGCGAAACTTCTCTGTGGACTGAATGTGAAGAGATGTAACGCAGGCATTCAAATATTGGGAGTGAGTTTTATTTATATTAATGCAAACCTAACGATAAAAGGATGAAAATTGTGAAGTTGTGTTGCGTTCATAGTGGGGCGCCATGTTTTTAAGAAATAATTTTCACTTTGAGAGTTTTACTACCGTGAACCATAGTGCAAGCAAAGGACTCAGCTAATCAAACACGTCCTATACTCGGGGACATCAGGCTCTAATACCTGAGGCAACTACAAGCACGCTTCGTCCGAAAGCGAAAGGTTGTGTAGTAAAATCACATCGCCTCACACTATCGTCTCGTTCGCCCTTTGTTTTTAGCTGTCCGCAACACGACACCCATTTTTTTCAGAGACAACTCATCTACGACAACTTATCTACGGCTATCTTCTCGGCATGGTTGACAGAAGACCAGCCGCAGAAAGGGCCACAAACAAACAACCCGCCACAAAATTTACCATTTGACTATTAGACAATTTGACAATTTAACCCTTTGACCATGCGACCACTAAACCATCTGGCTATTCGGCCTTGCGACTTTTTGACAACTTTTGCTATTGTATGTATGAACATTCAATATTTATGGATCCCGCCCTCGTCAATTGACGGCATTTTTGGATTGTCTTGTCGCATCCATCTGGCCAATTGCATGGCCCTTACGGATACCTCTACGCTCGTCTAGTTTGACATTCTCCCTCCTAAGTCAAATTGAAAACACCATCGCTGTACAAAAAAAGTTAGAATCGATTAAATTTTCAACAGATAGGTAAACAAAACGACCGCGCCGATAGGCTGCTCTGGTTCGATTTACTTAAGGATCTCGAGAGTAGGCCTCCGAAGACTGTTCACTGTTGTATCGTGTTTGTGGTGACATAATTATTTTACTCCCCTCCCCCCACCGGCGAAATTTATTTAGTGTGTTTACATTGGATTTACTGGAGCACACTGTGTGCTGTCAAATTTAATTTTTTCGTCTCTGTCAACTGCCACGGAAGTCTTGAAGCAAACTATGGTTTGGCGCTCGGTGATGGCAGCGCGATAGGAATCGTTGCATGTAACAAATATAAGGCCAAGGGATGGGAAGGCAATTTTACGTTGTCATGTTTTTTAAATCGCGAAATTGATGAAAAGTAATTATATTGATTTTTGCGGCTTTTTAAGGTCGGCGAGAGACGGTTTATTTTTATTTTTGTGTTTTGCCAGTTTTGTTCTCCTTCAAATATCCTTCCTGTCGACGACATTGTTATGCGGTTGTTTTCGCCGCAAGAAAGAGAAACAACTCAAGGTCCTCCAAAAAGTGAGTGTTGGTTTTTTTTTCCTGTTGGGAAGACGCTTGCTTGAAGTGCCTTTAAATTCAATTTATAGGACGTTGTTTGTCCCAGTAGATCGAAATTGAATTTCTTTGAATTTGACTTATTTACATTGGCATGGAAAATCTTTGGAGTTTCTTTGGCGTCCTTATTTTTGTGAGTCTATAGCGAAATCACGAAATTGGGAGAAGACGCAGTATTGCGCGATGACCCAAGGCAGAACTGAAAAATGTGATTGACATATTTAAAAAGAGTTACAAGAGCTAAGCCAAGATTCGAACCGCCTGAAGGACATTATGACCAAGCAGAGTTCCGAATGGCAGAGGTATATTTGGTAAAATTGTACAGAGGCGGATAAAGCTAATGTGCCAGAACTCAATGGTAAGTAGTGACCTCTAATTGCTTAAGTCTGGCGTTGTGTTATTATTATTTGTTAGTCTCCTTCTGATAACCGGTAATTAGTAGCAGTATGAGTCTATCTAGAAGTCAAGTCCAGGCTCTGTGGTAGTCTTGAAGTCTTACCAATTACCAGCACATCGCTGCATTAAGGGGTCTTGAGCAGAGATGTAAGCTTGCTTCTCTTGGTTCTGTAGTATCTATCTACTACATTATAGTTCCGCATTTTTATCTACTACTAAAATACGTTTACGTTTATTTTAGTTTTGTATAGTGTATTACTTTTTTATTGAGATATTTTTACAATTTTGAAACAATAATTTGTCAGTATTTATTCATTCATTTCATATCAACAACCTTATTTATTAACCCGGCGGAAAGTCTGCCTAAATTTACTAACAACTCAGACAGGTAGTTTGACTTTTAATTATGTAAAATGATGATTTTTCTTACGAAGCTTATCTGTCAAAAACAGCTGATGTTGGTTTAAGACAAAAAAGTAATAGATTTCAGTGTTTTTTGTAATAGTTTATCGTACTTCCTACCTTCTTAGACACACATCTCGTTTAGTAAAGTACCGCAAAAAAATGTTTATAAATAACAATTTCAGGAAAGCCACGTAGAGGCTGCGGAATATTTTGCGCATCGGAAATCGTGACATCTTGACGTACTCAATCTTTCTCTTCGATAGCGGTCAAATTGTGGTTTTCCTAGTCTGCATAAATGTACTCGTCTAACTTCTCTTTTTTCTCTTTACCTCTCTGTCAAATTCAGGAGTGGAACTACTCGTTACATTACATTTTCGCCGGTAGCTATGCGTTTTTTCTCTATGTCTGTACCCAAAACGCAAAAGCTGTATTGGTCGGTTACGTTACTTTTCGTAAGTCAGCCACATGTATCTACGAACTGTCATCTTAGTACCTACTAAGTCATGAAATTCGTGACTAGATTCGCTGGCAATTCGTCCATAAATGTCGAATGAAAAATCTGTTCATGTGATCTAGGCCAATCAAAACTGAGACGCATCAATAAGTAGGACTGTTCGATACTAAATCGTAGAGCATACCAGATTCGATTTCATGGTGTAAAATAGATTTCTGTAAAGATAAGGGAAAATCTTTCCACCCATGGGCATCACAATGGGTCAGAATTGGCCTGAGTACTCCTCGCCAGACCAGCAGCGTAACCTTACCTTCACTTCTTATTTTTTAATTTTCAATGAATCTCGACTAGTAAAAAACCGGGATCCTCACAATGCTCCCGTATACAAAGCGTAGCATTCTCAGTAATTGCATGCTAATTTCATCATGCTAACAGTCAATTAAGAAATGATTTTGGGCTGCCCATAATTTAATCACACACTTCAGTTGCAGTGCGTTATCAGCTGAAAGGATTCGCATGAATCTTGCGGTCATTTTCTCTTAATTACACAACGCCAGCTGCCCGACCCCTTTGCACTGCATTATTCTCCCTAATTAATTATTATGCAACTGCCCATACCAACAAGGGTATAAGCTTACATTATGTACACATGCATATTAATTAAATAAACGCATTTCTATTAACACCAATATGAATAACCCGAGTGTCTGTTATATTCAAATAATAGTTTCGAATGGAATTTTGTCAGCTGAATCAACAACCTTCAACTGGAACAAGTTTCATAAAAAAATGTAAGTGGCGTGGAAAAAACCTCGTTTTGCCATTCAAGTGACTGCTTTTGGGGTAGATTTATGTCCGCTATTAATCCAAACAAGAGGGGGGTTTCATATTCCATTGGCTGCCCACCGCTTGTGTCCTTATGATCCAAAATGCGAATTGCATCAGGCAACTGTTTGAAAAACTATTATCGTCTTCTGTACGGAGAACAGAACACACTCATACGTACAGTCCGAATCTACAACATTTCCGGTTGCCATTGCTCTCACACACAGAGTGCTGGTCCATATATGAGTAGTTAACATCAACTGAAAAAGTTTATTTCAAAATTTCGTGGTTTAACACGTATCCTGTCACATGCACTCGCAAGGTATACAATCTGCAGCTGGAAATGTGTGTGTATGCTTTCAGCATCCTTGCGTTCATTCTGACTCTGATGTGTGGCTGTGAAGTGTGTTGAAGCTTATTGTTAATGGGACGATGGATATTATAATTATTTGTAACTCGTGGTGGGTCTTGGTTGAAGTAGCTCCGTGTGGTTGGGACACCAGTTTTTTGGAGGAGTTTCCGCTAGAGTCATGGAAAATTTTACCCCAAGCAAAAGTGGAACAGCAAAGACAGCAGTTCTGAGTAGCTATATGAACTACAGAAGTCGCTGGAGATCTGGAAGTTAGGTTTTTATTTTCTTAGCAACCTACACGGTGCTTTTAAGTTGAGGGAAGAAGGCATGCATTGATTGACACTAACCTGGGCTAGGTCTATCCTCATTCAACACTTGACATTTGACGTCGCTCCAAGTGTAACACATCGGGTTCGAGGACTCTATACATTCGGAGCCTATAACCGAAGTATGCAATGCCGACGCCGAGCTATCGCTTAAAATATTTCAGAGCTTAAGACCTTTCGGTGTCGGACTTACTTTAAAATTCAATCAATTATATGAGCTGTAAGGTTGAGGCCACTTAGTCAAGGGACTTTTGGCTCCAACGTGATGTCAAAAAATTCAATACAATACTAAATAAATAAAAAAATGAGAAATTACAACATTGGCCTGACTTCTTGACACTGACCTGGAGCCAGATTCTGTGAGGCGAAAACGTTGAAACGTTCATACGCTCGAATGCTTTACTCTAAGTTGAAGACGTGGTTATTTCTTAGGGGATACGAAGCAACTGACACTTGAAGACATAATGAAGACAATAATGCAGTCAAATTAACAGCGTTTGCCAATTTAAGTAGATGACCCTTTTAGCATCTCTTTTAGCATTCAGTATCAAGATTCACTACTATTTTGTGGAAAACGGTAGAAAACCCTCAATTTGACCCCAATCTTGTGCTTTAAACCGTCTGTTTCATAAAATCACTTCAAACTTCATAAGCTATCACAAAATGGCAGTAGGAGGGGCTTTTTCCAATTTCAATTTCAATCTGGAGTGTAAACACAGGAGGAGACACTCGCAAGTCACAAGTTGAAATGGGTCTTGGCCAACTTGGAGCCAAGACTGCGCTAACTGGAGCGGATTAGTGGTTCACCTTGCTTGTCAAAAGAGAAAATGTATGACTGACGTTGCCAAGTCTTAAAGTTATCGACATTCGAAATGTGTGGTTAGCTCAACCAGTGATACCAGATCGTGGGTAATTACCCATTTCGTGGGTTTTATCTCTCAGAACAAAAAAAAGTAGTGTATTTTACTGCTTTCAATCATGGCATGGGCAAAACGGGCATATTTTTGTTAGTCATCGTGGGCAATTCAGTCCGGAAAGTCTGGCATCACTGACCTGAACTGTGACGTATGTCTGCGCATGGTATGAGAAAGGAACTTGTGGCGGAATTATTAATCCAAATAACGTCATGCGATTGTTTTGCTCTTTTGCCTTTGTCTCCCGGTACGTGTATCGTTGTCTTATACCCTATTCACACTGAACCGAAAACCGGGTTTTCGCGAAAACACTCGAAAACTTCATCGAAAACAGAAGTTTTCCCATACATATTTCAGTTTCCAAAACTGGACGTTTAAAGTAGTTTTCCACGAAGACAACACGAAAACGACTTCCAAACGTTCGGTTGTTGAAACAAACACACCTTTTCCAATATTCATCAGGTTCAAGAGAACAGCTGACCGAACAAATGTCACAATTCACAACTTAAAATCATTTTCTACACTCAATTGATGGGTTAATATTATTTTCAAATGCTCTGAATTCATTTAATTTTTTAGTTAATGCGAATGAACCAAAAAAGATTACACAGAAGTTCCACGATTGAAACGTCAACCGAAAACTAGTTGGTGTTCGGTATGAATGCATCGACGAGTTTTCCACGAAAACATGGGTTTCGGTTTGGTGTGAATAGGGTATTACATTTCCTTCATTCATGGGTACATGGTTGCATGCGAAATCGAATCGGTTATCGGGTTTGCAGAAACAACGCATAAAAACTGAGATTAAAGTTCCTAGATATTGTACGAGTATTCGATTCGGAATAAGTCAGAGAAACCTCTCCTGAGTACACAATTTCACCGAAACCCAACTCCATCATTGAACAGAAATTTAGTGAATTAGATCTCCAAAAAAGGGGTTTGACTTCCACCAAATAAAATTCGACATGCAAAGTGCCATTTCCAGCAGCATGTTTCTACGTTATTTAATACCCGGTGCACACTCAAGGGTAAACAAACTCTAGTGCCATAAATTGTGCCCTACATTTTCTGTCCCACTCAAAGCACCCATTATGCATAACCGATTTAAACAAGACCATTAACTGACAAAACTTGACGACTTGAAAGCATCTTAAGCTTCCAGCAGAAACAACAACAATAAGAACAACAAAAACAGCAGAGTGTAGGTACGAGTACTCACCGCTCTATGAGCGTGTTACCATCGTCGCCATTAATTAACTTCATCAAAAACCACTCAAAAGCGATTACTAAATATTTCCCAACAACACTATGGCAGCATGCATTTATCCCAAAGTATACCATGGGACTGTGTTGTGCGCTCGACTCCCCCAAACAACATAATGCTAATTAGTTGCACTTGAGCATAATTGCAGCACTAGCTTACAGCTCCATCCATGCACTCGATACTTTGGTCTAAGTATGCTTCGAATGGTTGCGCATGCAGCGCACAAAACTTGCTCCATCGCCGGCCCATCTTTAAGATTCTGCCAATTTACTTCGATAAGGGCTTTCGCATTCGCCAACAAACTGAATTCCATCGAAGAGTGTGCGGTTACCCAGGGCCAGGAGTCGGGAGAAGCCGACTTCGTCCTTGGAATTAGACATAAGCGCAGTTGTTGCATAGTTATACTCATTTGTATATATATTTTCAACTACAACGACTAACGGGAACGGCATTATAATAATTTCCATCGTAATTGTGTTGTGTTAAACTTTTGTGAGATTTGTAAGCGTATTTTGCCCACTCAAAACTGGTTAAGAATAAAAGGATACAAATGCTGGCTGGATGCGGGCACGATGCAGATGGGTACCTTACCTATCGCCTCGTCTGGCTTTTCAAGCTTCAAACTTTTCAACACAAACACACATAGGGTGGGAAAAGGGAGGTACCCTCAACCACCATCACCACCACCATCACCACCACCATTCAAGTGGTTAATGGAAAATTGTGCAATTTTCAACAAGGACGTTATTATAGCGTCCCTATGAAGAAAACTAACCAAATTATTGCCTACAGCTGCAGCAGCAGTATGACAGCGAAGCAACGGCACTCAGTAGTCAGTCCTCAGTACTGGTCTGGCCTTTTCGGTCGCACGACAAGACAGACTGTATGTGCGGGATGATGTCCATGACGATGCAGTGTAGCCCATCTCATACCGCATATTCGAACTTTTAAGGTTACTTCAGTTAATGACGATATGGCTGGGTAGGGTATATATATAGTTGAGGACTTTACAAAGTTTTCTCTTTCTCTATCCTTAATAAATTGCCATTAGTCCTTGTGTGGCAAGTCTTCGTGCCGTAAAAATTGGAAAATTTTTAGGTGAGTTCGTCCAACTACATAGTGATACGTAGAAACAAACGACCATACGTGGTGGTGTTGGAGGAATTTAAAGCAAGTCAGTTATAGTCTATGAAGGAGATTTTAAATAACGAGAGAGTTTCTAATTTTATAAGTACTTTGATCGAAGTTTTCTGATAAATTGAACCGATGACGAAGGAAAGTTCTTCAAATCGGACCGAGCTGAGGCGAAACTTTGCGAATTGTCGTTGACTGGTCAGTGAGGTAATTGAGTTACAGCTCAGCCATAGCCGAAGGCATTCATTTTGCGAGTAAGCAATTTTATTCCACCTATCAATGGTACGTAGATATCTTTTATCCGCAATGTGAAGCAGTATAGAGTACTTAAATAATAAGATTCACACATTTTAGCTGAAGATGGCGTATCCCTTTGCTTTAAGGATTGTTTCAAAATTTTGTGTAGATGACAAAATTTGAAATCGTCCCGCAAGTTTCGCAACAGAGTTCAAACAGAATTGTCGCTGTTAAAGATCAATTTAACAATTTTAACGCATCGATTTATGGTTAACAGATCCAAGTAGGAAAATGACTACTTCAAACAAACAGTTGACGCTTAAAAAACGTGGCTTTATTGACAGCACAATATAAGCACAAGTGGATAGCATTTTTAGCATCTCCGCTAGCAATCAGTATCGGGGGCCGAATTACCGCATCCGTGAGCGAGCCATACGTCACTGAATTTTGTCCATTTGAATATATGTTAATATATGTTAATAATATGTAAATAATGTTAATAACAGATGGAACCAACAAACTTTGAATAGGAAATCGTACAACTTTCGTTATTTTACGGCGAATGAGTTTTTTCTGTTGTTTTAAATTTGTTTTTTTTTTTGTTCTTGGAAATTAAATGGAATTCTACTTTTGCATATATTTCAATCAACAAAGTTTTCTGAACAGTTTTACAAATTTTCAAATAATATTTTGGATGGATTTATAACTCTGGAAGATGTACTGGAGGCTCCCAATCATGTGAGCAATGGAAAGGCTGCAGAATCGGATGGAACTTCCTCTGAATTTTACAAACATAGGATATGGGAGCCATTGAATGAACTTACTCCCTTGTTCAACTTATAAGACGAAACCCATTTTTCTCGTCCATGTATTTTAAAATAGTTAATTTTAAATTCCTCAAAATAATAGTGAAGCTTCTTGTATTTGTTTCCAATTTATTCCGCTATGAACCAAGAGCGCCAGCGCTAATGTTGGAACCAACGCTGAGTTGGCTACTAGCAGTTCATACATAATAAGCCTGTGCACTCATTAATGCAGCTGCAGCGCCACCTAACGACAGAAGACCATTTTTTTCATAAACTGTATTATTTCCGTCGAATTTAATAAATATATGCAATAGGGAAAAGACGTGAAACTACTAAATTGTCTTTGAAGGGCGAAAAATGTTTCAATTTCCCTGTCAAGGAAACTGACATTTCTTTTGCAAGTTTGTGGCTCCAAAGGTAGGTACTCTTTCTTGCTGAGGGAAAACGTTAAAAGGGCTGACGCCGACGAGCTGATAAGTGAAGCTTGTTACATAAGAATTGGGGCTAGTTTAGGATCGGTTTGTGTAAAAGAGTACCCTGCGCTGAGGTCCATTCTGATCCTTACCCATTGTAACCCGATCTAAAAGTTCTGGAAGAAATTGCTATTCTGAAAAATAGGTAGGGTTAGGTTAAAGTGGCAGTTTGTATTATATGCAATGATTAGATACCCTATTATTTAAAATATAATTTAATTTATTTGAGTAGTATTAGATATGATCTTGAAACTTAAAAAATTTGGCTGTATTTTAGTCTATTCAGAGGAACTCGATAATCCCCGATGTACCTTACTTAAAATTGTTAATCAATTTATATATCCTTGTTATATATCCTTGTTATTCGCCAACTATGGTACCGCGGAGTATTGTGTCCCGTTAAAATTCCAACGAGCGTAGGAATGGATCTACTAGCCTTTCACATGGGCTTTCGGTCCTGGCTTGCTGAAGGATAATTTTATTCAATTTCTATCCAACTTAATGGTGGGCTCAGTGGTTAGTCTACTGGGCTGCTGAGGTACTGAAAGGTCTCAAGTACAATTCCTAAAAAACCTCAAATTACACCTGTGCCACCTCTCGCTAATATCTGACAAGCATCCGAGAGCATAAAATATTTAAAAAAAACTTCTCAATTGAAGGTCCCTTCCATTTGAAATAAGAACTCAACGAATAGTTGGAGAAGCTAAGCCTAGTGCTATTTATAGATTTTTTATTTGATTTTCTTAAAGAACTGCCAACAATTTTCGTTCGCTAAAATTTAACACAAATATTAAAACTTTTTATATTAGAGTAAAATTGTTGGCAATGATTTAAGATAATATTTATGGGGAGTATTTTATTCTTAAGCTGAATACTTGATTCTTGAAACCTCAAAAACGAGTTCTTTTTATCAAAAATAAAAGTTAAAGCAAGAACTTTTAGGTTACAATTTTTTAAAAATCTCTAAAATCTTCGCTTTTTTTTCTGAGTGAATGAGGTTAAGTATAAACCATCTGACTCCAATCTTGGGCTTCAATTCAGCAATTCCTTTTCGTTTTTGTGTTTGTAAACTTCCAATAGGTACGGTTAATGTAAATAGGTCGAGCCTGTTTCAACATTTGAGAGCCAGTTTCACCTTTCGAGGAAATCAGCAAAATGTCAACAGTAATTACTTTTCTTCTGCTAATCTCAGTTAATTTCGGCAATAAGCAGCTACAAGATGCCATCAAACTACCGGAACAATTATTACCCTCTGTACTCACGACAAAAGAGCACGTAAGGACACATTCACGTTCATGCGTGAACCTTTCACAGACAAAATAAATAAGAAAACCATACCCTCATTCACCTACATACATATATGTATGAAGTTCCGTATATCGTTCTTCTACGACGCTCACTTCAACTTGTTGTTTGTCGACCTCAACAAATTACAACTGCGTCCCCTGGGAAACACACACTTTGGAGTGACTACACAAACTTTTGTCCACCCATTCGTGGTGCACAACTTTCATGTCAAAGGTTCTCGAAACGCGCTGCCCAACCCCTAACTCCTAATAATATTGACATACCAAATCACAGGACATCTTAAAGCTATTTATCGAATTGAATGACATCCCTATGTAGGTATAGCGGGGGTGGCGCAAAATCAAAATGGCCACTGTAAAAGAAGACGCAAAAAAAGTAATACAAACCTCACACAAACCCATATGACATTTGCAGTAGCGTAAAACGATTTCTTGTGTTAGCTTCATGGTAAATTTATGATTATTGCTGATGGACCACAAGAATGGGTGCAATAGCATTCTTGCTCGCTCTCTTTGCTCTGGTGGTGAGTCTTTGTATGTGGCTGTGTGCCTGGCAACTGGCAACTGGCTTTGGGACGTGTTCGATTGGTACGAGTACTTCATTGCTGTCATTACGATTCGGCAGCGGATTTCTTACAGGAAGTGTTCATCGATCCGGTGCCGGTTTATTGGCCATCGACGATCTTTGGTCAAGCAGTAGCGATTTGTAACGTTGTGAAGAGTGCACTTTCGAAGGATGTGTTGGCCGCTATAATTGGGTGCTACTCCTTCCGAATGCAGTCGCAACGATTTGAAAATGTGCTGCTGACCATAACATGTGCTTATTTAGAATACTTTTGTTCTTCAGTGCGGCCTAGACACATTTGTTTTCGAGGCACTTTCACAGATTGCATTGTGGCAATGGCGGAGTAGTTGGAGGACCCAATCCATAGGTGGTCGATCTCCATTTTCTCTGTTTCAAGGAAGAGTGGAAGTCTTAATATCATCCCCTTTTATGCACTGAGAAGTTTTACCATCGTGCCCAACTGAAGCCAGTTAACCAAAGATCGCGTTAAAAGTGGAAAGACTTACTGGTTGAGGCCCAAGTCACCCATTAATCTCTCAGCTGAGTTGCCTGGTTCAGAAACAGCCTTAATTGGCTTCGCTGTGGATGAGTTGCGATGACCGGCAAATGTATAAATATTTGGCGCCAAATGCAAACTTTCATTCGTGCATTCTACGGGAATAGAATTTTATCAAAGAAAGGATACGTTTCCCATGAAAACAACTCGAATAGAATGAAGCAGCGTTGCCGCTGAACATTTTCTAAATGTGGAATAAATGGGAGCCAGCGGCAAAAAAGGGGCCTCCACATAAAGTACTAAAATAGCAAAAAAGAAAAGACAAGAGAGCAACAAAGTCATTTATTTTTAGCAACAAACAAATTTATTCATTACGAAACACTTCTTTTGATAAAGGGTTCTCCAATAAGAGGTGTTATTTTGACATTCAAAGACAAATGTCCTTTTTTGAGATAAATGATCAGATGTTTATTTCATAATAAAGAGGAAGATATGCCGTTAATAATGAAAAACAACATCAGCCAAATGGCCACCACGAGCACGCATGCAGGACCATATCCTTTTCATGAAATTTTCCATAACCAAATCGCAAAGTGGCTGCCCTATATCCTCGATAGCCTCACGAATTTTATCTTTGAGGTCTTGAATCGACTCTGGGCCTTATCTTTCAGGTGGCCCCAAAGGAAGTAGTTGCAAGGTGTAAAGTCACAAGATCTCGGTGGCCAATTGTGATCGCCTCTTAAAGAGATAAGACGGTCCGGAAACTTTTCCCGTAAAAGATCAATGATTTCGTTGCTTGTGTGGTACGTAGCGCCGTCTTGTTGAAAGTAAACGTTGTCCAGATCTTTATAAGTCTTAAGACCCAAGTCTTTATGCAAAATACGGTGTAATGACGTTTGTGGAATGCCCAATTCCAAAGAAGGACGAGGAATGAACAAACCTGGGTTGCGTCTATCGTTCCATTTTTAGTAATGGCGTAGTTTCTACTTGTCAAATGTCAAAGAATAAAAGCTTCAGAAGTGACAGCTACCGAAATAGCGGGTCATTCACAATAGCACCTCTCATTGGAAAGCCCTTTATGTTTTCATTTATTTTCGTTCAATAAAGAATAAAATCTTACTCTAACTGCAAAAGGTGCCATTTTGATCATTTTGATCATTTTCCAAAATGTCGTCGCCAAGGGTATAGTGAGGCTCAAAAAGGCGCCAAACGGCAACTCTGGAATGAAGAGGACGGAATAAGAGCGGCGAAATGAAAGCAAACATCCAAAGAGTAGTTGACCTCTATCAACGCTGATGAGAAATAATTTTTTAACCATTACATTTTTATTTTGTTGGCCCTTAGGTAACATTTTCTCCTGCTAAAATAAAACCCCAATCACTCCCTCCTCCTTCTGTGAAATCCAACTCCGCGAGTACACATCCATATTCGCCGCTGAACACCATCGCTTCTAATTTTCTTTCGGACTTTTACACCGCTCCCGTTCAGAAGTTTAACAATAGATCACCTCATCATCACCAATGTTATCGTGTGCGTATATGGCAGGTCCTTAGCTGCAGCACAGCGGAACCGTAACGGAAAGTTTAACACTCGAATGGAATTTATTAGCTGTAGTGTAGTAACTCCCCGAAATGGAAGCGGTAAGTCGAATGGATGGTCCTTGCCCGCCACCCCGCAAACCAACTATCTAGCACAGTATACACAGAAACACAGCCAACATAACAATCCTGTGAATGCAGTAAGCATCACGGTGTGAACGAGCGAAGTGATGGTGGTGCAAAGGGCGGCGAAATACAACACGATGGCGAAAGCGAAAAAAAGCCAAAAAAACATTTTTTGTTTTATTAAAAAAGTTTTGTAATTAGAGGTCCGCATTACGTCTGTGTGCGGGCAACTGTTCCGGGATATTTATTAAGTTGGAGAGAGTTTCTTTTTGGCTGCTTTTCGCTGTCCATCCGCTGGTTGTTTTGTCCTTCGTTTGGGGTGTGTATTTCGGAGCTGTCAGTCAGGATGGCTATTTTTCATGAGAAGTACGTGTTTCGTTTTCATTTCGCCAGCTATTTGCTGGAGTCGCGTGACGAAAGGACCGTGCAACCGCAAGCGAAAGGAAATTGTCTTCGCAATACTCATATAGTTTTACAATCGCCGTCTGACCGTTTGCCGTTCAAATTACTGTTGAAAGCATTTCCAACAGAAAGCAGCTTCCTTTTGCAAACTGGCAGCGTTGCTGCAGACAACTCCATTAAGGACACCAACTGATGATTGGAAATATAAATATTCTACATACATCTTTGCGAATGCATTGTTGGCCTTGTTTAACACCGACCGTCTCTTAATCAAACACTCCCTCTCCCGCAGATTGTTCGGCATTCACTTGTCACTTTCTGTTAATTTATTCAGCAACTCCCCGCTGCACCTGAAAACTAGTCAAATATGAAGTAACTCGAGAAGGAGTTTGGGTTCGGGGTTACTGGGGGAGCACACCCAAATTTAGGCGAAATCCCAATTCCAATTCAAGTGGCATTGTCGTCGCACAGAGCCACACAGGGGTGGCCTATTGGGCATTCGGCCAATTACTATTGACAGTTATGTCAACCGAAGCCTTAGGCAGAAGCAGAATTCAATCAGTTTGAGTAATTCGCTTGCATTTGTCCTTCCTGTTCCTGTATTCTCAGTGGATCGTTCTCTCCATCGATATGTACGAGCGCTGGTCCGCTAGTACAGAGAACTCGGCTCATAAATTATTTCCAAATGTCAGCACATTTTGTTCAACTGTTTTGATTTCATGACAATTAAAGGAGAGGGAGTCCCGGTTATGCATGCGAGAGTTTCATTTCGACTGCATTCGGAATGAACGCACTGTGACTTTGTGAACTGTTTTTAGGCGCGCCGGAAGTTATGCCTAAATAATTGGATTTATTTTTGTTCAGCCCAGGATCAGAGTGCTAAGTGTGGAAATTTTATTTGATTTGTTAATATTGTATGCGGCAGTTTTGTTTAGATAAAAATTAGGGATTTATCTAAACAAAACGCCGATGCCAATGGATGTAGGGCAGGAAGGATGTTTGCCATATGAATAAATTTGAAGCTATGCTTGTAGCATTTGACTGGGATTTGTGTGTGTTTCTGTCAAGGGGCATATTCATAAATAGAGATTGAATTGTAACTAGGGCAGTGAAGCCACTTCACATCCGTTCTACTTACAAGGCAACTGCCATCTGTGTTTCAGACCGTCATATGAAATATGAAAAACGTTCGTTCAATTTACTTGGTAATTTATTAAATTTGAAGTAATATTATTTATGGGATGCATTTATAAAAACGCTGTAAAAATTGAAGGATATTTTAAAATGCATTACACATCTGCAAATGTCGAGTGGAAATTACTGTGAATATCTATTTTGCAGGCGCAGTGGCTTAGTGGTTAGTGTGTTGGACTACTAAGCGAGGGGCTCAGGTTCGAATCCCGCAAAAACCCAAATTCCAACTTAGGGTTTTTTCCACTGCGCCGCCTCTCGCGAACGTCTGACAAACATCCGAGAGTATAACTGTCTTTAGAGCTTGTCAATTAGCCGTTTGGAATCGGCATAAAATTGTAGATCCCTTCCATTCGTTCCAAAAATGAAAAACTCACACAAAACGAATGGTTGTGAGAAGCTAGGCCTTGGGTCCCTACGGGCCTGTTGCGCCAACTATATATATATATATCTATTTTTTGATCAAATTTCCCACGAAATTTCCCTTCGATTAATTAACTTTAAGAATTTACACGAAAAGGGAATATTCTTAAACTTACAACACTGTTTTTCAGAATTTTATTCCACATTAGGCGACTCATGGGAGAGCAGCTGTGGTCTGAATAAAAGAATGACATCCCTATTCATAAATACAGAGCAGAGTCTCATTATCTCTACACACCATCTAAAATGCCCTTACGCAGGATAATGTGATTTATAAGGATTTTTCGAACTTAAGCAACGTTGCTTAAGGACTGCGTAAGTTAAACGCGAACATTAGCGTTTAGAGACCGCGTAGAACTAACTTCAATATGTCCTTGCATCATATGTCATTTGGTCGTGGACGAATTGTAAACAAAACCAAAAAAGTGGAACTAATTTTTGTTGGCGCATTCATTTCGCAAGTTGTGTATTGTGCAATTATAAAATATTAATTGTATTTAATTGGTTGATAAAAAAAATATCAAATAATTGTGGGAATTTTTTAGGATGCGTGTGAATATGTCTACATGTGGCCACTGATTAGATTTGGTGGTGGTTGGTGGAATTGGACGAGGAGTATGGATCTAGGAAGACACACGTAGATATATAATTGGAGGCTGATATTTCGGCAGTCCCTCCGAAGACATTTCGGAATTGGGCAGATAAATTGACTTATAAAATGATTTAACTTACGAAGCTGATGTCGGTTTCAGAGCAAAAAGTAATAGATTTCTGTATTTTCTGTAATAGTTTATCGGAATTCTTAATTTTTCAGCCACAAACCCCGTTTAGTAAAGTTACCGTGGAAAAATGTTTATAAATAACAATTTCAGCACGTAGAGGCTGCGTAAATAGTTACGCGATGCTTAACAAAACAAAATCAGCCAAATGGCCACCACGAGCACGCATACAGGACCATATCCTTTTCATGAAATTTTCCATAACCAAATCGCAAAGTGGCCGCCCTATATCCTCGATAGCCTCACGAATTTTATCTTTGAGGTCCTGAATCGACGCTGGGCTGTTGGCGTGGACATTATCTTCCACGTGGCCCCAAAGGAAGAAGTCGCAAGGTGTTAAATCACAGGATCTCGGTGGCCAATTGTGATCACCTCTTCGAGAGCTAAAACGGTCCGGAAACTTTTCCCGTAAAAAAAGCTAAAGACGTTTTTGTCCACAGGCAAACGTTTACCGGGCTTTGGTGATGCCGTCTTCTATACCAGCTTAATAATAACAGGTCAATAGGGACCCAAGGCCTAGCTTCTCACAACCATTCGAGCGTGTGATGGCCAAAAGCAATCCGTTGGCGGATCAGTTTCCCACAACCATTTGCTTCTAGGGGGTGTTATTTTTGGATAAAAGACTGCTAGACTTTGGCTTTTCCACTGTGCGGCACATGATTTATTCATCTCCTCAATAATGTAAGCCTCCGGTGAGATATTCTTCAAAACCACTGCATTTTTTTTTGTGAAACAAATATCTACGTATATGGTAGTGTCCTTTTGCAATTGGTTTCATTCTTAATTTAAGTTGGAAGATCAGAAGATCAGAATCCTCCCCAATACCCAAGTTAATCAAAGAAGACTGTAAGACTCCATTTTTAATGAAACATGATGGAAGGCCGAAAAATGAATTACCTTTGACCTTTTTTTCCTGGTTACGATGTTTTTTTTTTTTTTATCAAATAGCCCCGCTTCGATTTTTCCACTCGTTTTTGTTCCCCGACTGCCACCTCTCATTGCTCATTGCTCATTCCGAAAAGAAGAACTAATGTCGTCTGGCTACATTGATTGAAAAGGATTTTATTCTTCCCCTTGGAATTTTAAATTCCATTCCATTGTAGGTGATTGAGGAAAGGCAGCACTACTGCAACCAGAAACATCTGTTAAATTACAAGAGAAAAAAAATGGCAAATTAACATTCAAAGCTTTTGCCCGTAGTCGGCCCTCGCCAGAAGTAGTGCAGAACAGTACCTACATATAATTCTATTTTTCTTCACGATTCCCTTTTGCACTTCTCCTTCGGGTGAATTGTATTTAAATTGCAAAAGAGGACGAAAAATTCCTTTTTGTACACAATTTCAAAGGGCAAAATGTATTTATGACCAGCACTCTATTATTGGAGTTGAACAAATTAACTTCTTGCAGAACAGAGTTCGCCGGACACAAGAATGCATTAATAACATTTTTCAAATCGTTTAGTATTCATGAGATTCTGTTTTTTGTCTGGCTTTTGCTCTCGCTCTTTCTCACCTGTGCATCAGAAGTCGCGGTGGGCTTGTACAGAGAATTTTCTTTTTATTTTGCCAGCGGATTAAATACTAGCCTCACTTCGCAGATATGTGGACCTACGAACAGCCCAGGTTAAATGTGGGGGTCATTTTTAATATTGAAAAGTTTAAGTAACCATTAGAGACACGCTTTACCTGGCCTGACATCTAAAGTCAAGGAAGCTTATATCTACAGAATCAAAACAGAGCCAATGTTCCATTGACTAAAAGCATGCCAAATAATTGTCAAACTCTGTATTAAAGGACATCACAGTCAGGGATCTAGCTGTTAATAGAATTATTTGTTGAAACAGCCACCTACGACGTGCATTGGTAAAGAGGTGTTATTGTGAATGATCCGCTATTTCGGTAGCTGTCACTTTTGAAGCTATTATTCTTTGACATTTGACAAGTAGAAACTACGCCATTAATAAAAATGGAACGATACACGCTTCACCAACGCATTGATATTATTAAAATTCACTACAAAAACGGTGAAAATCTTGCAGTCACAGTTCACAAAACTAAAGCAAAAACATCTTGACTGATGAGGCCCATTTCCACCTCGGTGGCTACGTCAACAAGCAAAATTGTCGCTTCTGGGGCTCGGAAAACCCAAGAGTTATTGTTGAGAAGCCTCTCCATCCTCAACGTGTGACTGTTTGGTGCGGTTTATGGTCATTGGACCTTACTTTTTCGAAAATGAGGTTGGATCAACAGTTACGGTGAATGGATTGCGTTATCGAGAGATGATTAAGGATTTTTTATTAAACATAATCGAGGCATTGGGTGGAAAATGTAACATTGGACTGAGGTCCTTACAACGGCTTTGCTCCCGATGTTTTAATCCTATTTGCCAGCCAAGGGTAGAGTCAAATTCTGAAGATAACGACCTAGAGATTACAACCTTCACAGAGTTGCTAAAAAATGGAGATGTGTGCGGGAGTGGGCTTTTACTCGAAGACGTGAAATCCTACCAATAGAAAAAGCTGCAAGGTAAAAAGAAGAAAGTCAAATTCCGCGCCATCTTCCTTGCCAGTCAGTCAAATAAATCTAACACAATTAATTTCGCGACTTACTGATCATGGATCACACATTGGGACCCATTTGGTCAAATTGTGGTGGCATTCCGGACAAACCAAAGGCGGTGACGAAAAGTCTTAGGCCGTTAACTCGACGCGGCTTTCATAAGCCCACTACCTCTATAATTCGCCCTTGCAGTTGAAAGATGTTGGGCAATTTTTCCGACTCATGCTTCTTGGAGACTTGGCACACGGACCAAAGCACCGGCAGTAGAAAAAGTCCATCTTGGAGATGAGTTCAACATTCTGAATCCAGGTATTGTTACGAATTTGTTGGATCTCTAAGTTGATGGTAACGTAGTAATTATTTAATGTTCGGGAAAAGTGAATGTTTTTAAGCTTTCCGTCTCGTTTTTATACACGGGATCATCTTAAAACCTTTTTAAGGTCTGAGAACGAGGTCTTAAACTGTCTGAGAACACTGAAACGAGCTTCTTTCTCTGCAGATGTGTGTGTAGATGTAGAGGCTGGGTATCGCTTCCGTGCTATACCTTGTCATTGTCGCTGATGGGCCAGTGCTTTGCTACGCGATAAAGCCTGTTAAACTAGTTTTGGAAATGTTTTTGTTCGGTTTATTACTCCTGTTGTATGAGCTAGAGATAATTCTGATTCTAGCGAAAGATTTGCTAACTGCTGGTCCTTGCCCTTGCCGCTTTTCTGTAGACTTAAACAAAGCAAGTCCTAGAACTTTAGACCGTAGGTTCTGGGGTGAATGAAGAATATTTTCCAACAATTGCGTTCCCAAAACTTCTCCTCACCTCTGTTTGCATAGGTATATGGCTATATTTTATACAAACCATCTTCGGAACCTGTCAGAAAGGCGTTCAAAATTGAACGAGAGGGCTTTGACCATAGTTTCTCTTGATCACATATTTCCTTGTACGGCCAGGTAATAACTTTCCAGCAAGTTGCTCGTCCTGGGCCATGCTTACTCAAGGAAAATTCACACCAAAGCGTTTAATAATTTAAACGGACTGCATGACAAATGAAAGCAGCTCCCTCCCAAGTGGATGCATCCAGTCCCATAAGCCCGTCAACCGGATTGCCCTACCATTCACCCAAGTAAACAATATTTTGCCCCATCTTGACAGGAGATAACCCCATCAACTGTGCCCTCAATCACACGCACGATGTTGCCACTCGTTCAGCCGGAACACACAAATCTCATAATGAAACTGCAACGCATATCATTCGAGCCTACTATCTCACTGACGAGGAATTTTCAATTCCAAATCCATAAATGCCTTCGTATTATGCATGTGATCCTGTGCTATGCGAGCACTCTCTCAATACATTTATATGAACCGGCTCTATAGCTCAGAGTCCGACCCGATTACAGCTTGCTTACGGGCGATCCGATTCAGTAATTCTCATGCATAATAAATTTTGAAAGCCTTCTCCACAGGAAAACTTAAAAACAACTTATTGTTCATCGACTCGTTCTTCAGTATGCAATTAACTAAGTGTTGCTATACTGGCAAGTCCTTTCCTCTCCACCTCCGTCTCCTCCCCCCGTTCCGAATGGGTCTCTTGACAATATGCCCTCAGGTATACAATATAAATAAATAAATGAATCTGAGCATTCAACGAATTATATTCCCGGGGATGCCGTGCTGATAAGTTTTGTGCTCTGAAATATGTTACCAGAGCCTGCATATAAATTCGAGAGGAAATTCGAGTGTTCCACCTTGTTGTGTGTTGATATCAAATAGTTCTGCCAGCTCTAAATAGAGTTGCTATCAAACCCCCTTCCCATGTCGACATGAAGGTCTAACGCTTAACCTCATGTTTCTGTGACAAGGACGACGACGAAAATGAGGATCTTTGGCAGATGGGCTGATGTACCTACATGTCCTTAGCTTCTACCACTCCCAACTGCTGAGCTGCCACTTGCTGCTGCTGTGCCACTACACCCGTCTCTGATGTGTGGCTTTGCAACATTCTAGAGCAACTGAGGAAGAAATCCAACGAACTGGTATGTTAATGCGTACACATGGGATGGCATTACAAAGGAGCAAACATCTTGCAATCCTTTAATGCAAATTTGTGGAAACTGCGGCATGTGCGCCTTGGTAAACACGCATAAACGTTTGCAGCCAAGTTCGTTGGTTCTTTTTCTTCTTATACGTTCTTGCCTGAATTTTGATGGATGCTAATCCTGGTATTGTTTCACGAGTAATTATCTCACATAAAATTGCGTACAAATACAATTGCTGGCGGTGTGTGTATGGAAATATTAACATAAACATTTGATCCTCGGTCCCATTGCCGTATATCGTTGACGGGGATTAGACGGCGCTCCTGTGAGGGTGAAACGAATTTGTAAGTAAGAAAGGAATTTCAATTTAATTAATTTGTTTCCTAATCCCGTCGGAGATAGTCGCTGCCTGGTGCTGGGACGAGGAGTGCTCTGTGGGTGTCACCAGAGAGAGCTTACGAGAACGTAGTGAATGGGATTTTTTTTTAGTTGACCTCCTCTGCGGGTGGTAGATTTAGGTAACTTTTGCCCTAAGGCGTAAGTCGGCATTTCCATACACAAGAAGCCTTAGAAAAAAACCCACGTGCGCGTTAACCTCAAAAGGAAACTTTGCAAACCAGTTTTCACTAAACAATCACTTCCAAACAGCCCAATTGACAGCAACTGCAATCAAAGAAGTTGCAACTCTCCTTCGTCCTTATCAAATAATCATTTCTATCAATTAATAATCCCGCTCCACTCGCACCCACCCGCTATGGCACCAATTTCCATTTTCGCCTGACCACCACTTGAGCCATCATAATCAGGATAATACATTTGAAATTCAATTCAAAACTTCGCGCCGCGCCATGCAGACAGTCACATTCGCTTGTGTATGCGGTTTGAGCAATTCCAGATTAAGCTTACAATGTCTGCGCTAAGCCGAACCAGAACGTGGGCCGCTGCAATAGTGTTTGCGGCCGCAAACAATTATCCCTTCTTCATGGTCAAAGTTTTTTTTTTTTTTTCCTTTATAAGCAGGAGCGCGCATTATTTGGCCTCGTGCTATCTTTTTGTTTTTGCGAGCGCTCGGAAAAACTTCTTTAATTAAACTTATTCCTCATCCTCAGTCTCAGTCTGAGTCAGAGTCAAAAGGAAAAACGCAAAACGAAAAATGCACACTGCATTCCATTCAAAGGAGAAGAGGATTTTGCATTCAACATCAGTTTTTTTTGTATTCTTCTCGGATTGCCATGGACATTGTAATTTCAGTTCCTTATCGGCTAAGGATTGTTGCGCTTTTGTGCGACCCATAAAAGTTGCCGCAGCATTACTTAAGTTTTGTGTAAGATTAAATTTGATGGATGCGATTTTTATTTCCTACAATGCTGTGGGTACACTTTGAACTGTTTTTTTTTTTTTTTTTCAATGTGAATTGTAAAAGTTCGACAATTGTTTGGGAAAAAACTTTCAAAAAAGGATTTCAGTTAGGATGAGTTGCGGATACTCCGTGGAGAAGGCCACTCAGGGATGAGGTGAATTTTGAATTTTAATGGATGACTTAGACGATTCAAAATTAAACTGACCTGAGTTCAGAAATGATGTAAATGCTGTAAAAAAAAATCTGTGTTTCCTCCGTCCAGTATACCGAGGTTCGCCAGTGGAAAAAGACCTTAAGATTGAATTTGGGACCCCAAGCAGTTAGCCACTGCGCCTACCAAACTGGTCAAGTAAAAAGATCTGCCGGCGGACAGTTGCCGATCAGATCAGAGTATATGAAATGCGAATAAGTCTAAAAACGGTTAAGCCACCTAATTTGAAGGATTTTCCCAATCTCATGATTAACTTTGAACTGATCTACTTACGTTCATAACTTTTATTTCAAATGAACTGAAATTACCAAGTTTGCTCCTGCGATTCGAAAGACTCCTGCGGATGCTAGCAAAGGAATTTCATGTCTCTCTTACTCCTTGGCAGAAGTAATTTTAATCGAAAAGTAAAATAGTTCAAGAGTACATGCCTCGGGGATTACACGTAGAATAAAAAAAAATTCAAAGAGCATCTCCCGCTATGCGTGTAAAATAGGAAAGTAGAGTATAAAAAAAAACTCCCCCCACTTGAAGAAAACGACGAAAGATTTAGCAATATGCGAAGAAGTTTGCCTCATCCCTCATCTGTACACACAGCGAAATTACCTAGATTAACTTTTGTTCAGGATAATGAGATAGAGATGAATTCAAGGCAATTTAATTACGAAAAACTCCCCAGCAAGTCCTTAAGGTGTTTTCATTAATTAAGCTGTAATCTTTCCCCCATCCTTCTTCTTTTTTTTTCTTTTGCTCGCCTAAAGATGTGTACCTACGATGTACACAATGGTGTAAGTGTGTCCTCTCGCCTATACTCGTATTCTCGACCGACGAGACCATCCTCTTGCAGACACAACTCGCTCACTTGAAAAAGGTTTGCGTACAACTTTCGAAACAGTGACTAAAGTGATGAAAAAAAAAAAAGAAAAAGAAAAAAAACCAAATGTGTCCTTTCAAAAATTCGCCTGAAAATTGAGCGGAAATAATAAAAGATTATGCGGGCGTATGACAGAGGGATAAACTTTTCTGAGACGGACGATCCTCTTGGGGTAATTTTTCGCTTCGCTTTTCAGATGTTTTGTCGACTTTGGGGCTGGCCGGGCGCTGTGTGCTGGGTGCTGGGTGTTCTTTGCGTGACTCTGTTGTCTATTTGACTTGTGCTTAATTTCCATAATATATTCTGAACCGTAAAACCGGTGCTAAATAGAGGCAGAGCATGAAATTGTTTTCCTCGAAAACAAAAAGCACAGATTTGCAATATAAACACTGAAAATAGATTTAAGAAGTTTCCCTTCGGGTACAGTATGCCAGGCGATATATTTATATGCATCTGTCGGTTGGTTGTGTGATGAGCGAGATGATGTATTGCAGGCATATGTATAGGAAGCCACATGTCGTACATTATGCGCTTTCATCTCCGATATAATTTGGTATCCTAAAACAGGATTTTTCTCTCTCGTCCTTAAATGCGGATGGGGTTGGGTAACTTTTTCGCACATACATATCGTAGTTGCGGAGAAACTTTTCGAATGGGATTACTCATGTCACGGAAAGGGTTTCGCTTTTTTGTGGCGGCTCTTTGTAGGGAGGAGGAAGTTTTATTTGTTTTCTTAGTGAGAAATACTGATGGGGATAAACAATTCAACGGAAGTCTGATGTTGCGAGACCTCCAGCGGGTGGACTTAGGGCGGCAAGTAGTGCAGCCGAAAGTGTGGTTGGGTAGCTCTTGAAGTTCCATCTAATTAGTTTACAATCTCGTCTTTGATTAAGGTTCACCATTTATTTGCTCCATATGCCATATAACTCGGTTTTGAAATGACGACACAAAAATCATGTTTATGACGACGACTCCATAAGAAGGCGTTCAAATCTAAATATTCGAAAAGATTCTTCTTCCACAGGGATGACCTACATTTTGCATATTTCCATTTTAGTCCTGATTCTGAAGCAAACACAACCACACGCGTATTTATTTTTAACTGTCCATACTACAGGAACAACTCCTCTTTTTATGAAGCGCTACAAAGTCAGTGGTCACATTCATACACAGTTTTGATTTTAATATTATAAAGTCGTTGTTATTGTTGCTGATGAGTTGCTATTGTTTTTTCTGTGCCAATGGTAATAATGTTGTAATTTGTTGTTAAAATATTATTCTTCACCAGATTGCCTGGGTTTAATTTTGTTGTAATTATGCAAACGTTCGTTATACGACAGCTCGCTGATCTCATTTCAGTTTCATGAATAGGAAACGAAGGTCGGGGGTTGCACATTACTCTTGTAGGGCGAATTAAATAAAAGTTTGTTGCAATCATTTGGAATTTAAATTATAAATAATATTCGCTAAGTACTACGGAGTGTGAGCTGTTGTTTTGTGTGCATTAGAGTAAGTCCCAAGGGATTGGCTCAGGAGGGGTTGCTGACATTTGAGTGTTTAATTTTTAAAGTGAGATGGAGTTTCAAGAAATTAGCTTTTTTATTTCGTTATGACACTTAATTTGTTGAGTTTGTTTCAAATTTGTGGTCCCTTTCCATTATCCCCACAGAAAATAAAGCGCACAAACGAACCAGGGCCCTAATCACGTAAATTTTGAGACGGCTGTCGACCAAAACTAGCAACTAAGTCCAAAAATGATAACTTAAATAACTTCATCTAGTTCATTCTCCTCAAATGTAATGAAAACTTCCGATAGTCACACAAAAAATAATCGGCCTTAAAATAACTTATTTGTGACTCCAAAATTTACCAACCGATATCGTCCAAAGTCTAACGTGATCCGCCCCCAGTTTAAGGATGGATGGATCATTTATTCATTTCCAGCTTTAGAAACGACTTTGCGAATGAAAAAGTAACTTCCATAAGGTCAAATAGACGAGGACACTCGCGGAATTGCCCCCATACAAAGACAGCTTGACTCTGTTTAAAGCCGAGGTAAAAGAAGCAAGTAGATTTGGGATCAGTTTCTGACAGAATATTCTACACCTTTCAAGCTGCTTGGCTACACAAAGCCATTAAAAAAAAAAATACCTTCCGTACCGAGTGTTCAAATGAATCCAGATGAATTGTGGGGTAGCTGAGAAAAGAAAAAAAAGAAGAACGCCAAGCGGTTGCAATTTGAACGACGAAAAGTTGTGACAGCCGAAAGCAGGGGGAACTACGAAAATAACAATGGGCCTAACTAATAATCATTTTTAACCTTCACATTAAATATTTTGTAGGTCACAATATGCAATTTTGTATGGAAAATTTCGCCACTGTGAGTTAGAAAATGATTATTAGTATCGCGGAATAAATATAGCTTACGGTTTTGCACAGAGGTTGATTTTATATTTGTTGTTAAGCACAGTGTTTGAACAAAAATCTTGAACTGTTAAATAATAAAGTTCGTTAATTTGATGTCCAAACGCCAACCGACCATCAAATACGGACTCCGCCCTCTGCTGGACGGTGTAAAGTTCGGAATATTAAGGTGCTGCCACATCCAGCTTTTTAAATTATTAAACAAACTGTAATTTTAGACGCCAAATTTAAAATTATAATTCTCTGACGTTTTTTGAACGTAAAACTGCTCATTCTTACATCTTTTACTAGCGAAACTCTGAAGAAATTTAACGACTCTTGTCAAAAACTCTACAGCCTTTTGCAGGCCTTAAACAAGTAGTATTTAGTTTCATACCTTCACAGCTGAAATTTTGTAAGGAATTTCACAAAAGTTCATCGAAAGAATTGGGTTTGCGGAAAGCAAAATGGCGGTCACCCAAAATATTTAATTTTCCATTTTTAACCAAAAAAACAAGAAGTAAGGACCAGAGGCCATTTTCCACCACCGATAGTAGACATTGTATGACTTTTAGGAAGAATTTGCTTAACAAATCTAATGACAGATCATAGCGTCTTCTGTTTTCGCTGTAAGCAACGCTATGCCTTTCGGTTTGAAAACATTTGAAAGACGAATAATGGTTCCGTGAAAGCGACGATGACAGATATTACTTCTCAAAGTAGTAGCAGTTTCAGTGGCAACAAGTTCAAACGCGTCTTAATTTAAGAAGTCAGATCCAGCGTTGCCACTAAAATCTTTAGCAAATGTAGTACGTTAGCCACCAAATTGTAGTATTTTCAAACAAAATGTAGTATCTGTTCATTTAGCATATATTTACTGTCTTTTTATACGCTTATGAAGGTTACCTCCCAGTATCCGAGTCCGAATCCGAAACTACTTTCAAAAACCGATACATATTTGATATTTGCAGTTGTTTGCGGGTGTAGCACAATAAAACCAATGAGCAATAACAAACAAATTTAAATTGACTGACTCTGCTGATAGACAGAGACAGACACTTCATGTCGTACGTAAATGGCAGCATTCAGTTGTAGATTTGCGCATACTTTAGAGCGATGCCAAGTTTTTAAATCTTTTTATTTAGTTATAAAAGCAAAAGGGGCAAAATTGAGAACAAACGAAATGTTGTTCATAAAAAAGGAAAATGGTTAGACGGATCTTTATAAATGTAGTACATTTGAATATCTTTAAAACTTTTATTCTCTTCTTTTTTCAAAACAACAATTTCGCTTTCTCACCTCCTTAGAACGACGCCATCTTGTTTTCTCTTACGCGTCCGAAACGTCATCCGACTGGGTGCGTTCAGATGAAATTGCAATTGGGTAACATACTTTAGGGTAACGATGTAGTATGTAGTACAGCGTTAAGAAATCCACCAAATATGTAGCACAGTACTACATATGCAGAACAAGTGGTAACGCTGGTCAGATCATCGGACTTATTACTTTTGACAGATCAAAAGAGAAGTCATAAGGTGAACATAATAAGCAAATATATTCTATAAGTTTTGTAAACGATGTTTAACCGAAGAATAAGGTTTGGAAAAATGAATTCCACTTGATACTTTTAAGCCTCTGAGTATAGGTATTGCAATTTACAGTGGGCTTGGCTTACCTACAGGAAACAAAAATTGCTAGGTCGAATGTACAAATGTTTAGTTGTTCTGATTACACATATCTGTAGGAACTTCGGACAAATGAAAAAGAAAAGGCGACAACAAAGCGGTTAAATTCAAACAGAGCTGCTTTGTTACACGGACTATTTATAAAGAACGGATATTGCAGTTTTGCTTTATTTAGTAATTAGTTACTGTACACATGTGTTGATCGTATATAAACGTATGTTATGCATAAAAAAGGAAGAATACTAAAAATATCTACTTATGTTTCCATTTGGGGCTCACGTTTTTTTGAAAAGTTAGGAAAGTTAAACTTCACTGTTTGCATTTAACGTATGAGAACAGGGTTGGCATTGAGGGCGAAATCGATTCAATCCTTTGTTTCAGTTTTGTATCAATTGCTTTTTCGCGTAAAATTATTTAAGACAGGATAAGGAATCGTTTTGATTACAGTCCATAAAAATGGTGTTTCTAAGCGATTGCTCGCACTCAAGATGCAACACACTTCGCGCATCGATTGACTGTGATATCTTTTACAGTACCTACTTATTTTGAATGCATTACACGGAAATAAATGAGAATATCTATATGTCAACCATACTTCTATAAAACCCAGTCCCTTGCCTATAAACAACAAATCTTAATTCCCATCAAAGTCTTGCCAAATGGTACTCAATTATCTCCCGCAGATGCATCTCCATTACATCTCTGGGTAGCTGGGTGCCTCTGCCTATTCAACTTCCGTTGCCACTATTACTCTGTGGTATACCTACTCCTTAAAATTAATTCAATTCAATTCAGTTAAAAGCTACAATTGACGGCATTAATCAACACTTTGGAGTAATTTTCCTTTAATTAACATGTAGAAGATAGAAGTCACTTAGGCAGTTGTATCCCTCACCCAGGAGACATGCGACGCCGATTCGGAAATAGCATCTTGATAGTGCTTGCGGTCGACTCAACCGAGCCTTCGTCTAAGTCAAATGTGTATGTGCGTTTAGGAGACCCAACGTTTTAAAGGATGGAATAAATAAATTACCCGACGACGTTCTCTCAACTGAATCTCAAAGAAATTAAGTCAAACGTTGATAAAGTGTTGGCGGCAATATTTAAGGGTTCGAAGGAAGGCTTTCTGCATTCTGATGGTTAATTTAATGGAGAATATCTCCATTCCACAGCCTAAACTTACCAACAAAAAAATAAACCCGCCCAACCACGAAACAATTTAGAGCACCCCATGGGTATAGTCACTTGGGCCCTTTGGTAGCGGTTGACTATGTGTACTTGGATATGCGATGTAGACTGTAAAGTCTACCGCCACCGTCTCACATTGATTAAGCTGACGAATTGTGGGAAAATGGAGATGGATCCTGTGAAAATGATGGTATAATGAATACAAAATTACCAACTGTGCAAACAGCAGTGCCAATGATAAGAAATTTGCAAATACAGTGTGGTAGGAAAGAAGGGAAAATGTTAAGTGATCCTTATGCGAGTGTGGTTCACGAGGAAACTTGTAAAATACGTCTTTGGCAAGTGAACTGCTAAAACCAAAATTAGAAAGAACTATGTGTGTTTCTTGTTGCTTTTTGATTTGAGACAGACATTTTTGCACTTCATGTAAATAGTTTGTGAGTCACAATTAGTTATTTCAAACAGAAAATATCATCACTGTGAGTTTGTTAAATATCTACAAAATTTAACATCAAAAAATGTTTTTGGTCCTGACACACGAACTATTGAATCTTTATACTATAAAAATAGCAAGGTACTTATCGTACGTATCATCATTTTTACATTTTCTTAAAGCTTAAAGTAAAGGGTGATTTTTTAAGAGGCTTAGAACTTTTTTAAAAAAAAAAAAACACAAAAAATTCGAAAAAATGAATGAAATATTTATTTGAATCGATAGTTTGAACCTTGCAATTTAATGTTTAAAGATAATTTCATGCAAATGTTGACCGCGGCTGCGTCTCAGGTAGCCCATCCGCTGAGTCCAATTTTTGCATACCCTTTCACACATATCGGCCGGTATCTCACGAATGAATGCATGGATGTTGGCTTCCAGTGCGTCAATCGAAGCGGGCTTGTCCCTATACACATTAGCCTTGGCATACCCCCACAAAAAATAATCTAATGGTGTCAAATCGTACGATGAAATTAACTGTTCACCAAACTCGCCTCGCAATTGCGCCATTGTTTCGCGTGCTGTGTGGCATGTGGCACCGTCTTGTTGAAACCACATATCATGCAAGTCAAGAACTTCCATTTCGGGCAAAAAAAAGTTTGTTATCATCGCTCGGTAGCATTCACCATTGACAGTAACGCTGCGATTCGCATCATCTTTGAAGAAATATGGCCCAATAATGCCGCCGGCCCATAAACCGCACCAAACAGTGGCTTTTTCGGGATGCATTGGTAGCTGTTGCAATGCTTCTGGCTGATCTTCACTCCAAATGCGGCAATTTTGCTTATTTACGTACCCATTCAACCAAAAATGAGCCTCATCGCTGAACACAATTTTTCGATAAAAAAGCGGATCCTCGGCCAGCTTTCCAAGAGCCCATTCACCAAAAATTCGGCGTTGTGGTAGGTCGGCTGGCTTTAGTTCTTGCACCAGCTGTATCTTAAAAGGCTTTACGCCCAAATCCTTCCGCAAAATTTTCCACGTAGTGCTGTAACAAAGGCCTAACTGCTGGGAACGGCGCCGAATCGACATTTCGCGGTCTTCTGTCACACTAGCTGATACGGCCGCAATATTTTCTTCACTACGCACAGTACGTAAACGTGTTGGTGGTTTAATGTCCAACAAAGTAAATTTGGTGCGAAATTTGGTCACAATCTTCCGAATAGACTGCTCAGAAGGTCGAGAATGCCGATCATAAAATGGAAGCAGCGCGCGATGAACATTTCGAACCGAGCACGAATTTTGATAGTAAAATTCAATAATTTGCAAGCGTTGTTCATTTGTAAGACGATCCATGGTTAAATTGCAAACCAAACTGAAGCTGTTTGACAGTGACACAAGGTACTAAACACACGTCAGCTGTCAAAACCAGTGTTGCCAAAACCAAACCAGCTAAAAAATCACCCTTTATATATGTAGCTACATTTTAAAAATACATTTAAAAAATACAATTACCTACTGTGACCTATCATATATATTTTAAATGAGTTAATGGTAATTATTTGGGCGTGTTTCTGATAATGTGCAATAGGTGCCACGATTTTCCAACTCACAATGACGGCCTTTTCCATAAACAAATATCTATTGTGACCTACAAAATATTTAGTTAAATCAAAGGTTGCTATTATTAAGCCTCATTGTTTTATTCTTAATTGCGGTCCAAGGACATTTTGGGCTTTCTTATATCAATTTTGGTTTCGACTTAAAATTTGAGCAGTTCACAATAGCTACTCACTTGCATAATTTCCTTAATAATAAGCTTCTGTAAATTTAAAGTCGATACTATAATTTTCTTACAGTAAGATCCTTACTAATAACAAATTTCGAATTTCGTTTTTAAATTCACGGAAGCTCACAATTGCGAAATTTGTATAAAAAATATATAGCCACAGTGAACTATTAAATTTAGATTCAAAACTAAAAACGCTTATTAGCAAGACTTTGCTGTGGGCCCTACTGTACTTATGCTGTTGCAAATTAAATCAGTTTCATCGTGGCCACTGCTATATGCAGAATGCAGGCGTAAACATTAAGTCCCACTCTCTTTGGATTTCTAAACTTCCACCGAATACACATGAAATTAAGGCGCACGACAGTCGCCAACGACAACAATCTCAATCCAATGCCATTACCACCAGATGGCGGTACCACTTTTACAAACCCTATGCACAAGCACATACACGGAGTGTATATAACAGCGCGCCAACATAAGAGCATCAAAAATAGAACAGAAGCGCAATTTATTCCGTTTTAAGCCTTCACTCATTCGAATAATGCAATTAACCATTCAGATACAGTATAAGCAGACAGGATTACACTGAAAGCCTCCCTTTGGGGGCTGGCATCATATAAGGCGTCGCAGCTCTATTTGGCCCCTCATTCATTACGTACGGCGACGATAACTCCACTCTTATCCAATTATCTGCCGTCAGGGATTTTTGTGCTTCTACCGCTGTTACGTGTGTGTGTGCACTGTGCATTCCCCGAGGAGAAGGACTCGCCTCTCAAATGCCGACAAATGAAGGATTCTCCAAAGCGAGACAAAACACAAAAAAAAAAAAAAAAAAAACGAACCCATGGTGAAATGGGAACCGGAAATACTATACATCGGTCGGACACTTATTCTCTGCTTCACATCGCATGCAGCACCTATACTCTCTATCTCTATCTGTCATCTCCGTTCTCATAGACGTGTCGTGTTGTTTTTCGTCGACTCATTGTGAATTCATCAGAATTATTCAGAATGGAATTAAAATTATTTTTTTTTTGTTTCTGCGCATTTGCTGGAAATTTATTCCATGAATATTCAAATGGAGGTAATTTCTACGATTTGCATTACAACAGGGGATGGCGGGCAGGGGGATCGGGGATCGGGGATCGGATTCATCGGATGCAACGACCGAAAGATGTACGTAAATCGCGCGCCGTTGGTTGTAAACGAGTTCTCCGCAAAGCGGCGCGCAACGGATTGTAAAAAGGAGATTTATTAATCTGGAATGGAAATACGCAGCGCAGCTATATGGTATATGAACCCAAGTGCTATATTTTTTATTTTAATTCTTTGCCGTGTGAGATTGCTTTAGGGTATTTGCATTTGGAAGATATCTTTAATATAGCTAAAATGCACGAGTGGATGTGGGCCAAGGTGGTAGCAGAGTTAGATATCCCGTCGTGGAGTGGAAAGAGCAGATCGGGCGATTGGAGGTAGACTTCTATACTGTGACAGAGAAAGGGGCCAACTCGTACAGTGGCGATGGCCCAGACTCTAATTCCTCCTTACAAAGGGATTTGCGTCTGTGAAACCTATTTACGAAATCACCCATGCAAGGATGCGACAGTTAATCATTCTGAAATGAATACAAGTCTTCAGAATTTTGCACATCTTACAACTTTGGATTGGGTGTTTGACAAGTAAAAGCTCAAAATTCCAAATATTCACATAAATCTACTCAGCGTATATATAGCTCCCTATAATCCATCTCCACCAGAAGCACGGCAGCAACTTACATGTACCATAAAAGCGAGGAAATGCAACGTGTGATGCTAGAGCAAGGCGCCCAAAGTCAAAAGTCTAAGAAAGAAGTAGGTATGCCTTTATTTAATTTTCTTCAGCTTTCCGTTAAACCTTCACTTTTCAAATAACGCTGAGCAACTCTAACTAGGGAAGACGTGTCAGACATTAAACCCAAAGCAAATGACAAAAAACCGGACAGAGTTCTCGGCTCACAAAAGTGGATCTCTCTTAATCTAAGTGTCAAGATAAATACTCCTCATCCCAATAGAAAACCAAGAACAGTGCTCAAGAAATTCTGTCTAATCATCAACTAGAAGCTTCCTGCAACATCAAAACTTGGAAATGGACCCAGGTGGAGAATTAGATAAAATAACAAAATCTCTTGCAAAAGCTATGAATAGAGCTTTCAAGCAGTAGTCCCTAAATACAACCAGAAAACCTTACCTCTGTGATAGCATTCCTTATGAGGTTTTAACTATTACCCTGTAAGGGCTGCATATAATCCTACAAAAAATCAGCATGTTCAGAGTACTGCCAATCTACAGATGTTTTATTCTATGCTGAATGAAACTACCGAGCCGACGGAGACTTGTCCGTTGTCCGAGTAGACTTCATACCGCTTGCACACTGCACTAAGTAGTTTGAACAGTTCAAAAGAAATCCCACTTCCACTTATATACAACAGCCACCTGTACACCTCTACAACACAGAAGGGTGCTTTGAATAACTTCCATACTGAGTCCATCCCAACTCTCCTCCAACTAGATCTAGATATAGGCTTTCCCATCGAACAGCATGTCCCTATGGTAAAAAACAAGGATCCTTCCGGCAAGGCTAGGAAACAGCCTGAGAAAGTTTTCGAAATACCCATTTTTGCAGATGGTTTAAAATCAACCAAAGAGTGGGAGGCGACGTCTTTTAAACGAAACTAAATGTATGCATCTTATTTTAAGCTGATGATAAGTTGCTGTCAAAGTTCGTGGAGGACTGAAGACAATGAGACAATGCGCCCATGCTAAACCATCGCTAAAGACTCCTTTTTGCTTCTAAACCTCGATATCTTCAAACAAAACATCGTTTAGTCGGAATATTGAGACAACCAGGCTTAGTGGCTGCCACAACAATATATTTCCTATCCAAAGTGGACGCAAACTATGCTAAAGGTTACCAGACTCATCCAAGCCGATCTCCCGGTTAAAGAAAATGGAACGACAGTAGCTTTTTTTTTGAGACTGAAGTATTGATCTATACCGTCGGTTTAAAAGTGGAGCACGGAGGCGGGTTGTACTTATTCTTGGCTACAGGTGTCATACCTAACTGAGACTCTTCTAACGTCTCTCAAGCCCGAGTACGATAGCTTTTGATGAAAAACAATAGGATTCTAGGTCTTAGCTCCATTTCAACCAACAATGGGGACCGCCAATATCAGGGGGATACAATTTCAAAGCGTAAGAGCCTCAAACATCCCACAGTGTGCAAGGATACCAACGGCTCTCAAGGACGACACAATTTCAAATAACTCTCCATTATTCTATAGACCAAAAACTGTGTTGGGCTCACCACACTTCCCAAATAAATAAATAAATGAAGATTACCACTCAAACTCCCCGCTAAATGAAGTGAAATCAACCTCAAACACATCGATCGTCCTTCTGTCAAGTCTATTTTTTTTTATAGCTAGGTCCATCTTCCATTCTAGTACCATGCAACAATATACAGGACTCCTTTTCCACTACGTTCTTTAAATAATTCATCCCTGTCTGATATGATGGCAGTATTTTCGTCTTGCCCTGATTTCTTTAATCACTTAATATTTTACACGACTGAAGAAACATTGCGCCACTCCCAACCTAAATAAAAGATGACACTACCAGTACCACGTGTCTGAAATCATTGCCACTTTAAAATGTTTCCAATCTCTTAAGCTGTAAGCGACTGAGGGTGAATGACAAAAACTTTTTGAAACTTGTCTAATTACCTCGACGTTACGCAGCGTAAAATGCCATCTCCAATGCTAACATTCCAAAGTTGCCTTAATTCAGCCGCCGAACTTATCCCTACACAACAACCAAATGACACTGATAATCAGATTAAAAATTTCATCATTTTTTGTTCGTCCCCTCGAATTTAATTGAAAACGGCGTCCCGCACCCATTAACATGGCCGCAACAAACCGCAAGCGAACAGAAGGAACAGCATCCGACATCCATCTTCGTTCCGCAAAAAGAAATAGAAAAAGGGTTTACGGGCTTAGAGCGTGCTAACCTCACGGCTAATAATAATTTGAAATTAATTTCCAACTACCATCGGCCGTAATCTCCATTAACTATTCGGGCACCTCGCGGTTTCTTCGATTCATCTAGCCCTACCCCTTGGGTGCTTCCGTCGCGTCGTCTTTCATCCGTCATTCCGAATAATTAATTTCGAAAATTTCCAAATAGCCCCTTCAGCTAATTTGAAATTCTTTTTGGCGGTCCTCTTCTCTCTCTTTCCATTTGGATACCTCTGTTCTATCACTTCTGTCTTCTGTGTATTCCCTTATGTTTTTCGCATGTTTATCTGTTCGTCTTCTGTGATGTGGATGCGATTTTCTTTTATTCTTTTTCTTGCCTGTCGTTCGCCCTCTATCGGTGGATTTAATTTGAAGGACTGAATTCATTTAATGGCAGATCAAGTCAAGTGCGGTTCTTGACTTTCGATTATTTGTCTGTCTGTCGATTTATACCTCAATACCCTTAGTGCGGAATTATTCCACACGAAAGGACGATGACGAAGACGACGACAGGAGGACGTTTTAAGCGCGGAGAGACCGTACGGGACGGTTCGAAAGCAGCTCAGTTTGTTTGTCTTACGAAGTACACACACAAAAGTAATCGCATTGGCGTTGTGGTCTTCGGAATTAATCCGGCTTTTTGTTTTAATTTGAACTATTTGTTCCGTTTGAGGGCTGAAAACCGTATACCGTGCCGTGCGCTTGTGTGTCTTGCTGTATGCCTCGCCGATGGGTGGATTTATGTGGCGCGCAAACGAAAGGATTTACACAGCCCAAGCAAGGATGGATTTAAAGTTTCGCGAGTGATGAATGAATAAACCGCACAGTGGAAGTGGATTGATAGGAATTTTATGAAGAAATTTGTTGATTTTTATCCTGGATGGATGGCGCGGCATCCACGTAAATATCTGGGAGGGGGTGGGGGATCAACTACGAAGAAAATAATAAACAGAAAGTTACACATAAATATTAAAATTAATTTTGTTTTTGAAGTTGACCGCGGAAGTCAAAGTCTGAAGAGGTTACTTAATTATTTTATTGATCTGCCATGAATCTGTATATAGGTGGTGGTGGCCGTAAGGGTGGGTGTGTTTTTACATTTGAATTAAGGAAATTACGAAGGTTCCCTTTTGAATTTGGTGCGGCTTTTGATGCTTCAAGATGTTTCGAGGTTGGACTTCGCGGAAATGAAAGACAAAGTTCTACTTTATTCAGTGCTTTTTTATGAGTGGAGTGGAGGATTCGATTTATATTTCGAATGAAACCGAGGTTTATATCAAGAGCAAAATCTTCGTAAGGTAATACTTTTGTCCGCCTACGGGAGTTGGTTGTATTTTAGTCCTAGTCCCAGTTTATGGAAGCACATTTACTTTTTCCTTTGTACTTTGCGCTACGTAGAGGAAGTATTTGCGATTAAATTTTTTTTGACGCTCCCAAATCAGTTTTCAAATAACCAGGTATCACTCCTTACTCTCCTTACCAGTAAAAGTCCCACGGGGAATAAATTCCTTATACCTAGGTATATTCTTTTGATTCATTCTGTTGAAACGATAGGTATGGAAATTCGTTTGAACCTCGTTTCATAAAAATCGGTTCTCAAAAACCGCCATATCGGTACGGTAAAAAGGACGAACTTTTGTAATGATGATTTAAGATTCAAGCAGAATGAGTATGAATCTAAAAACTTCCAGTTTGAATTTCGAAATTTACTAATGAGTAAACATATTTTGTAGATTTTTTGAGCGCTTTTAAATAACAGTTCGAGAAAGCCACGGTCTTTACGCAGTGTTGCCAAATTTTCCAGTTGAAATCCTTTAAAATTGAAGAGATAATAAAAAAAACACTCCCTTTTTAGAATTTGCTAAGAAGTGTTTAAGTTTAACATTAACTGGGAAAACCCAACGGCTGACATTTTACAACATCTTAGCCAAAAGTTAAACAATTTCCACACGTCCGCAAGCCTTTTGGTGACAAAACACACAATCGGAAAATTATTTTATCCAATCCTTGCTGTCTCTTCGACACAATGAACTTGTGTTTGTTTGACCACCTCTATTCAACTCGAAATGGGACAACTATTCTGTTCTTGTTCGATTGACAACTGCAGCTTGCGCTCAGGTCCGTCATTGAAATATATATTCAACGTTGTTAAAAGTGTAGATAAGTTCTCCTAAAATTTAATTTGGAAATATTCATTCATAACAGCAAGGCATTCATTTCTTTGTTTCTTTTGCATCTAAGAAATCGGAACGACAAAAATACATGCAACGCTTTTGAAATTTTACCTTTGTAAATCAAAAGCTAAAATATGTACATACATTATATAGGTATATTTTCTTATTTTTTTTTACATTTTTGCTAAGCCATTTAAAGAATAAACTAACAATTGTTTTAGTATATTTTACTACAGTTTATTTATTTATCAAGGAAAATTTGACTCCCAACTTGTAAGGACAGTCTCTTATGCTCAATTACCCTTTTTCAACTGACTCCTATAGTATCGAAGCTGTTTGGAATAGCTTTTCATTTTCTCCTTTCTTCGGGGTTACCGTGGTGTTTCATTTATGACAAAATCTGTGGAAAAGATAGCATTCTTCCCATTCAAAAAAGTTTATCTTCGGTTCGATCGATATGTCATGCAATTTTGTTTCTGGAATAACGCCGTACCGTTACGTTAAAAGACTTAATTTTATGTCTTATAATTTAAGGTAGATATCGAATTTTTTTATTTGGACTGGCATCTGTCCATCTCTGCATATGCAACAAAGTTTTAAGAACATCTTTCGACCATGTCCTGATTTATCAACATGTTCGGAACGTTATACTCACTATATTTTTGGAAATCGGTTATATCGATGAAAACGTAGCAGACTTAAGTCCAAAAACTGTAACGATGGTAAAAAGCATGTTCTTACATGTTGACGCCTCGTTACTTTTTATTCCGTTTCTAGATATTTCGTCGGCTGGATGCTATCTTGTTCTAAAGGCCATTTTTTACGAAATTGAGTTAGGTATGCATAATTCATAATTCTGAGACGCTCTTTCGTTTGGCGCAAACCATTTTGTTCTATCTCTTTTAGTTCTCAAGTAACAGAGAACTGTTTTGTTCAATATGAAACTTTTGCCATGTCATTTTGTTCTATTCAACATAATCAACTTTATGTTTCCTCTCTTTTTGTGTTTTTTTTTTCTATGTTGTTCAATATTGAGTTTTTCTGTTCAATATCCACCAAAATTTTACCAACTTGTTGTCACTCCATATAACTTTGTTCAATATACAAAATGACTTCCTCGTTGAGTTTAATTTATAACTAATTCACAATAAAAAAAAAAATTTCTGTGCCTTGTTTTATAAACAAAATTGTTAAGGCTTTGAGAAAAAAATCAATAGCAATCAACAATTTTCTTATATAAACAAAAATTTTCAATCTGAACTTTAAAAATCGATTTCCCAACATTTTGAAAAATGGACATTGAACAAGATAGCATCCAGCCGACGATTTGTACAAAATAGTCACAAATTAGTTATTTTTCTCTCGACAATTTTCTTAATAAAGTGCATAATGGTTTTTCGTGTTTTTTTTTTTTTTTGTATTTTACACCGATTGAGCTGTTATAACGATACAATTTTCGGATCCCTTCGGCATCGTTATAATCGATTCCTGCTTTATTTTTAAAGTCCCGGCAAAACTCCGCCTAACTCAAGGTAATAACCAATCGTCATTTCAAGCGAGGTTGACTTCTTAATTTTTAAATTTTGGCCCGAATTGCCCTTTTTTCATCGTCAACAAAGAACCAGTGAATATTTTTCCCGTGAGAAGTTATCAATCGCGGGAACAACAACGTTAAGGAGTTGCAATTAAAAAATGTTTTTTTGTCAGCAGACACTAATTCCTTCAGTTTGATAAAGTTTTTTTTTTCATTTTAAATTCATTTTTATTTGTATCCTTAATTAAACTTATATACTAGACAAAAACGATTAAATCTAATTTGAAACTAACATTTATCTTATTCTAGCTTACTGGGTCTTAGCGAGCGCTCTAGGCTCATAAAGTGTCATCGTTGAGATGCACATTTATTTTGTTTTTTACCTTACTTTCACATTTTATGCAAATATTCATTAAATGGGAAACATTTTCTACATTATGGCAACGCTATGTCCACTAGTCATTTGACATTTAGGTGGAGCTTAGTGACCTGTTTAACATACTTCGACTGGTCTACTTTTTTGGTATTGGTAAAGTAGTATTTTTTTTAGATAGTTTTCTTAACAGTGCGCAGTTAAAAAATCTATAGTTATCTTAAGTCGACTAGTTTTTTTTTTATCTGAACAAGATAAAACCCGAACGCAAAAACCAGTAACATATGCGAACTGTCAACTTAGTACCCAGTCACGAATTTATTGAGTAGATCGGCTACTGCTCCATAAATGTCAACTGAAACAGCTGTTGATAAATGACCGATCTAATACAGTCAAAGCTGAGATACATCAAGTCAGACAGCTGTCAGACTCATTCACCTTATAGGTACTTGAACGCCCACAGTATTATATTTCGGCTTTTCAGAAAAGGGGAGACTGGGGTAACCCGAGAAATATACAAATTGGAGCCATTTTTTACCGTCTAACAAATTGAATAAATGGCAGCGTTTATTTTTTTAAAAGTAACCTTAGTGAATAATATATTCTATCTGACCAACCTTGCCCCGAATTACCCTTACTCGTCAATTTTACCTGTTTTCTTTTTTTTTTTTACGAATTACATGTAACTTAACTGAAAAAAATGCGGTTCCCTACTGAGCAAGTCTTGATAAATGAATAAATTATGAAGTCACACTGGCTGTGGCGTAATAATTATACCAATGCTAATTAAGTACAATCAACCAACCACTTACATATTTTTTCAAATCAGTACCCGTCCACTGACAGAAACACAGTGTCCTCGAGTTTTTAAAAATATTCCCACAGGTAGTTTAACGTTTTAAGTATAGGTACTCTTCAGAATCAATTTGTCTGAAGTAGTTTAATTGCATTTTGAGAACTTATAAAAAAATAAAACAAAGTTCAAAGGACATAGTAAATGAAGTCCTCCCCGTCGCCCAGTCTGGTAAAACGATTTACTCGTTCGACTTTGTGTCTTTAATTTGTTCCCAAATCGATTTCAATGGACCGACATGGAAAAGATTTTATTAAATACGTTCGGCGCGTTGCCGCTCAGAGCGTGTTGAATAAAGAACGTCCATACTTGGTGAATGGACACATCGGTGTATAGTGCATGTATTTGTTTGAATACCCACTTGTATTATACAAAATATCTATATATATACATATTTGCCGCGCCGTTAATAAATCAATTAAATTAATTGAATTTCCTCGCATAGAGCGGTGCTCGTTCGGTACACAAAAATCCATTCATGGCGGGCGGACGTACCTAAATTTAATTATATTCAAATATGGCGCAAACGATTCGCCAACACAGGAGTGCTTTTAATTCTTGGGCTATATATTTTCGGTCCTGCACAACGGTCAATTTATTCAACTGCATCCCATCGTGTCCGACGCGCCACCCCCGAGCAGTGTGTACAACTAATTTCGCTAGGTGGACTTGCGTCATTCAGGTACATATAGGCTCCGAAATATTATGGTGGTGATATAGGCCAGATGGATGTGTACTCGAACATTGAATGCTGCAAATTGGCGTCGATTCTGGTACCTAATGGAAATCCATTATATTGATTTGAGCAAATATTTTGAGTGTTTGCTGGTGTTTTTCGTTTGATTTTTTTTTTGTGTTTATTTTTATTTTGCATTTACAAATTTTGCATAGCAGCAATTATTTGTGAAGCGATCGCGGTTATTTAATTGAAGCTAAAGTGTCGACATTAAAGCTAAATTGCTCGCGAAGACTTCAATGCGTTGGCGTTAAATTGATGGCATCCATTTTGTAGGGAAGTAGTATCGTGACATCGGTCTTAATGCTGGGAGCATGAAGTTAAAAATCGTTCTCATAATCTTAAAGCGACTGATATTATTATTGCGCCATAAACAAGACCAAAAATCTAAAAAATCAGAGAAACAGCTACGAATTATATAACAGATTAATTTTTATTATATTAGTCGAAGCAGTTATTAAAGACGAGGTCTTACTACTAAAACTTTCATTTTAAAATCACTGTTAACGTTCGTTAATCAGAGCGCCTTTCTTGTAATTAGTAACCACACATTCAAATATAAGTTAAATGACCAAGAAATTATCCGAACATGTTTTAAAACACCTCCAGAAATGCTCGGAGAAAAGCCCTAAAAAACGCCCATGAAATAGAATCTAAGTAGTACCATAAAAAGCTACGAAAATCTTTCGAAAAACTCCGAAAACGGTTTGACAAATTTAAAAAATACCACTAAAACGCCATGAAAAATAAGCCATAAAATAACCTCAAAAATCATCTTGAAAAACGGTCCTAAACATGAACCGAAATCGAGTCACAAAAACCCTCAAAATGTTCTGCAAGAAATCAGAGAAAATCCGCTTAAAATATTCTCCAAAAGACACCTAGAAATGGACCCGAAAATCCCAAAATCCAAATCTAAAAACAGATTTAGAAAAATAATAAAAAAAACGAGTGAGATAAGATCGCTTAATCCGTTTGGAATGGTTTTAGAAAGGTTCTTGTGATTATTGAAGGCGAAACAGCAAAAATTTGTCGGCCTTCTTACCTTCAATCTGAAAGCAGGTTTATTAGTAGGTACAAACTTATTACTTCGTCATGTCGTGCTGACCAAAATCGTTCCGAAGAAAACCAACTCAAGACACTATAAATTGCTAAAACAAAATATTCGAAAATTCTTCGAAAACCCCTGTCAAGAAAAAAACTACACAAATTTCCTTTAATCTCTATTAAAAACCTTCCAAAAAAGCTTTTCTATAAAAGGCCACGAAAGTTTCCCTACAAAAACCATCTGAAAAAATGCGAAAAACGTCCTCAGACGAAACAAAAAAGTTCCGAAAGAAGCTTCATAAGAGAATTTCATAAATCGCCTAAAAGACCGAAACAGAAAATGTTCCCTAAGACACTCTAAAAAAGTTCCACATAAGCGTGCGAAAACGCTACAACTTAATCCCTCAAAATATGCCCCGAAAACGAAACAAAGGATCCGAAAAACGTCACACAATATGCTGGGTAAAATTTGTCGCAAACGGGCGCCCTATTCCGTCTCTTGAAAAGCTCCAGAAAACCTCGAAAAGCGGCTTAAGAATCAACGAAGATAAATTTCATGAAAATGCTTCAAAAGAAGAACCAAAAATTACCCTAAATATGCTTGAAAAACTTTACAAAAACCGCCTTTCGACAGTTATTTTAAATTCTTTTATTTGTTCATCGTTTCCAAATAGCTTTATATTGTAAGGTAAAGTCAGAGTTTTTACTTATATCACTAAGTTTTCGTACAACGAATTTAATAATTTCACTTCTAAAAGTCGTTTCATCATATTCGCTTGGACGTATGCGTTTTGCCTGTTACGGAAGATGATAGTTTTTGGCACCCATGCTTCACCTAACAGAAAAGATTGCGAATATATAAACAAAGTCACACAGAAAACAAAGTTGGCTGCAAATCCTAACATCCTCGGGTCCAGAAATCTGGTCGATTGTCACGACTTACTACTTAAAGTTGACAATGGAATAACATCAAAGGTTAATTTCCCGAAAAGCCATCTCTCCCGCATCAGTCAATCAATAACAACAAAGACTGCATTCATTTGAAGGACTTCAGTTCAACACTATAAATGAGCTTCAAACGTGTCGCTGTCAACAACCGACACCGAAACACTCTGCTGACAGTATGACGTGGACTAATAATTTGGTAGCCAGTGCCTACCCACCGTTAGGTAATTTGAACTCCAAGTGGAGTACGTAATGAAAGCTCTAAAAATTAATCGCATCAACGCAGCGTACAGCAATTGCTTTCGCATAAATCAGATTTCATGGAGGACTTCATAATGACTGCAATTAAATTCGATGCCTGCAGCTGCTCGCCTAATTGCTTCATTCATGTGCCCGAATTGAATGTTAAAGAACAGTTTTGTTGAATCCAAATCAATTAGCATCATTCAGAGTAGTTGATCAATCCGTAAATAAAATTTCACAGACGATTAGGAAGAGAAGTGCCTCAGTCCAAGTCCAGGTGCGTATAAAATGGAAAAGGTGTTGCTCTTGCAGAACCAGCGTCAATTTCCGTTTCACATTTTGCGCGTTACAATGAAACTGTTGGCAGTATTCTTTCTGGCTGTTGCCGGCATCGTCCTGGCCCAGGCAAGTCAATTTTAATCTCGTTAGCATTTTCCATTTCACAACGTAATGCACCCCCAGTCTATAGGTATGTATCGATCAACTTGAGCATGGGGCTCACGGTATCCGAAGAGCCGAAATAACTCACCAGCGATATGATTCGCATTTGCGGCAAGGAGACCGACATGTCGATGGACGAACTGCAGCGCTTCAATAACAACGACTTTCACAATTCCACCGAGTCGACGCAGTGCTTTGCCCATTGCATGTACGAGCAGCTGGGCATGATAGGGGATGGCGTTTTCGTGGAACAGGACCTTATCGGGGAGATATCGTCGGCGCTCGACCCCAAACATCATGTGCTGCGGGAGTGTCGCGCCTTGAAGGGTGCCAACAAGTGCGAATCCGCCTTCAAAATCCACAAGTGTGCCTATGAGCGCAGATCGAAGCCGACAATAAACGTTTAGTTGAGTTGAAATAAAGCGAATGCAAGTCGAATGGGACGGAGAAACTTGTACTAGTGTTGTCCGAGTTGCTTAAGGTATTGCTTGTGATAGGCGAGTTGTCTGGCAAGGGGCGTCTTTGACACAAATTATGCTCGTGGTTCGTGACAATATAAGCGACTTCATTTCGTTAGCGCCTTACAGACATTCAGTTTATTATACCATTCTTTTAAGTGCTTACTTCGGACCTAAGCCACGTATGACCTTCTGCCCGAATGTTGGCACTCTTCCCAGTCTATCACTTACTTCCAGCGAGTAGACTGAAACATTTCCCAAATAGAATTCGTCATATTCGACTGCCACCACCACGACAAACAAAAAAAAACAACAACAACCCCCATCAACCAAAACGTCTCACCACATCAAAGTCCTATCTTAACAGGTTATCCTTCAAAACAGCCACCTTTTCAAGAGTTCATTTATCAGCTGTGGAAAACCTACGATATTTGCAGACACGCAGGGGAAGCTCCAATCCCCATTTCAAAACTGTTCTACGTTCTTCGCTCCCGCATCCAATCGGTATTGGAAGGTCAATTTCCCCTCGAGAGCGATTGCGTTTGTTTTTTACTCACCTTCCAGTGATTCTTCGAAAACAGATGTTTCTTCCCAGGAACACAAAACCCTTCCAGGCACATTCAATAAAATGTCGTTCATTGACCATGTTCCAGGACATGCGCATCGAACGACCCATAGTGAAACGTGCTCCACAAACCAAACCATCATCATCATCTCGAAATAACAAAACAACATGGCAGGAAGGACTCACTTTAATGAGGATATTTCCTCGCAATGTATGTTCTTAGGGAATTTTTCAGAGATTCGTTTCCCCCCCCCACCCCCACCCGCTTGACAGAAAAATAATACACGTTCCCCACAGCTCTGGCTGGTGCGTCCTTTGTGTAATTTGCTACACAGCAGCCAGCAGCCATTTCCTGTTCTCCGCTAAAGCTCGCGCTGGAAAACTTTCGATTTTATTTCAAAATATAATCCTGCAATTTATTCCGAGGATTTCCAAATGACCGAAGCCACAGTGCAAAATGTTTCAGCATTTTCCAAATGGCATGTGGTTTTTGCAGTCAGTTCTACCGAGCCTGACTCGACTTTGTCGTTTGTCCCCTCCCCCCTCCACCCCCAAATCAGGGAATTGGTAAAAGGCAGAGACGGCTTACAAAGGCAGAAGAGAACATTTCATAATTTAGAATTGAAGGTGGGCGTCCCGTCCCGTCCCTGTGGGACCGACCGCCCAGGGGTGATATGAGTTGAACATGCCCACGACTGTAGCGCTTCTAGTTTTTGGGGTTTCCTTAATTCTATGTGTTTACATTTAATTTTCGGAAATTAGACTGAAGGTGTAGGGGAACTGGCTGTGCGGTCTATGGACCATCGGACATGGTCCGCACATTTATTACATAATTATGCACGTGCAAAAGGGGATTGCGTCCGTTTAATGTTTTATGCGGGAACATTTCTATGGACAATTCTAATTAATAAGGACCATTGTCTGTGTGTGTGGGCAAACGACCAGGTGTTCACGTTCTTTCTGGGCTGGACGTTCAATATTGAATACAGGGTTTCATGGAGCGTTGCCTAATGCTGCCAAATGGACGAGTGGTTCGGTTAGTGGATGAATCGCTCCAATGTAGCGAAAGTGTTGGGACTTTACTTTTTTTGCCTAGGGTAATCGATTATGTATGTACCTTTCGTGTGAGGGTGGTCGCAGTGGTTAAACAGGGGCAGTTTGGATGCCAACGAAATCAAAAAATTCTTCCTCGGTCCAGCTATAAAGCTCGACGACGACATCACGGTTTTTGGTTTCCGAGCTCATAAAGAGTCCACGAATAGGGCACAAACGACTTAACTCATAGCTTAAGTGTTTTACGGAGCTTGTTTGCGGTAAGACCGGATTGTCTGTTATTGAAATGGGTGGACGCTGTATAAAGCTTTTGTGGGACTTTTACCTCTATTATAGGTCTTTTTGTTGCTTCGTGGTTCTATGGAGAGCCGTACCTGAATAGTATGCATTTTCGCATCTAAACATAGGAAGAAAAATACACTAGGTCTTATGTGAAAATGTAGATAAGCAGGTTGCGCAGCAAATCCTCCCGTGTCATAACCAGAACCTTGCGCAAGGTGTTTTCTTTAGTGCGAATGAAACACAACAGTGCAGTACCACTTTCCAGAGGTTCTGAGGCGTGAAACGCGCTATCAAATATACCGCTCACATGTCGACCCTACATGTACTGACACTAATTCCATATCTACAACCAGAGCCAGGTAAGACTCTCAGTCCCTCGGTTTCATTAAAAGCAATTTCTGTCATATCTTACAACAAACTTCAGAGCTGCTGTTAATTTTCAATGGAATTTATTTATTTGATTCGTATGCAGCTTAAGATAATATCTTTTATAATACTTAGAATTTTAGAATATTAATATTAATTAATATAAAATCAAATTAAAGTGACTTAAAACTAAATTACAAAAAAAGTGCAAATGATTTGAGTAGTGAAAGTTTGGTATAGATTAGAGGAAGGTCGAGAGGAAAAGGAGAGACAAGATAATTTGAAAAGGTATTACTTAAAAGAAATAGTCGATGAGAGGTAAAGAAGAATTGCCCTTTTGAAACTGGTGATATTAGAATTTTTTTAATGCGCATAGGTAACGTTTTCCATAGCCTGACAGTGTGGATGAAGAATAGACGTGGGGAATTGAGGCGGATTTTTGGTCCTGTGTGCGAATGGAGGAGAAGATACGACCGCAAGCTCTATGAGCTGTATCAAGATGTGGATGTAGTCCAAAAAGCCAAAATACGTCGACCACATTGGCTCGGCCACATCGAGCGAATAGACAATAAGAGGATCTTCGAATCCCAGGTTCGAGAAGACAAGAAAGACCGAACCTCCGTTTCAAAGACAGAGCCACAGCGGATGCCAGAGCGCTTGGTCTGGACAACTGGAAGCAGCGTGCCCGGGATCTTAGAGGATGGAAGGTTGCAGTGTCTCAGGCAGAGACTCTCCACAGGTCGGGAACCCGTTAAGTAAGTAAGTAGTAGTCATGGATTGCTGAGATATCAGGTACAGCAGAAAAGAATGGAGCATGGGAGCTTGTTCGATTATTACTGTAACCACATGAAACAATGCATTTCGTATGTGAGTCGCGTATTTCAGCAATAATAAGTTCGACCCCATTGTCAAAAGAATTGGTAACAATTTCACACTTAAGAGTTCATTTGCAATTTATTGCAACACCACCATCGCCTACCAGTTTCAGTAGTTTCTGAGAGTCTCATATTTTGGAATTTTATAGATCACTTCAGCTGTGATTGGCTTGAACCAAGCTTCGCTTACACAGATGACATGAACACAGGAATTGGAAAATAAATATCTAAGACTTCGCGCATTTAGGTAACAAATATCCAGACCCTTGTGACGTTTGGAGATTGCATTTATCATATTAAACGTCGATTTTTCATGCACAATGTACCTATATGGACTATTTGAACAACTAGCAGTGTTCATTATTTTGAATACCTGTAATCTATAAGCATACAAAAAGTGCAATCCAACTTAGAATGAGTAGCGGAAAAAGAGAGGAAAGAAATGGGAAAAGTAAAGGAGATTATGACAGGAATAGACAAAAGATAAAGGGGACAACAAATTATGACAACAATGAGACAGTTTTTTTAAAATATAAGCGATGATCAGTTCAATAAACTGCGACTCAAATTAGCAACAAAACGAACGAAAAGCCATAAAGCATTCATGCAGCCTCAAAGGAATCGATCAAAAAACCAACTCCGACGCACACAGCCGAAGCATTCTTTTTCATCTCTCTGCAGATTAATTACGATTTTGCTGCTTTCACAGTGCTATAACTGGCGTAGCAAACATTTTGAAGCCCCACACGCTCGAGTTCGTAACTCAATTTTGCGCTTTAGCTTTTACGTGACCCAGCTCCGGTGGGAATACATCTATTCCGTATTTAGACCACGTTTTGATGAGACTTTACCGAACGCGAACGCATTCCTCGCTACGCACTTCCTCAACCCAGTTCGCGCCGCATATACGATACGCACATGCGAGTAATTTTTCTGGTTTAACAACCCTCCGCCATTACCCACTGGCATGTGATGTGTTGTGTGTGGAATCCTCTTCAGTAGCACACACCAGGCACACACACCCGCACACGTGGAATCCGTCCTTTTTGGTGAGTGTTTCATTGGAAGTCTGATGCTGTGGGTATAGATGGGTATAGTGCGTGTGTGCATTCCTTGCGAAAGATTTAAGGAGTAGGAAATGGGTCACAATAATTTAAGTATAGTCTGCGGTTCCGTTTAAAGTGTATCCTTAAATGCTTATGCTCGTTTCTTATTTAAGCGGGAGCATTCCTTTTTTTTCATACACTTCGTTGTTTATTTCGAAAGCTCAGAGCGAGATAAGCGTGAACGTGGAGAGATAAAAATTTGGGTGGGCGAAAGTGAGAAGAGCCATAACTCAGTTTTATGCGCGCCAGTTATTGTTAGAAGTTATCTAATTCTATTTCGGGAAATATACTACGGTGTTTGGCGGTCAAGGTTGCATTCGAGTTAAAAGGATATTTATATGAGCTCCGGCGATAGTGATAAGACACGATTTGTTTACGCAGACGAAGGATTTGTGAGACAAGACAAATTGGGTCTGTTATATGATTTGCAGTTTAAGGGGTAGTTTAGTTTTAAATGATTAAGTTCTAAGCCGAAAGGGGAGTCTTCGGGGCTTGCCTTTTAAGGGTAACTGAGTTCTAGGGGTCAGGGTTCTTCGGTTGTCTGGACGCCATTCGAAGAGGTTTATCAACAGGTCCGAACTGGTCTGTCATCAGAATTGTTTTTGAGTGAAAATTGTACTAGATTCACTTAGCCATACGAAATAGATGGGCTCATCTGCATATAGCTCTCATATGTGGAAGCTCTACTGGCTTGGGTGTGAGAGGAAAATAATAGAAATATGTTTTTCTGTTCTTTTTTTTCTTTTATAATTCACACTTGCTTTTTGTATGGAATAACAATTCAAGCGGAGTGTGAGTATCATTGGGGAAAACCATTATCCAAGTGAGTTTGTGTCAAATTTGTGTACTAGATCAAAGTTCTCGTACAGTGATTGATATCGATCAATTCTGCGAATAATTTGTGAAAGCTGAAACTTGGGAAATATCCTGCTCATCCTGCAGTGTGACATGTTCCCTCCAATGTGCCTTCGAATACCTGCATTCCGTTCGTTCCCACTCTCATTTGGGCCGCCAGCAAAATTGGTATGCTGTGATCCAGGAACCACGCTTTATCGTTGGGCCCTTTGGATCCACTGTTGAGCTGGGCTTTGTGACGCCTTGAACCAGGTACAGGTACCTGTACTACTCTTTCTCGTTGGGTCTACCCAGTGCTGATTTATTCTGTTCTGACCTGAACCAGAAACAACTATTTTTTTGTATCGACTAGTCTCTCTCGGTGCCAAGTTAGTCGTAGGGCCGCTTTATGATACAACGATCCACGAATCAAGCTTTGCCATTGAGCCACCTTGAAACCGTCTTTAGGACGCTTTCTTTCACTCCAACATAGGAATCAACTCATGACTTGTCGTTGTCTCGTTTTCTGTTAACCAGGACCTCTTCGTCGATCCTCTAAGAAGACTTAGGAGGCACGCTCTTCGTTGGTCCTTCTAAGTACCACGTTACAACGATCTTAAGATTGTAAAGTTGTCTTACTAAGCCTAAAGATATTTTTAAAATGAATATTTCACGTTTTTACCAAAGTTAGTAAGGTTCTTTGGGAAGACTTTGGTTCTGGCGGTTTAGACTTCAGCCTTTTAGATTATTCTTCGTGAGCCTAGACCTCATCCAACAAGTCTGTCCAGCTGATCTGGATATTTATATCTACCGCAGTCTTGCTTTTCCTTTAGCGGATTGGGATGAACAGAGGCGGCAAACAACAAGCCTCTCTAGTCAATTCGGGCCTTTGCTAAATGGCCCCATTTGCGCACTTCAAATTGGCTGAGGTCCCCTTCTACTTGTGCTCGGCAGGTTAAGTTAAACAAATTACCAAAAAAAAAATGGCAGAGATATAAAAAATTGTCCCTCTTTACCACTTTATTGCCTACGTAGTTTTTTTTAAACAGTTTTGAGTATTTTACATGGAAAGAGGGTCCCAAAAGTCGACAATGTGTTAAGAAATGATAAAAATAGAGAATTTTCGAGAAGTCGCCGGGAGCACGGTTATGAAAAAAGTAGCCGAAGGGCGACATAAGTCGCTGGTGATGCTCGCCAGCTAAAGTGAGATCTCCTTCTTTTATTTTGTCTCCCGGGCTTTGACTCGTAGACTCTATATACGGGTTGGTTTATTCGTCCAACCGTCATCTAGCCATCTTAGACGACTAATGCCCTATTTTTTGACAAAGTTTATGTCATTGTACAGCTATGCAGAGTCCGTCGTTGAACTTCTTCTTTCAAAGGCTTCTTACGAAAAGCCTTTTTCTCGAGGCTCCCGAGGTCAAAGACATCGTCCGCCTTAGATATAAAGTAGTTTCGGTGCCATAAAGCAGGACTTAGACAAACACGGTCTTATATAGAATCTCCTTAGTTGCTTCCGAAAAGGACTCTTCTACACAGTTGTATTCTCAGTACAACGAAATTGCGATTGGCAAGAGCTATTTTTCGCTGAGTTCCTGCTGAGATGAGCCATCCTAACCTATCCAAGTCTTCAGGTTTCATTTTGAGATCGAGATCTTCTGATACCGGGCTTCTGGAAATGTTTGAGCTAGAGCTTTAAAGCTCAGATCAGCATGCCGCATACCACTCAGTGACATGTGTCGAAGCCCTACTTAAAACTGAAATGTTTCGGGGATACCTTTGGGTCTGAGCAGTACCCTTATTAATGTTTCTTTGTGTAGACTGAGTTAGAACCTGTCGACAGAACGCGCTTCATTCTCTTCTCCGTATTACATTTCTCAATTCAATTCCTCCCCATATATCCTTGGATATGGCTGCATGCTAATTAAGTCGAATGCTACTCACATCGGTAGTCTTTGAGCTCTACTCTGCAATTACGACACTTTGCTCTCACACTTGAATGCTTAACCGACGCCAAATCAATTCCTGTCAAACTCTTCGATCGGAAAATATCAAACTTCGTGCGAGCGACGAGTATGCACCAAGATGTCGATGCGATGAAGCATTACTACCTGCAAGAGTACACCACATGTTAAATCATTTACTGTGGCAGAATATTCGAATCGCTAAGTAGGTATATACTTCGACAACGAGTTGGTATAGGCCTACCTACCTACAAGTGGTGCATTATGTACAGTGCGCTGCACAGAGGAGCGTTTGACAATATCCCTGCCACATTGCTGTATGGCCTGATGATGCACATAAACAATTAATCGGTTCGCAGAGCATCGTGTTCCCCGAAGGACTCCGCCTTCATCTATAATTGAAAATCCAATTAATCTGATACATGTAATACACACCTGGTATAAATGTGTGCCCGGAATAAAGGATCGGGGCTCGTTGTTGCTCGCTTGCTGGATGTGCACCCGGTTGTCGTGTTGCCACGGCAGGCTCGTGGTCGTGCTTCGATTTGGGTGCCAGAGCAACTTATTATAATTTGTCTCGCATAGGAAGGCATGTGGATGGCTTTGAGAAGTAACCGAGTGGGGTACAAGAAGCACGACATCTTGAGGAATGCAGAGCCCTATATTTGAATATTTGAAAGGGACGATAAATCTGTACATCTACCGTGGGTTCTTACAAGTTTCCTATCAGTCGATTGTGATGTCGGGAAGGAGAACAAGGTTGCCCCAAACAGTGACTCACAGCAGATCTGCTTGCCTACTATGCTTGCCTTAAACAGTGACTTGAAACCTCTTCAGGGTTCTCCTTCTGATTATACAGCTGTGAGGTGATTTCTAAGAGGTTTAAAACTACGTGACGTTGGAGTCATTATATGAAACGTTCAGAGGATCACTTTTGCTTCCTTGAGTTTGCACACAGTTTGAGGACCGAGGGTAGATGAATCCTTAATGCGAAGCCGGCCATTGGCAACACAAAATTCCGTCGAGGATAGATAGGCTTAAGTGCTGAGAGCACGCAGTATCAATTACCGGTGAGTATCCCACGTGGGCTCTGTCAAATGGAGATCGGAGTCATCGAACCAGATTAGTCAGACATCGAAAGCAGACGGATAAAAGAATACGAAATAGCCCCATGCAAAATGCAATGCGAAAAATCAGAGGGACAAGGCTTAAACGTAGCTGAGAATGTGTAAATTACCGTCAAATGACATTCACAAAGAAAAACAAAATTTCCGAGTGCCGCTATTTAAGTTGAACTTGTTGTTTTATTAGTATCCTTAAAGTTACAGAGTTGTGTATGCAGTTCTCAATACTTGTTGGAACAAAATCCTGCCCTCTCTGGTTAAAGCTTCCTGTCGTACACAGGTACAAATAAGCTGGCCTGATAAGAGCCAACAATAAAATGAAAGATCGCCAGACGGGCTATAAGTACGATTACCTTATAGGTAAGGTCCTGGTCCAACAAGCTGAATTTTAATCTCTTACTTACTATAAGAACGTAAGAATGGAGTACAAAGACCTAATACGCAGCTAAAGCCTTCGCCTTGGGACAGATTTACTATACCCGGAGCTGTTGAAAACGATTCAAACAAGTTCCACATGGGATTTTTAAAAAATCCTTGTTCTCACACAAAAATTTCAAATTTAAAGCAATCGAACTCTGCTTATTATATATTAAAAACATTTCTTAATGTATAAACAAAATTTAATATTAAAATATTAACAAAATTTAACTTAAAAAAAGAAGTTTACGAATTAAAAATGAAACGAAGTTGGAAAAAGGCGCTTATTGAAAAAATTATAAAATCTTCTCTTATTTTGAAAAGGAGAATTTTCTGAAAAGAATTCTCAGCCTTTCGGACCGAAACCGAAACCGATCTCTTTTTGTTAACACTTTACCTTTGGAAAAATATATTTTGTGGAATTTTCGCGGAGTAGCGGCGCTCAATGATACCGTCCCCTTAACATGGAATTTCGCTTTTGTTTTTCTGTTTTTGTGCGATCTTGACCCACGATCTATTTGGTGGAAGGATGTACCATATACTTGCCAGTGTCAGATGAGTTTGGTGTCTCCCAAGTCTTGTCCTCAAAACATGGAGCAAGAGCAACCCACGCAACATGATTAACAGAACTCATTGGAATTGCCTTGTGTTGGCCGATCAGTTCTCTTCTGTGGCTTCCTAAAAACAACTTTCATCCCTAGCTCAACAAGTTTGATAATACGACGCAGATGAACCAAGGATCCTGTCTGTAAGAGCACGGCCTACCATGCATACATAGACCATAGTTCGAGTCCAACGCCTTCATCCCCCATGTACTCTTCCTACTACCCTGCACTTTCTATTCATGCAGACACCCAGCAACTGTCACAAACAGTTGTTCTAATCAATTCCTCAACTATATGTGGGCATGTACAATTGGCATCTCGAGGAACCCTCGTCTAACAAATTAACAAGTCGAATCGAAAACTTGCAACACACCTACAGTTGTCGACCAAAAGACGACAAAACCCATTACCCGGCCAAACAACACGAAACCGTTTTAATTACTTTTCGAAGAAATTCAAAGACCGCACAGCGTTTCCTACCACACCGACTGACTTCGCAGACGCCACCCGGCTCCTTATCACCTCATCTAACCACGAAAACAGAAACGATCCCTGTTTCGACATCAAACACGTACACGGGATGTGCAGGCTCATACCCATGTCTCATTTGGAATTCTGGTATCATGTCAGGCATTTACTTTCGAGCGTCACGTCAAAAGTCCATTATAAGCAATAGAAAATGCGTTCCATCCTCTGAAAGGAGATCTGCTGGATTTGCGATAGTAAAGCACAAGACAATTTATAAATTATTTCACCCGGATGATCCGGAGAGGAGCTGCGGCCGTATACCCGTTTGAATCGGAATCATCTAGCGTAACGCATAACGAATTATTGAAAGCAATCTCCGACACGGGCAGAGGGAAACCGAACTAATCAGCAAAATGTATAGAAGCTGGTAACTTTTCCAATAAATTTCTAAATTTGTATCCCTGCAATCCTTATAATCATTGGCTATAATTACGCACCAACGAAACGGCGTGCGAGAAGAAGTTAGGGTCATATCACACGTCCAAGGAACAACGTTCCGCCATATCCGGCCAATCAATTTTTCGCAAAAAGTTAAAGTAATCGTCACGTTCCGATGGAGAAGATGTCCTTTTCGGTTGTTTTTCCATGCCCCCTTCGCCGACTCCAAATGAGAAAAAGGTGTATCCGCGAACTCATTGTTTGCTAATCAATGGAATAGAAGTTTATGGTGTTGTGTTGTCGTCGTCGTCGTTTTGTTTGAACGAAGGACGAACACTAAGTGCTAAGTTCTTCAACAACACAGCCAAAACAATTAATCACAACAATGACTTGGAGTTTCTAAGGCACGTAGCCTAAATGCAGATGTTTGACGTGCGATAAAGTTTCTTCCTTGCTAGTAAGCTATAGCGGATTTCGGTACGAGAGCTGTGTGTGTGTGTGTCGGGAATGTTGTAAGATGTTGTAATTTAGATTTTCAGCCAATCAATGTGGAAACTTGTTGATAATTGTTGATTGGAACGAGTGGTACCTACTTCATTTTTATTTATGATGCTCGGCGAGGTACAGTGAAGGTCAATTAACTTTCGGCGTGCTTTTTGCGTTTCCCAGAGGAGGCTTTGACGTTTTGGGGTAAGTTGTTTTTGTAAACCTATTTTTGAGCAGCTTTTTGTCCGTTCTTCGCAATCTTTGAGCGACCCTACCTTTTGGGTTACAGTTGAGAGCAAATAGCTAGCCGTCATTTGATTAAACATCCAATTAGAGTCATGGTAGGGTTTGGTTAATAATAATAATAGTTGGTTCAACAGGTCAGTAGGGACCCAAGGCCTAGCTTCTCACAACAACGAATGGAAGGGATCTACAATTTTATGCCGATTCCAAATGGCTAATTGAGAAGCTCTAAAGACAGTTATACTCTCGGATGTTTGTCAGACGTTTACAAGAGGGGGCGCAGTGGAAAAACCCTAAGTTGGAATTTGGGTTTTTGCAGGATTCGAACCTGGGACCCCTCACTTAGTAGTCCAACACACTAAACACAAAGCCACTGCGCCTAGGGTAGGGTTTGGTTACAAATAAAAATATAACTATATTTTTTTGTTAAACTGACATAACAATTACTTTTAAGACGTATCAGTGTCAAGATCATGTGCTTTAATAAAGCTTGGAAGACCTTCATCTCTTCTTGAATATAATGCATTTGGTACTACCAGCCACCAGACATAGAAATTAAAGAAGACTTCACCTGCATTTGAAGAATGAAAACTAGGATATACTCGATCGAAAAGGACATCAAAGAAACCTTTCAAAATCGCAATCAAAACAAAACTGAAAACTCGTTAGAAATACAACAATAACACGTCCTAATATGTTTTAAAAAGGCATAAAAAGACAGTAAAAACTGAGAAAAAAACGTTTCGAAAAATCGCATTAAAAACGCCTTCAAAAACATATCAAAAAACGCTTCCGAAAATGCATCAAAAAGTGTAAAAAAAAAGCTTGGGAAGCAACATTGCGGCGAAATAAAAAATATGTTAAATGAGCATTAAAGACAAAAAAATGCTTCAAGAGCTTCAAGAAGAAGAGAAAACACTCAAAAACCTCATCGAAAGTGTATCAAAATCTACTCAAACAAGCGTTAAAGGAACAAAAAACATCACCAAAAAGTAGGCAAGAAAAAGAGTGGAAATACGCATCAAAAAAGCGTCAGAAAACGTGTCAAAAAAATCACATGAAACTGTTCGAAAATCATGTCTAAAAGTTTAAGAAAAGGCTTCAGATGCTTCAAATGCGTTAAAGAATCATCAAAAAGGGGACGTTAGAAAACGTTTTGAAAAATGCATTAAAAGTGTACTGAAAAACATGCATCAAAAACGCGTAGAAACACAATAGCGTTAGAAAACGTGTCGAAATACGCATAAAAAGCGCCAAGGAAAACTCGTTAGAGATTAATCATAAATGCTTGAGGCTCTTGTTGAAGTCCATTTTCGTTGGCATATAGCTATTGCTTGTTCTGGAGCAGCGTTTTTAACAATCCTGGCATGACCCATCTAATTGCTTAATTTCCAGTTCCGGCAGGATATACATTTCATAAGGGAAGGTCAAGTATTTTTGAATTTTAGATTCAAAGGCCAGAAAAGCGTTAAGTCTATTCAATTGTCTTCAAATCTCACCTTTTTAAAGAAGTAAATTATTTTTTCAATCTACTACTCTCGCCTCGTGATTAGGCTTTTTAAAAACTTGTCTGTTGCACCTTATCTTGTTGGAAGCCTCCTTTTCAGTGACATCGCCAGTGCATCCAACAATATTATCACCATCCAATTGCAGCTCCTTGCTACTCCATTTCCGTTGGACGATATCTGAAAACTATAATCTTATTGAGTCGAGTTTGAGTCATATCAGCGTTTTGTACAGCGACCGGATCGGAACTTAATTCGATGCGAATCATGTCGTAAACTAAATCCAACTTTTACGAGTAACAAGTTTCCGCTAGCATTGCATCTTCTCTGTTGGTCTTTCTTCGCCGACAACGACATAGTTCCTGATTCCGTTGCTGTCCATTGCGTTCTCCCCGTTGATGTAATTTGTTTTCAATAGTCCAATTTTATCAGGACTCCTCTTCTACGAATGTGCGCTGCTGCTGCCTCCATTCGAACTGTCGCCGTCGACCTAAACGAACGCAAGGGACAAAAGCACAACACACCAAAAGTAACATTCTCAAAAGTTATACATTCAATTTATTTCAATTTGATCAATGCCGGGAAGAAAACTCAAAAATTGAGTTATTGATAGACTGTGTTCGTCCTTTGTAAGTGGTGCAATGGGCACAGGATACTATTAGATGGTATATACCAATATACCTGATGCCAATGATGATAATGCCCATCATGGCATGTGCACTGTAGCGTACTCCCACTTGCATCTATAGTGGGCCCATCATCGTCGTCTGCAATTGATTTGAAATCTTTGTTTCGCTCTCTGCAATCGCAAGATCTCATTTATATTACGTACTTCGCAGAGGCTTCCGAGGGCAACTTCAGTTATTTTGGCCCCCTTAATTCCTTCGAGATTCCAAATGTCCTCTGCATACATTTCATGGAAAGTAAAAAACCATTGATTGCTGTTGGAGTTGCTCGTAGACTTGTAGAGTCCTTATAGTTTTGTTCCTTTATTTATCCTGCAATGGAACAAACTTTTTTTCTTCATTCAAATTGTTGGCCAAAGATTCCACTGCCACTGACAAACAAGGAGGAAAATTACGGAAACTGATTGTGCACGATGTCGTCGCCGATATGGAGGGATGCGGCAGTCGGCAAGGGAGGAAAAAAATTAAAGGACTTTGATCGCGATGTAATTGGGAAATTTCCGATATGGCAAAAATTTCCATTCTCTTGCGACGCGAGCTCTATCCATTAGCATAGCATAGATGGTACTGGCACCATGACAGCTACGTAAATATCGGGGAGAAAACCAGCAGCCAGCACAAAGACACAGGACACAGCATTCGAATTCGACATGGAATAGAATAGAAAAATAACAAGAAACCAATTAGAGGGAAGGGAAGCGAATTTTTCTTCGATTGTCCTTTTGGGTTTAAGAGAAAGGAAATATAAAAGGAAAACTGCTCGCCGTCAGTAGGTACTCTGAATTGTATCAGTGTAATTTAATTTTGAATTGGCAAATTTTTGTTTTCAGAGGTTTCCTTCACGCGACAACGAAGGTGAAAGCGAAGGGAGTCCTTTTTTTTGAACTGTGCTCGTCTTCTCCTGTTGATATTGTTAAATCGAGAGATGAAAAAAATTGGTAGGAAGGATGGAAGGAAGGACGGAACGGTAGTTTCCGATTGATAATAATGTAAGAACGACCGACGACCGACCGACATGGATTGGCACTCTTTTTTTAAATTTGGTTTTAATTTTGCTGCGCGCTTTTCCTTGAAACTCGGCTCGATATAAGTCGGTCTGTGAATCAAATTTGATAAAGAATCAAATTTGACCATTTTGACCTTTTGACCTTTTGACCCTTTGACCTTTTGACCTTTTGACCTTTTGACCTTTTGACCCTTTGACCTTTTGACTTTTTCACCTTTTGACCTTTTGACCTTTTGACCTTTTGACCCTTTGACCTTTTGACCTTTTGACCTTTTGACCTTTTGACCCTTTGACCTTTTGACTTTTTCACCTTTTGACCTTTTGACCTTTTGACCTTTTGACCTTTTGACCCTTTGACCTTTTGACCTTTTGACCTTTTGACCTTTTGACCCTTTGACCTTTTGGTCAAAGGGTTTTGACCTTTTGACCTTTCGACCTTTTGACCTTTTGACCTTTTGACCTTTTGACCTTTTGACCTTTTGACCTTTTGACCTTTTGACCTTTTGACCTTTTGACCTTTTGACCTTTTGACCTTTTGACCTTTTGACCTTCTGACCTTTTGACCTTTTGACCTTTTGACCTTTTGACCTTTTGACCCTTTGACCTTTTGACCTTTTGACCTTTTGACCTTTTGACCTTTTGACCTTTTGACCTTTTGACCTTTTGACCTTTTGACCTTTTGACCTTTTGACCCTTTGACCTTTTGACCTTTTGACCTTTTGACCTTTTGACCTTTTGACCTTTTGACCTTTCGACCTTTTGACCTTTTGACCTTTTGACCTTTTGACCTTTTGACCTTTTGACCTTTTGACCTTTTGACCTTTTGACCTTTTGACCCTTTGACCTTTTGACCTTTTGACCTTTTGACCTTTTGACCTTTCGACCTTTTGACCTTTTGACCTTTTGACCCTTTGACCTTTTGACCTTTTGACCTTTTGACCTTTTGACCTTTTGACCTTTTGACCTTTTGACCTTTTGACCTTTTGACCCTTTGACCCTTTGACCCTTTGACCTTTTGACCTTTCGACCTTTTGACCCTTTGACCTTTTGACCTTTTGACCTTTTGACCTTTTGACCTTTTGACCTTTTGACCCCTTGACCTTTTGACCTTTTAACCTTTCGACCTTTTGACCTTTTGACCTTTTGACCTTTTGACCCTTTGACCTTTTGACCTTTTGACCTTTTGACCTTTTGACCTTTTGACCTTTTGACCTTTTGACCCTTTGACCTTTTGACCTTTTGACCTTTTGACCCTTTGACCTTTTGACCTTTTGACCTTTTGACCTTTTGACCCTTTGACCTTTTGACCTTTTGACCTTTTGACCTTTTGACCTTTTGACCTTTTGACCTTTTGACCTTTTGACCTTTTGACCTTTCGACCTTTTGACCTTTTGACCTTTTGACCTTTTGACCTTTTGACCTTTTGACCTTTTGACCTTTTGACCTTTTGACCTTTTGACCTTTTGACCTTTTGACCTTTTGACCTTTTGACCTTTTGACCTTTTGACCCTTTGACCTTTTGACCTTTTGACCTTTTGACCTTTTGACCTTTCGACCTTTTGACCTTTCGACCTTTTGACCTTTTGACCTTTTGACCTTTTGACCTTTTGACCTTTTGACCTTTTGACCTTTTGACCCTTTGACCTTTTGACCTTTTGACCTTTTGACCTTTTGACCTTTTGACCTTTTGACCTTTCGACCTTTTGACCTTTTGACCTTTTGACCTTTTGACCTTTTGACCTTTTGACCTTTTGACCTTTTGACCTTTTGACCCTTTGACCTTTTGACCTTTTGACCTTTTGACCTTTTGACCTTTTGACCTTTTGACCTTTTGACCTTTCGACCTTTTGACCTTTTGACCTTTTGACCTTTTGACCTTTTGACCTTTTGACCTTTTGACCTTTTGACCTTTTGACCTTTTGACCTTTTGACCTTTTGACCTTTTGACCTTTTGACCTTTTGACCTTTTGACCTTTTGACCTTTTGACCTTTTGACCTTTTGACCCTTTGACCTTTTGACCTTTTGACCTTTTGACCCTTTGACCTTTTGACCTTTTGACCTTTTGACCTTTTGACCTTTTGACCTTTTGACCTTTTGACCTTTTGACCTTTTGACCTTTTGACCTTTTGACCTTTTGACCTTTTGACCTTTTGACCCTTTGACCTTTTGACCCTCTGACCTTTTGACCTTTTGACCTTTTGACCTTTTGACCTTTTGACCTTTTGACCTTTTGACCTTTTGACCTTTTGACCTTTTGACCTTTTGACCTTTTGACCTTTTGACCCTTTGACCTTTTGACCTTTTGACCTTTTGACCTTTTGACCTTTTGACCTTTTGACCTTTTGACCTTTTGACCTTTTGACCTTTCGACCTTTTGACCTTTTGACCTTTTGACCTTTTGACCTTTTGACCTTTTGACCTTTTGACCTTTTGACCTTTTGACCTTTTGACCTTTTGACCTTTTGACCCTTTGACCTTTTGACCTTTTGACCTTTTGACCTTTTGACCTTTTGACCTTTTGACCTTTTGACCTTTTGACCTTTTGACCTTTTGACCTTTTGACCTTTTGACCTTTTGACCTTTTGACCTTTCGACCTTTTGACCTTTTGACCTTTTGACCTTTTGACCTTTTGACCTTTTGACCTTTTGACCTTTCGACCTTTTGACCTTTTGACCTTTTGACCTTTTGACCTTTTGACCTTTTGACCTTTTGACCTTTTGACCTTTTGACCTTTCGACCTTTTGACCTTTTGACCTTTTGACCTTTTGACCTTTTGACCTTTTGACCTTTTGACCTTTCGACCTTTTGACCTTTTGACCTTTTGACCTTTTGACCTTTTGACCTTTTGACCTTTTGACCTTTTGACCTTTTGACCTTTTGACCTTTTGACCTTTTGACCCTTTGACCTTTTGACCTTTTGACCTTTTGACCTTTTGACCTTTTGACCTTTTGACCTTTTGACCTTTTGACCTTTTGACCTTTTGACCTTTTGACCTTTTGACCTTTTGACCTTTTGACCTTTTGACCTTTTGACCTTTCGACCTTTTGACCTTTTGACCTTTTGACCTTTTGACCTTTTGACCTTTTGACCTTTTGACCTTTTGACCTTTTGACCTTTTGACCTTTTGACCTTTCGACCTTTTGACCTTTTGACCTTTTGACCTTTTGACCTTTTGACCCTTTGACCTTTTGACCTTTTGACCTTTTGACCTTTTGACCTTTTGACCTTTTGACCTTTTGACCTTTTGACCTTTTGACCTTTTGACCTTTTGACCTTTTGACCTTTTGACCTTTTGACCTTTTGACCTTTTGACCTTTTGACCTTTTGACCTTTTGACCTTTTGACCTTTTGACCTTTTGACCTTTTGACCTTTCGACCTTTTGACCTTTTGACCTTTTGACCTTTTGACCTTTTGACCTTTCGACCTTTTGACCTTTTGACCTTTTGACCCTTTGACCTTTTGACCTTTTGACCTTTTGACCTTTTGACCTTTTGACCTTTTGACCTTTTGACCTTTCGACCCTTTGACCTTTTGACCTTTTGACCCTTTGACCTTTTGACCTTTTGACCTTTTGACCTTTTGACCTTTTGACCTTTTGACCTTTTGACCTTTTGACCTTTTGACCTTTTGACCTTTTGACCTTTTGACCTTTTGACCTTTTGACCTTTTGACCTTTTGACCTTTTGACCTTTTGACCTTTCGACCTTTTGACCTTTTGACCTTTTGACCCTTTGACCCTTTGACCCTTTGACCTTTTGACCTTTCGACCTTTTGACCCTTTGACCTTTTGACCTTTTGACCTTTTGACCTTTTGACCTTTTGACCTTTTGACCTTTTGACCTTTTGACCCCTTGACCTTTTGACCTTTTAACCTTTCGACCTTTTGACCTTTTGACCTTTTGACCTTTTGACCCTTTGACCTTTTGACCTTTTGACCTTTTGACCTTTTGACCTTTTGACCTTTTGACCTTTTGACCTTTCGACCTTTTGACCTTTTGACCTTTTGACCTTTTGACCTTTTGACCTTTTGACCTTTTGACCTTTTGACCTTTTGACCTTTTGACCTTTTGACCTTTTGACCTTTTGACCTTTTGACCTTTTGACCTTTTGACCTTTCGACCTTTTGACCTTTTGACCTTTTGACCCTTTGACCCTTTGACCTTTTGACCTTTTGACCTTTTGACCTTTTGACCTTTTGACCTTTTGACCTTTCGACCTTTTGACCTTTTGACCTTTTGACCCTTTGACCTTTTGACCTTTTGACCTTTTGACCTTTTGACCTTTTGACCTTTTGGCCCTTTGACCTTTTGACCTTTTGACCTTTTGACCTTTTGACCTTTTGACCTTTTGGCCCTTTGACCTTTTGACCTTTTGACCTTTTAACTACTCATACATGAATGGAGTAACACAGAAAAGAAACCCACAAACGTTGTTTCTCATCCTTTAATTGCTACTTAGCCACCAGCCACCACCACCAACTATTTCGGGTCACTAATCATGTGAGAATCTATCCGGGTCCTTACCGTCCTGTTGCGCCAACTATTTTTTTTATTAATTTACAATAGCTAATGAGAGGGTTACTTCCTCTGTGATTGGTGCTTGTAAGAAGTGCTGAGGCAGATGGTTTAAAAGCTATACAATCATCGCCGCAATGAGATTCGGGCCCTAATGCGATTTCATTCGAAGGTACCGAGGAGTCTGTGCATTGACTCGAGCTTTTTATTTCGATGAAGCATGCGCATTAAATTGAGGACCACACCAAAGCATATCTTTTAATTTATGGGAATTGCTGATCAACAACATTCGAAACATTCCTGCTCCCCAATTATTGAACTTCAATCCGAAGTTCGTCGCTGAAAGTTCCGCTAAAGTTTAAACCGAAATGACAATGTTCCCTCCCTGTCTCTGTAATAATGCTGAGGATATAATTTTTTTAATTGAAATGCCAGCACCACTCCCTGTACACACATACCAACATATCGCACACCCAATCCGCTGCTAGGTGTCAAAACATCAAATGTCCATCCCCGCCGTGCCGCCACCACGCACATCTGAGAACATCCATTTTCAATTCGAATGCATATTAATTAAAAATTATTCCCAGTGGTGTTCCATGTTCTTGTATGACAACCACTCTGCGACTCTGCGTGTATACAGCTACAGGAGAACGTACAGTCGCCGAGTTCATCTTCACAATTATTGGTGATCAATTTAAAATTCACATCACGTCCCAATCATCTTGCTGTGCCGTCACCGTTGTCGTTGATACAACAACCAGTGTAATGCTTCACATATGTACCTGCCATCGGATAAGGTAACTTACATCGAGCGTCGAGATATCGTCCATGTGATCGGTGTACACGGGAATTATGTGTCATTTCACTTAGCATCATTATCCTTTACGCGCCAGCATAAATCAACACCATTTTCCAGAAGCAGCAGCAGCTCAGTCATATCTGTCACATGCAGAGCCAACAACATACCATCCGACATGCTTAAAGGATTAGATACTCTCCTCCAGATGGGGGTACTGGATATGGTTATTATACCTTAACACTAAAGAGGATTTGTGTCGATTCTGACTAGAAGAGGACACAGTAAAGGACACATCCTGGCGATTGGAGAAGTCTAAAATATTTTTCTGTCCACAGCGTATATTGCTGTTGGATTTCTACTTTCCTTCTTATTTTTTTCTCCGCACAATTCCTGGACAGTGTCAAAATTTTCACAAAAAGATTTTACAAGGATTTCACACTACAGAAGAAGAAGGACGAGAGCACAAGCAAACCGCACTCGTTCACGATTATATAATTTGCAGCTGAAACTGTGATCCCGAATGGGAATGACAACAGCAGAGATGTTGAATGCAATATCCTTGGAAATGGAATAAGTCGGATGAAAGGAGTGTGTGCAAAATGGTGGAGCCACAGAAAATGCCTTTGACAAGCGGAAATTAAAGTCCTTTTCATGCGATTAAAATTGAAATACAATTTAACGGGTGTGTGAATTATGTGAACTGCAGTTTGCAGTGTGCGCCTCCCTGGCGCAGTGTCTGAGAGGGAATATGATTGTGGATGTGAACTTAAAAGAAGGACTACGCAGATAAATTGCGAATGTACATTTAAGATGGAAAATGAAATCAAAAGCCAAAGTTGGTTGGGAGCTGGGCAGCGTAGGGAATTTTTTTACCGCGCGCTGAAAGGGTCCTTACGTTTATCTGTTCTGAAAATATATAATGCCCAACTAAAAGGAGTTTAATGTCCTTCAATTTTAGACCTAGGAGCGTTGTACTGGCGTCGCAGTATCTGCTCATAAGCCTCGAACGGTTTATGATTATTACTATTTCCAACACAATAGGTCCGCACGTCCGCAGTGGAAGTGTGGACCGGGGGTCTTCCTCTGCTACGTTGTTTCTTAGGGTTGATTTCAAAGACGCATCGGGCTGGTGCGTTGCTGTCTATATACGCTCCACGTGCCCCAGCCATCTCAGGCGTTGTATACTCAGCTTTTTGACCAGCTGTTTGACAATGCATGTGCTTATGAAACCAAAACTTAAGCCTATACATCAGAAAAGACCATACCGGGCTAGTTTTTTTTTTTACAAAACAATTTCGGACATGAAAGACTTCAAGTTAACTGGGTCCAATAAAATCAGTATTTTTCTGTTAGATATGTATCGGCACTTCACTCAGAGGTGATTTTTAAGATAATATCAAGAGCTTGCTTAAACTTACTTGCTTACGCTTACCCATCCTCCATAAATGTTGAATGTCTCCATGGCAATGTTTTCCCATCCTCAGCGCGGGAAGTCGTAGGCTATGACTCCAAAAACGACCGGATGAGGGGGGTCCTTAGTAACCAACGACAAGTATTTGTCATCTATTGCCAGCTCTGGGGGTGGACTGAGAGTATTCGACTGAAAACTGCCCCCGCCCAAACAGACATCGTAGATGATTTTTCCTGATAAGAAGAGCTTCCATCCATACCAACCACATCCAAGCAACATATAAAACTGCTTCTCCGACAAGCTACAACAAGGCTTATCCTAGAGGGAAGAGGTCTTCTTTTTGCCTATCCTAAGTCGATGCCAAGATGTCAAGAAGTCAAACGTTCGCTTACACCCCATTTACTGCAGAGTGCATCTACATACTCATGCCTATAATCATTTGCGGAACCATTGATCGGAGGCTTGTATCCACTTTAACTTAAGCCTGGCTTTATGGCCAGCGGGATAAACCGAGCAACATGCGCTTACAGACTGCCATTCAAAAGGTATGGTTCCAAAGACACCGTCCATCTTTCGCATGTGCGCTTCGTTAGTTTGGGTCAACCTACAGCTACAACCAAGACAGCTCAGCACCAGCTTGCACTTGGTTTGATATTTCAATATTTCAGCAAGTAAAAGGTCAATGGGGCATCTAACTCCATTATATCCGCACAAAACTCGGACACACCAGCGGAGAGCCCGTAAAAGAGGTATCCGCTAGAAGCTAATTTTACCAAATTAGCAAACGTTTTATGATCTTGCACAGCTCTCTTGAACTCCACTGAGTGTTCAGTGTCATTTCCAGAACAAAATACCACTTCTGGAAATGTGTGTGAAAATATTTTTGTTCCTCTTGATGTGCTGCTGATGCTGATGTTATTCCCCTGCCAGAGTTTTGCTGTAATTGGATGGTGTGCAGAGAATTCTCATTCGTTTCGGTATCCTAGTTGAATATTTATTGAGCTAGTGTAAGAATGGAATGTTGTACTCACAACCACGGCATGGAAATGACTTAGATGAGTTTTCAAAATGAAACAGCCGTAGAATAAAAGCCGCTCGATTTTATACCACTTACATACGGCCGACAGCATATCCTTGGTAATACTCATCCAGAGTCTACCCGGTTTCACCGTTCTTTTTTCCAAGAAACAAACAAATTCAATGGAAATTTTTAAAATTGGTCGAGGACAAGTTCAAGTGTACAATAAAAGGATACAAAAACGCACGGCCGCGTCGTCATCGTCTGTCGGCCGGGCACGAGGCGCAAAGTTCCATCTGAGATTAGTTTCGATCGTGTGCGAACAAGGAAATAAAATTGAATTGCTGAGAGCAGAAATTGATTCGAAAACAATTCGAAGTTGTTATTGTATTTTTCTTATTTGCCGTACTGGCCGATGTTTTGTTTTCCATACGACATCAACTCATCGAGAAGGCCAAACAGGATAAAACCCGATTTCAACTTCTGTAATGTTCGTACTCAAAGTGTCGTATGCTATATGGGTGTCGCCTGTATGTGGAAGTGTGAGGTGAACATATGACCCGTCTAGACAGTTCTACAGAACATATTGCTTCTTAGTTTAGTTCTCTTTCGCTTTCTTGTTCTCGGTGCATACTTTGGAAACAATTGCATTCCGATTCGGACTGTGGAGATTTGGACTGTTGTTTTGTTTTAAATTGAAATTGATTTGGGTAGGTATACTGTGGATGGTGTCGTGCATGTGATGAAGCTGACGCTGACTCTGATGGTAGTGTGCAAATGAAATGGGAATTTAAGTAGTTGAGGGTTGGTGGAATCTGTAACGAAGTCTACTCTATCTTGCACCCGGTTGGAAAAGCTAGACCAATGAGTTTAAAGGGGCTTCGAAAACGGTAATGAAAGATATGTTAACGACGTCGAACTTGGTTTGCATTCGCAGTCGTTGCGGCTAATATCGGCTGTTCAAATAATCACTCAAATGAGTCTGGTGAATCAGTCTTATAGCAGGAAAGAGCTTTAATTTCAATCAGGACTACAGCAAATTGGAGAAGTCGTAAAGAAACGGGGCGACTTCAGAAAATATTTCTATTCCGCAGTTATAGAATTGATTGTAGGCTGAGAGTTAAAAACTTCCCAAGGTCAATTATGAAAATAAGAGCCTTAAATATATACGAATTCGTGCTAGGTACTATTTTGCACAATCTACTTATGCTGAATAGGTTAGCTTCCCAGGGCTTTTTGCCAATTTTTTTTAAATTTAACATAGGACTGCTTGTAGAGGAAAAACTGGCCATTATCGCAGAGGGATTAGCATTGCATCTGCGTGCTTTGGGGAAAGTCTCAAAAAGCTTGTTGCACGAAATTCTTTACTTAAAAATCGTTCGCTTAGACGTTTGCAGTATTTTCCCGAATGCATTTTCTCCGCGTGGGTTTTGGCGAATCGCTGAAACCCCTCTTAATCGGCATTCGCCGCGATGCTTCACCTTTAACGAGGTCTTTTTTTCTTGAGCCTCTGAGCTGAAATTGAAGGTTAGAGATTAGATCTTCCTACATTGGCGCTTATTTTAACGAAAAATGCGCAGTTTTTTGAAGGTCTGCATCGCCGAATAAGTTGTATATTTTATCGATATCGTTTATCGTCTCTTCTAAGACTTGTCAATGCAAAAGGAACCAGAAGTCTTGCGATGAATTTTTCTATCGCAGATATGAAAATATGGCTGTTGATGATACAATGCCTACCGATAATGGATGGTCCGGTCAAGTCATTATTAAGACGAAAGTTCGACATTAACTGCTTTGTAAAACAATCCGTAATTTTTTGAAAAAGTGTCCGGAAACCCCCTTAAACACCGTTTTAAAGTTCTGTCCACATTGAGTCAGCATATGGCACCAATTAAAGCTGGTTGGAATATTTAATGAAATCATCCAGATACCGAGAATGGAAACTAAGGAATTCTATCTCCCTCAGCGCAGTGGACTGGACTGTCGAGTGGAATTAGAATAAAAAGCAAAACATGCCCAATGCGATGTTGTGCGGTTGCATTGTTCGTCGAATTAACATGTGCAGAGCACTCTCCACTCACCCCTCAGGGCAAGGAGTGCGACAAGGGCCAAGGAAGTTTGCATTTCTTTAAACAAAATTATGAACACAAAAGTCCTCACCACATATAAGGCGACGCAGACACGAACGTGTAGTACAAAACATTCACGCATGGGCTACCGACTGTTTAACAAAGCTCTGTCATACAACAGGGGATCCTTTTCGGTCTCCCATATGCACTCACAATGTTTGCATGCAAATTTGATAAAAGCACCATCCCTTCTTGGGCTCACATATATACATATATATATAGCATATGCCGCTGGTATAAGGACTAAGCAGCCACCCCTCGCACCCACTGCAGCAGTTTAAAATAAATATTTGTGGATCGCCTTTCTCGGTTTGGGGCACCACACACACACACACATATCCATGCACTATATGCGACTACATGTGTCGCAACATGTATATGAACATCAATTCCAATAGGATTTGCATCCTTTTGTGGATGTCGATAATGCTCCCTTCGTAGTTTTCGTCGTCCTTCTCCTCGCCCAGAGCCAGCACTTCTGTGTTGTCCTTGTCAAATCATCGTCATCGTCGTTGGCATATAATGCAGAATGCCGGCTTCGGCTTCACCACCACTGCTACTACTACAGCACGGTTTTTAGTCCTTTGTGTGACAATTTTTCTGCTCGTGTGGTAGTTGTTTCTATTGATGATATCACAACTAAGTCTTTAATAATGTTTTATGAGACCAGGAGAGTTAAGTTGAATCCCAAACGCAAGCACTGCCAGCCTGACTGGGATGCTGCTGTACCGACCCAGACCAGACGGAATATATTGCTGGTATTGGATTGACTCCCATCTCCCAGCAGGGAATGGATTCCAACGAACAAAACAATTTGTGTGTTACCTCTGTCACATCGTCGTCGCCCTCTCTGGAGGATTGGACTGTTGCTGGAATTAATTTAAAGCCCTTTTGCTGTGGAGATCTATCCGGAAAACTAATTGAAGTCAATTGCGAAATATGTGTAAATGTGGCCGAGCTCGGAATTCTGTGGGAAGTTGTTATGGATTAATTTGGAAATTTAATGCGATTTTACTCGAATGGGTTACTAGGCGTTCTCGACAGATATCTGTGGATGAGTGTGCGGCAAGGGACTGGAATTCTGATCAAAGAGATGTTGGATCTGTGGTTACAACGGGAAATTCTTTCAGTCAGCTGGACTCCGTATGAGTAAGTTGTTGTCATCAAATTATGTACCTAATTGTTGTAAATCAAAAGCTATACTGCGTTAAATTTAACTGACTTTCTGATTATGCCCCAGTGCGCTTTCGGTGAGTCTCATGGGTGTTTGAGAGCAGTTCCTGGATAAGTATTCGAATATTTTAAGGATGTAGCAGATGTCTTACAATTCTGGCTGAACTCCTAAAAAGTACTGACATTTGAACAGAATTGTAGCACAGGACATTTTTCTAATTCACAAGTTTTAAAAAGTGCGTGGCCGTACCCCTCGTAAGAAGAATGTGCACAAGTAAGTTAGCAAGTAGACGTCAGATAGCATACACAAATTTCACATACCCAGGGTTTATTAATACGGGGATAAGTCTTTGCATCAGAGTTTCTTTGTAGCTTTTTTTACGTGTCAGCTAAGGTTGGGAACGATTATTTTTTTGTCACCGGTGGTTTTTTAATGAAAACGTGCCATAAAAACGATCGTGCCACATCCGCATCTCAGCCTCCAATACACAGAATTGAACGAAGAGGAAAATAAAATAAAATAAAGAGTTAATGTAGATCTACGGTAATAATTTCTAGGGCTGCTGGCAGCGTTGGGTTTTTTTTTATTTGCGCAGGATGAGCGCTGCAGAACTCTGAAGCGTCGTAAAGAAAATAGCCGATGGAAAGAAGTGTCCTTTCTAAAGCTGTTCTGCAAATTTAAAATTTTTGCACGATATTTAAAAAGAATTGGCTTTCTGAACACTGTCATGATGTGGGGAATTGTGATAGGCAACTGCCTTACATCTTATTTCATTTGCAAATAACAGGATTTTGAAAAATTTGCAAAGCTCCTTTTCCAACAAAAAAATGGTAAAAAAAAATTTTCTGGGCTTACCGCTACACAATTTGAAATTGAAATTGAAATTTAAAGTCGGATCAGTTATAATTTTGTTGCGCAACATCAATGTACCGAAACTTTGTAAGTGATCGCGTTTGATTTGATTGCTAAGAATCTCAAATCAAATGTAAAGCAAGCAACGATTTTGAGTGGAAAATTCAAAGGCAAACATTCTCATTTCTCGGATTCCGCTTATTCCGATCGATTTGCCATTGGTATTTAAGCGTCTTCAATTTCCCGTACGTCTCGCTTTCACTATACCAAATAATAAGTCGCACGGACAATCGCTGAATATTTGTGGCATCAATCTTGAATTCCCATGTTCCTCACATGGTCAATTGTATGTGACGTGCTCAAGAGTGAGCAAACCTTCCGCTTTGTACGTCGTATACCGTCAAGCACTTAAGTGAAGAAGCGGATGTTTGGCGGATACGTGAATCATTGCGGTTTGATTGAAACACATCGACATTGCTATACTTCAGTTATTTCTTTTGGCCCTTAGCAATCAACACATTTTAGGTACGACTTTTCTCAAAAATTTAACTCTTAAAATTAGAATCACAATCGTTTTTACTTTTTCGAATTTCCCCTTGCTTTCTAAGTCCAATCATAACAATTTTTGTTTATTTAATTCACATTAAGGACAACATGAAGCTGGCCTCTGGTGGAAAAAAAATTGAGTCACAATTGCTTGCAGAAGTTACCTTTGTTAAATTTGCTTCATTTTTATGAAATGTTTGGTGGAATTTAGGGGTCACTAGCAAGAGCGGACTTTAGAATAGAATTTTTTTCTTTTTTTATAATTCTAAGGGCCATATTTAATATAACTTTTGAATAAAGAATTTGAATTAACCGAATTACATAAAGTAGCGTGTGCATTGTGCATGCTCGCAGTTATTATTTGCATCACATTAACGAATTTGGGCGGAAGGAAGTTCGCTGGGTCAGTTAGTTTTTAATAATAAAAAATAAACTGAAAAACTGTCCATTTTGACTCTTTTTAAAAAAGTGGGGGACACGGGTCTTGAGAACCAAAAAGTGGCCACTCTCAACGCTGCTTCAATTCAATTCAATTCTAGGTGTTCAGTCAAGAGATCGAAGTGTCGATTTCAGTAATTTAGAAGTCGGAACGGCAGACGAATCGGCTATGAAATTCTTAAATAAGTCTGCAGTGTAAAATGCATACATTTATTTTTTTGCTTAAGTAATTGTATAACAAATTAAAAGCAAGCCTGAGCAATTAATAAACAAAAAGGACGACAAAGTCGAAATAAGCAAAGGAGGTTTGTCTACCGCTTCAGGACTTTTAACAACTAAAAGACCCACTGAAAGTGCTACAACGAGGCTTTGCGACTAAGGTCCTGGTTTTCAAGTCTTAAAAATTCCTTTGGTGGAAGCATTACTGTCCAATCTTTTTGAAATAGTCCATTATCAGTTCTTCCTACTTTTGACAAAAATGGGAACTACCAGAATAATGGTCGCTTGGAGTATTCATTTGCTTTTCGAGTTAGAAATTTTGAATCTGATTTGGCAAAACCGAACTACCAGCGGTAATTTTGGATAATCCCTCGCGAGATCTCCACCAGGATGCCATTAAGTGGAGTTTACTGGTGAGAAAAGCCCTCATCTACCTAGAAGACGATTCTGTAGATACTAAATAATCGGATAGTATAATGGGGAACAGAGAACGGAATCAGAAAACTAGTAAGAGTCGAGTTGGGGCTTATGAATTTTATTGGACGAGTTCGTGCCTCTTTGATGGGCCACAAAAAAACTGATCGAAAAGAATATGATCTTAAATTATACAAGCTCATTTTGAATGGTTGAACTTTGGGATGACAACTTCATTTAACAAGTGAACCAACTGAGCAACTGCTATAGTGGCGGCATCTAGCGGTCGACACAACACTTGTCGTTTTATTTTATTTCCTTATTGAACAGAGAGCATTTATAGTAAATTTTGTGTGCAGTTCAATCACTTCTGGACGATAGTGTCTTCCATGTTGACAGCAGTGCTGCGCTCTTTCTGACACAGGAATTTTATTCCGTGGTGGTCCTAGGTGGGGCCAGCCGCCCTGCAAGAACGTTTCTCTTAAAATTTCTGTGAACGATAGCATCTCCGCTACTCCTCTACTGAAACTAAAGTTGATGTTCATTATTTTCTCGGATGCATCTGTAACAAAGGATGGAGCTGCCTGATGTTTGTCCCTCTCAATCTTCAACTATTCGCTGACCCTTCATTTTTCCCAGACTAGGAGTGAGTCAGTCACACAGTTTGTCGTCTGGGTCCCTTTTCATTTCGCGAAACTAGGTTACTCTTTCATGCATTTCATCCGTAGACCTAGTGCCTCACTCCTAAGCCTACTCGTTAGAGTCACGGGTGAGCAATAATGTCACCTACGAGCTGCGAACATTTCGAGTATTTTGCTTACAAAAAACGGTTTTCATCGAAGGTGCAGGCATACGAATGAGCTTTATCCTAACAGTCATTTGTGTCAGGAAGGGCTTTTGAACTGCACCTTTATCTGTAACCCATGCCGTATCTCCAAAAATTCGAGTGTAGGTTTGCAGTCTGAGGGCTTAAGAAGGTCTAACACTTTTTCTGCACTAGTTTGAAGTCAAGAATACAAACATATGGTATCCATGCGGTTGCATTTCGGAGAGCATCTTCTCAAGCCCTTCCCAAGTGGAACGGAAAACAATATCCTTGTAGTTAGTATCGACAAAATCTGTACTGTTTTATTATAAAAATGGGTATGATCAATACGTCGAATATGAATAATATATTTGACATATTGCTTGAATAAACTGACTCGACTGTGAACAATCAAATAATAAAGACGTGTCCCATTGTGAACAATCCTCATGAGACAGTTTCGCTGATTTGATTAAAAATCCGACTTAACTTTGATTTAAAGTCAATCCCGCATGTCAAGAGTGCGTGCACGGCCAACAGAGGACCCTTATTTGAATATGTTTGAAAGTACATCCACTTGACTTGCTATTAAGGGGCCAATGATCCCCTAAGGCACACACAGGAGCAAGTATATGCAGAGATTTGCATTCGGTGCTGTTGCGCTCCTCAACTTATCATCTCTTGTTTGTGTATCCTTATTATTATAAAATATCCTTCCTGTGGATGCAGCAGTCGTCCCTTTTCTCTTTCTCGCTTAAATTTCTTGCCATAACAATCTGTATGCTATGCATGACCAGGACACATCAACAAGAGGCACCGAAATTATTATCATATCCTTGGTCACACACATTCAAACATTGGGCGGCGGCGGCCACTTCAGCAAACACCGTAGGAGGACGACCGACGCTTGTCCTGCATCTTTATTAAATTTATGTATGGAACGTTACGTATATACGACGTGGGTATCCGCATGTACGCTCCGTTGAATCCTATATGTGATCAGGAAGAAGGGGGCTGCAGAGAGGTACCAGGAACCAGGCACCAGTCACCAACGGAGGGAGGGTGGCCTAACAGATAATACATCTGCACACTGTAGGATGAATGTTTGGGATAATAATAAGAAATAGTTTAAGAGTCCTTTACATCAGGATTATGTGCGCATATTTCATTATGAGTTATAATATTCTTTGCCGAGAGTGCGGACACGACTAGAAAAAGGACGACAATGCATCTGCACGGCACATCGTCCCCGTCTATTGAGAAACCAAAAGAAACTAGATATGGCTATGCCGAGGACGAGTAATACGCCGTCGTCGTTGTCGTCCTCCTGTAGTAATAAATCTGAATATCCATTCTCGCAATATAACTTGAAACCAATGTCAATGATGTGTAGCAAAGAAGACCCGGCCAGGACATAAATCTACTCAAACATGGAAAGACGATAGAAGAACCCGATGTATGTGTTTTTTTTTTTTTTTTTTTTTTTTTTTTTTTTTTTTGTTGTCTCGAGTATCTCTGTGTATATGTGAAGGAAGAATAAAGGCGCTGCTCCACATCGTTGCATATAATTGGAGTTCATTTTGTCGTTCGCCTAAGTATGTGACCAAAGTGGATGTAACTTTCATCAACACAAGCGGCAAACGGGTACTCGAGTGTGCACACTCCATTCCTTCACATCCTTCGAACTTGGTGATCCCCTAAAGGCTTGGCTGACATTGTTTCAAGTCGACTCCAGAGCTAGAGAGGGAGAGAGAGAGAAAGCGGATAATACAGAGGGCACCACGGAGTAGAAAAGAAAAATCCTGTTAATACATTGTGTACGTGTCCTTACAGCAGGAATTATTATATCAATTAAATTTTAATGGTTTCATGGTGTGAACAATCCTCAAATGGAGTGCATTACTGTTCAAGTTGAGTGTAGGATGTGCAAGTGTGTACTCCAGGATGTTGTATATTTTAATTCGTCCTTTTTAACCCTGCTATCGCCTGATGCCCGACGCTTGTGCCATCTTAATTGAATGTGATGCTGTGAAATAGCTTTTATAGTGTCCTTTTGCATTTTCGTTTGTCGCATAAAAAGCGACCACCTCCGTAAACCATTAAAATGAAATCAACAAATGATTTGTAGAGCGGACAAGGATGAAATATCGAAAACGTGGTGAAAGTCATTCGTTTGTCGGTGTTCTTTGGGTTTGGAGAGAAGAAAGAAATTCGCATAACATTGGCGCGGTGACAAAAATAGGTGGTATCTCTATAATAAGGGTGATACAACCAAGGTAAGGATATCTCGTAAATTGAGTTCGTGATTTCTTTATTATTTAACTTCTTAGAGGGGGCTTGATGTGTATCCAAGGAGGCCGCAAAACCACAATCGTGCAGGGAGAATAACGAAGGCACAGGGTCTTGTCCTGGTGGGTATGGAAATCATGCTAGTTTAGGGAACGCGACTGTACCTTGAGAAGGTTGAGGTGTTGTTTGGCTACCAACGCGGAGCCATTCATTCATCGCGAGATGACCATTTGCTTATGAAGCTTGTTTGTATATATTTTTTTTATACATCCACAACGCAATCAATGCATGATAGGCTTTCCTAGTGCATAGGACATTGTTAGCAGCAATTGCGTGTTTGCCAGGGTATAGGTCGCAAAGTTTCTAGATGGTCTTCATCTTTGCACGCAAATCAATAAAGGGAACTGAAAATCGATTGATTTATGGTACGGAATGTCAGATAAGACTTATATATTCTCTTTCCGGTCTAAATCTTCTCCTGGAAAGTGGGCTTATCTGTATCTTCTTGCAGCCACCAAAATTATTCCCCCTGCAAACCAGTTCATCCAAATAAATTTACAAAGACACGTATTTTTACAGGACCAAACTATATGCATGCGATGGGCCACGTTCCTGCGCTAAGCTTAAGTATGCCGACGAAATTTTATAGGTAGTCTTAGGTATTAAGTCAAAAGCGGATTATGGAATAAACTCCGTATCTCCGTGTGGGTTTCTTTGGTGATGTTCCGGAAGCAGCAAGCCCTTTTGTACAATACAAATCCAAGTCTAACGTTAATTTAAGAACACTTTATGGTAACATGTCCTTATTAAGGATCTTAAGGGCGTTTCGGTATCAAAGTCCTGCCTTAGGGGTTTCAAGAACTTCAGAGGACAATGTGCATGAACATCAAAGTCTAACGTCACCATGTCCTTTTCAAGGATCTGAGGGACATTTCGGTATAAATACAATTTTCCAGAACCTGTTACCGAAGAACTATTTAAAATAACAACATTTCAAGGACATTTCAGCATTAATCCGATTTTCCAGAAACTCTGCCAAGAAAATATTAAAAAAAACAACGCCTTTTATTTTAGAGGGAAATTTCGGTATCAAAGTCCTTTTTTGGGGGCTTCAAGGACATGAGGGTACGATACGCACGAATCAAAGTCTTACGTCAATTTAAGAAGACTTTGGTAACATGTCCTTTTTAAGGATCTCAAAGACATTTAGGTATAAATCAAATTTTCAAGAACCTGTTAGTGATGAACTAAACGAGTATTGAAAACACCAACACTTTTAGTTTTGAAGGAAGCTTTCGGCATCAAAGTACTTTTTAGGGACTTCAAGGACCTCAGGGTACAGTATGCATGAAAATCAAGGTCCACCGCAATTTTAAGAACATTTTGCTAAGGTGTCCTTTTTAAGGATCTCAAGGACATTTCGGAATAAATTAAGTTTTTTAAGTTATGTTGTTTAACATGGATTTGAAAAGGTCTCTTTCTTCTAAAGAATTCAGGGCGTTTGCCAAAAATAGAACTGCACTTATCAGACCTCTATTTCGAAAGAGCCAAATTCAAGGACCTGTCGAAAAGATACATTGACAATCAGATCTTAACTGAACAAGTGTCACTGAGACCAGTCGACTGTTGATCTGGCTTCCTCTACTGTGTTGTCCCTCCCAGTAAGTATCCAAGAATCTCCACCCCAACCTTCGGAGGCGAATGTTAAAATATTTGACCACCCAAGCCTGTTTTGAACATGAGAAAGTTGAGACTAAAGGGTATAAAGATCTTCCAATGGCGGAAATTCGGTGACATTTCCAGAGCCGGCGCTGAGCATTTGGAGCTAACTCTAACATCAGTTCACCCGACTTAAGATGACCCTTACTGTCCGGAGTGGACGACGACCGCCGCAGCCAACAAGCTCCTGCAGCCAATTCGATCCATATAGTTACGCGCACGCATTTGGTTGAGTTGGTTCTCCAATTTTGCCTACCATCTGAGTCTATACGCCTTACGTGACCGACAGTCATTGAATTTTATACTTTTTAGCCAAGTCCACACTCCATCGATGCAAGCTGGCCCGAAACCCATTCGAAGAATCTTTGACTTAAGGCGTTCAAGAGGTTTTCATACGCTGCACTGTACTTCTGCACCATAACGCAGAACTGAGATGACGAGGGTCCGAAACCATTTGTTGACAAGGCCTTCGTCATCATTGTCAATCACATCAGTGCGCCCTTTGAGCAGAATATTCCCACTGAACTGAAATGAAGAGCTTCAAGAGCTCAGCCATGTATACATAGCTCGCCTTTACTTGTTCTCCTCCACTTTGGCCACTTCCAACTGTATTTTGTATTGCCCGTTTCCTGTATGCAGGTCAATCACTTTTCCAACCAACAAAACAACATCGCAAACAGATTATTAGCCCGCCCAAAAGCAATGGATACAACCCACCTTCACTGCGTGTCCTCCTCCTTGCTCGTAACAATTAAAGTTTAAGCGATGTCTTACAGATGTATACCTCTGACCTTAAACAGCTCATCAGCTTCATTGTTACGGCCGCACAAAGCACTTAAGCTACAATATACCTTCGGCTACCCACAAACATAATCCCACCGCAACAAAGCCCATTTCAATTCACCTTTGTCTATCTCGAAAATCATCTGTAGCCAAATGTATATCTTGTATCCGATATAGCAGCCCGAAACAATTGTGAACGCTCTTAAAGTATCTCTCAGTCGCCTGAATTTCTGGCCTAAATATATACGAGAACTCATTTGCAAAACTGTTCCCAAACTCTGTCATTCCGAGAACCAATCAAAACTACCGCAAATACTTGCCCACGTTTACTTATGCAATCGATCCGAGATCCGACACCGAATCCAGTTTAAAGATGATGCCAAAGTGCCTCTATTGAGAAACGACAAGGATATGCCTGCTTTAAGATAGTTTTGCATTTTGAACCCTTATGCCGGTGGTCCCTGAATGGGTTTCATCAACACGCCAGAACTCTTGGGTGAATGGGATTTGATTTTTATCGGACCATGGAGTGTTTTGGTTATCCACATTGTCCAGGTTGATTGGAATGCGATTCGGTGGTGGATGGGCTCAGAGTACTCGTGTATCCTTGCTCCACAGTGATGGAAGGCTCAAATTTTAATGTCAAATGTTTTTGTTTATTCAGTTCAAGTGATCAGCCGAAGGGTCCTTGTTCTACTCAACCAGATGCACTCACAATATATCCTTGCATAAATAAATTACCATACCGACCAACACACACACACACACACACACACACACACAGTCACTAACACTCAATTGTGTAGAAATCCGATCGATAACTAGATTCTGTTGGTTGCAACACAAGACACCACAGAGAGTATTAGTGTTTGCCCATAAGTAATTCACAGTTCGTTCGAGGACGACAACGACAGCAATGAATCCTGCGAAAAGTCCTAAAACTCTTGTGCGAGATGCATTTAATTCGCCGTCAACTGCGGCTCGGGCCGGGCATTGTATCACGACAGGATGTGCCGCGCTAAAAGGAGACCAACCCCACCGCCCATCCATACCGAGAGCGACAGAGATGGAATAACTTTTATTCCATGCGGCATGTGTTGACTTAAGGATCTGAAATTGGAATTAATTTTGGCTCAGCTCCAGGATAAATAGTAAACGGATGTGTGCGGAAAACCTCTTCGCTCGCTAAAAGTGGATGAAAATTGTGGTCTCTCTATACTCTGTGGATGTTTGTCTTGGGATGGTGGTGTGCTGCTGAGATTTCCCAAGAAGACGCCTTTCTGCAGAACAAAATAAAAATAAAAAAAAAAAACCAAACCAAGTAGGGTTCGCGGCTAAGGAGCCAGCAAACCAGTATAAACGGACGTGATAGGCAGTCAGACAGATGAGGTGCACAACACTGTCGTCGTTATGGATGAAATGGCATTTCATTGTGTTTGCCAAAGATGGAGGGATCTCCATCTTGTCGAGTCAATTGTGATGGAGACACTTCCCATATAGCGGCGTGGTGTAAATGACTTTGATTTTAACTTTAGAAATTGCTGGCAATGCCGCTCGACAGGATCCACAAGATGTTTATTTAGTAAATATTGGCAACAAATTGTTTTTCATTTCTTTGACCAAGGATTGAGGATTACGTGTGGATATATGGCGGGTCGTTGGTCGATTTTTAGTGAGCGATTTAATGAAAACCCCACCAGGAAAGGGCTGCAAATGGACTTGATAATGGGTATTTATTATTGGGCGATGCTCAGTAGAAATTTTACAGAGACGCATCGGATCAATGGGTGTCAGCGGTGACAACTTTTAGATCGGCTGTAGGGATTTAACGAGATCATCTGATCTAGAGACAGAGGTTGACTCCAAGTCCGCCATGTGCATCTCAATTTGAAGAGACCCCCCACTTGCTTTTGTGGCCCCCTGAATAATATTTCTCTCTGCAATGTCCTATGGCGCCATTGACTGTTTCCTCTTAGACAACCATTCCACTCCCTATAGCGTCTGGGTCTCAAGCAATCCACAGCCAAAAAGTGGTGACCTTTCAAATAGTTACCCACAACCCCTGCCCATCAAAATCGACGGCGTAGTTTGAGGATATATTCCCAAGGCGGATGATTCTCGACAAATGCCCAAGTACTCGTTCTAAAAAGTCCTTTTAGTAAAGAGGGCACAAAAGAAACTTAAACTTAAAAGAAAAATCCTTCAATCTAACTGCAGGCGTCCTTAATTATTCCATTAAAATATTTAAAACTAACTAAAGTTCTATTAAAAGTTGGTTCGTGACTTTGCATAACGCACCACTCGGCGCGTCGGCCATAGAGCACGACTATATAGAGCACAGCAATACAGGCAGCGCATCTCAGCGTTGCGTTTTATTATAAACTCATCTCCCTATCCGTTCCACCTTGTAGTCATGACAGCAACACATTACAAGTGAACACATCCTCTGTCTCGGTATTCCTTTGAGGTGGCTCGCATCCTGTGCGCTCGGCGTTTCTGTGTAACACCTTTGCATGAGTGTGTGTGCAGTGTGCACTAACTAACAAGTCGGCAAACTGAAAAGTGTGAGAAAAGAAATAAGGAAACTTTGAAAAGTGCCTAAAAGTTTGCATAAAGAAGTCATCACAGAGAATGCAAGGTTATGCAAGGATGTGTAAAATGACTGACTATATATCTTGAACTTATCCACCGCCTAAATGACGATGACGAGACTCGCAGCAGTTCTGAGACACTCAACTTTTACCTACCTTTCTCTGCGTGGCAGAGGGATGTCGCTGTTTTATCACCGCCGCCAAAAAGCATTGAGTGCGTCTCACAGTCAGTCACAAGGACGTAGTTAGTGTGCAGTATTCTAGAACGGAGAAGGTCTTTGTAGCAACGATTTTTAATGCATCCTTTTATGATGACATAACCCAACCAGAAGTAAGATTGCTCATTCGCATCAGAGACATTTCGCACGCCATGTAACTTAAAGTGCACATTTAGGTGTTCGAAAATGTTTTTTAGTGCAGTGATTATGTTTGTGTGTGTGTGTGTGTGTGTGAAGCTGGCTCAAGAATATTATGGGCGTAGCGCGTGAAAGTGAGATGGGCGGTTGGGGTTGACGGTTCGCACCCAGATGAAAGTCACAGGTACTCGCAAATGAAATTAAATACTTTTTGAATTAAATAAGGACGACAAAGGTGTGCAGCTGTATGTTTGTGCAGATGTATGAACAAATTGTGATTACGGGCCATTAGCGGAGATAGTTCTTATGAGACACGACAATAAGCGCGCATCTTTGAAATGGCAAATGGAGTGTATCTATCGGCAAGGAGAAGGAAGACACCTGAGGCAGAATAACAACAGCATATCAAGGACAATACTTATCAGAAGTCAAAGTTTGAACACTTAATGTTGACAAAAGAGTTCGACAGGAACATACTCTAGAATGGTTTAAGAAATTGTTATAGGTATATCTATAAGTAGATGGAGAAAGTCTTTAACACACAGCCTTCGCTGATAAAATAAAGCTCTTTTCATCGAAACTGCAAATGAAATAAAAGACCCGGTATCCTAATAAACTGCTGAAAACATGTAAGAAAAAAAGTTATTGGAATGAATCAGTTAGTAACAAACCGATGAGGCTGAGTCTAAGTTAGAAAAAGTTAATGTGCTGCCAACACCCATGGATCCGCTAATAAGGCACATTCACAAGATGGCAAGACTTATGGAGCTAGCCTTGGGTTGGGTACTGCCAGCCTGTCAAAGTAGGTGGATAAATGTAAAGGCAGTTAGTTAACGCCAACGCGGTGTCGGTTCGAAAGATAGTCGGGTTCAATCCGATATGTTGAACTGTCTTTCCCAAAGGAGCTACCTTCCACCAGTAATGCATCTGGGGTCGATTAGGGTGGGTCACCTTAAGGAAAGGACTTCCCGAGAAGAAGAAGAAAAGGTGCTTTCTGTCCCCGTCTATGAAAAAATTGGCCCCTCTAGTTGGGCGATCCAGCAACTCTTGCTGACCTACAGCCCGAGAAGATCCTTGTCTTCCTGAATGTCTCTGGGGTGAAAAGATGGCTCTAGGAACCTACATGGGAAGGCACAACAGACTACTCTAAGAAGCCGCAGTGCCAGAGCCCTTTGAAGGCTCTCCCGTCTTTTAATCTAATCTAATCTAATCTAGGTACGAAACCTAGAGTCGGGTAAGGTTTGCCCCCTTAAGGAGGGGTATTCAAAAGAAAGTCTAAACCTGAAAAATAAATCAATACAGCAAGCTTCCGTCAGTTTTGCATGTGGGCACCCGCCTGAGGTAAGGTCTTCCCGAGAGGAGAATTTTGAAAAAGCTAAAGTTTATAAACACAAAGTCGGTTAAGTTGGATCCCGCCAAGGAGGGGTCTTCCCGAGAGGAATATTTGGAGAAAAAGTCGCCCACAGTCCATGTTTTGAAAAATAAATCCTTCTAGCTAACTTCCGCGCAGTTATGCACATAGGTCGGATAAGGTGGGCCCTAGGGACGGTTATTTTAAAGGATAGTCACTTACAGTCTTCGCCTGAAAAAGTAATCACTCCCAGCTATGCAGCTACCCTCACTACTCATCCTCAGTTATACATAAAGAGTCGGCTAAGGTTGGCCCCTTTTAGAGAGGGGCCTTTCCCTTCTGCGGTGTCCATCAGGGGTGGACTTAAAGAATCGTGGGGCTAGTTGTCTACATTGTCTATATTATGCTACACCCAAACTGATTATTTTATGACTCACAGGAAGTTTCAATTCAATCGTTCCAGTAATAATTTATTAGTCAGAGAAACAAAATTTAATTTTTTTCACTTTTTCCCGATTTCTGTGTAGAGGCCTCTTTAAGGTCCCAGGTCCACTCCGACAGCACACTATGCCGATCTTACTGTTCCAGTTACCTATGGATTTCGTTGTCAAGATGACACCAATTAATCTTCTCGACAGCCATTTGCTGTTTCAATAAAAAAAAAAAAATTAAAACAAACAAAGATCATCTACCACAAAATTATTCCCCAATTTACATACACCACTTCATCGGGACAGTTAAAATCCTCCATAATGGGAAGCACGGCGGCTTCTGTTGGAACAAATTGAAGTTAGCCGTCCCTTAAATGGGAATAATCAAAAGTGTTGCACAAGTTTCGCCATATGCAAAGCAACACGAACAAGAACTACCCAAAGTCACTTGAACTGGAGTTAACTTTACGTGCACGGCATAAATGTTGAAACTTTATCCTTAAGATTGGTTTCGGCTTCAAGTTAATACCTGAGGATACAACTATGGAAGACCTGGGTGTATTCGTAGTTGATAAACACCCAACAAAGTCAACGAAGTGCACATATTATAAATATAGTGAAGCGGCGACTATAAAATGCATCCACCAATACAAAGTAAATAAAACCGAATACCTCAACCGGGTGTTTATTGTTTACAAGCTGTAGAGGGGATGATGGATATTCTAGACATGGATTGCACTGTCTCCTTGTACCGGAGGGAGTAGTTTTCTAAGATTTTTCCAACTACACGGGGGTTATTTAAATTGGGAAACTTTAAGATCTTACAAATAAGTTTAAATGCACTTGGCCGGTCGTATATCAAAACGTGCTCATAGCTACGAAACTAGTTTATGCACACTTTATACTATATGATGCGAAGGATTGCTACGGTCTAGCATGTCCTTCTGGAAGTAGACATTGTCTTATGAAGGTAGCGATTTTTTTTTAAATAATTGAATGTAAAAATATCTCTGATGGGCTAAGTGGGTAGTGATTAGTGTGTTGGACTATAAAGCGAGGGGTACTAGGCTCGATCCCCGGAGAAATACAAATTAAGGTTTTTCCTTACGGTTTTTTTTCAGCTGCGCCACCTCTCGCGAAAGTCTGCGGTCTGACAAATATCCGAGAGAATCACTGCCATCGGCATAAAATTGTAGATCCCTTTCGTTCGTCCCGAAAATCGTATATCTAGATAGGCGAAGGAAAAGAGTTAAACACGACTTTCACACCACACATTCCCTTAATTTTTGTTTTGTTGAGAAGATTGGGAAGAGATGAAATGCTGCGTGTAGTTTGTTTTCCAATAGGTTGTGTACAGGCTATAGGTTGCTCTATAGGTGCAATTTCTAGCACTGGGAATGGTTCTTTTAGGGTCGTCAGTACATCTATTGCGCAAATACTGTTTTTTTACTTTTGGAAGTTCCACTTTTTGTCATACTTCAAGACGGAATTTTATTAAATATGTGCAAACTGAAAGGTTAACTCCGAGCATATTATTTTATTGAGAGGATAATTCACAAATACATTTTGGGCATTACGCTGGCGTACATTTTTGTGATCTTCCTTGACAAATGCAAGGACAATAATAAGTGATAGTCGCCCAGATTACTAGTTTGGCTCAAATTTAAATGCTCATGGACGGTTTCGACTGTGTCACCCTTTGCAACCTGTGAAGTCTTGACAGACGCGTTGTTCGTGTTCTTCGCACCTACATAGGTGCCAGATGTAAATGTTCCATGGGGAGACCACAAACAGCATTCATCTGGAAGTGTATGAGAAGGAGGAATAAAACCTACATTCGAGTCGACAAGTCGACTTCTCAGTGGCAGTAACACAATGCGTTCCATTGATGATAATGTCGCTCAACACTGTCGACTATGCCAACATGGCCTCCTCGTATGTAATTAATTTTGCTGCATACGCCCCACCAGCCATTCCCGTTTAATCTCAAATCTGCAATCGAAAAATATGAATGACAATGATGTCTGTCCTACCGAGGGTGCTCGTAGTAATCGCCTGCAATCGTATGTATGGTGCGAAAGTTTCTCTTCATGCCAATGGATACCTTCGAGCGGTTCAATTTGAAAAAGTTTACAAGGAGTGCAATGCACAGCATGGAAATTGATTCAACACGCGAAACTGATTGCTGGGAGACGTCAACGAACCACTATAGAGCACCACACCGCATACCATCACCACTTTGGCGGAAACTTTTCCACCCTGCTGCTGTGTTGTTTTCAATATTGCTGGCGATGGCGATGGTGCTGTAACTCAACTGGCTAGCAATCAATAATGCCTGCACTCTGTTACTGAGCCGTGCGAGGAAGACTCCTCGCGCGGTACAAAATGGTGACAATTGTGGAACGTCCCATTCAATCAGAGACTCACATGCATGAAGCATGGAAAATTGCGAACCGGATGCGATATGAAAGTTTCATGGGCTCAGAATCGGAAGAAAATTGCTTCGATGAGAATGGAGGACAACTGTCAGGGATGAGAGGCGATAGGGCGACGGCGACGTGTCGGCGAATAGCAACAAGAGAACTCTTGAAGGAGTGTAATGGAACTTTTGTGTTGCCCTCGGCACTCTCGGCGTGTTTTGTGCAAAATTGCGACGAGATCGAAGCAATAAAACTCAAATTGTTCAATCGATGTTGAAGAATGGATGACGGAAAATGTCTGAGACCGAGCAACTTGAACCAGTGTCTTGTGATTTATTTGAAAATGCTTGATGTATTGCAATGCATATTGCACTTTGTGATGGGGGAAATTTAATATATGCACGTGACCTGTATTGTTGTGTGTGTATATTATTAAATTGCTCACATTTGAAGTGCTGGGCATTTTTTTAAGGTCTACATTTTAGGGGTGACTTTTCATCAAGTCTCAATAGGCAAATGACGTTGTGGGAAAAAACCTTTAAAAAAGCGTCAAAAACGCTTAGGAAATGCATCACTAAACGTTTGAAAATATGCTTCAAGATACAGGTCAAAAGACGCGAAAGAACTCGCGTTAAAAAAATTTGTCGAAAAACTCAACAAAAGAAGTCAAAAGAAGGAGTGGAAAAACTCGTGAAAAAACGGGGCGAAAAAAATCACCTAAAAGCGTGTCGAATAACGCTTGAGGAGAGCATTCAAGCACGAGATAAGATATGAGTCCAAAACCAGTAGAAAATCGAGCCAAAATAATGTGTCTTCAGAAACACATTAAAAATCCCTTGAAAGACGAGTCATAAGACGTGTGAAAAAAACCCGTCAAAGCGCGTCGAAAAAAGTCTGCAAAAAAGATGTCAAGAACTCCCGAAAAACACCGTCCAAATGTCGTAAAAACAGCCAAATAAGCCTGTAAAATATGCGTCAAAAGTTGCGTGAAAAAAACGAGTCGAAAAACCCAAGAAAAAGTGCGTCTAAGATCGAGTGGAAAAACTGGTGAAAAAACGCTTCAAAAATAGCGTTAAAAACGCGCCAAAATACGCGTCCAAACGCCAAAAAACTCGTCCAAACATGAGTTAAAATAAGCGTCGTTAAAAAAACGAGTAAAAGAACCCAAGAAAAAGTGCGTCTAAGATCGAGTGGAAAAACTGGTGAAAAAAACCGTCGAAAGTAGCGTAAAAACACATAGGGAAAGAGGTCCAAAAACATGTCGCTTGAAGGAACGCGTCCAAACATGAGTTAGAATACGCGTCGAAAAAGTCAAAAGAATCGTCAAAAATCGAACCAAAAAAAGCGTTAAGAAACTAGTCCAAAAACTTGTCGAAAAATGCGTAAAAAAGGCATAAAAAAACTCACGAAAAACAGCGTCCAAAAATGAGTGTCGAAAAACCAGCCTAAAAGGCCTGTAAAATATGCGTCAAAAATCGCGTGAAAAACCCAAGAAGAAGTGCGTCTAAGATCGAGTAGAAAAACTGGTGAAAAAACGCTTCAAAAATAGCGGAAAACACGCGTCAAAAAACGTGTCGAAAAACGAGCTTAAATACGTGTCGAAAAAGTAAAAAGAAACGTCAAAAATCGAACCAAAAAATAACGCAGTAGAAACTCCAAAAAAACAGCGTCCAAAAACGAGTTAGAATACGAGTCGAAAAACCAGCCAAAAAAGTCTGTCAAATATGCGTCAAAAAACGTGTCGAAAAACGCTTGAAGAAACGCGTTACGCACGAGTTAAGATACGTGTCGAAAAACCAGTCAAAAGAACCGTCAAAACTCGAGCCAAAAAAACGCGTTAAGAAACCAGCGCAAAAACTTGACGAAAAAAGCGTAAAAAACGCATCCAAAAACTCTCGAAAAACACCGTCCTAAAACGAGTTAGAATACGCGTCGAAAAACCAGCCAAAAAGGCCTGTAAAATATGCGTCGAAAATAGCGCCAAAAAACGAGACAAAAGACCCAAGGAAAAACGAGTTAAAAAAAGAGTGAAAAACGAGCTATTAAACGCTCCTTCGGTTTGTCAGTTTCAGTAACGATTTCTACTTTGGTACATACACATACACCTCGTGCATATTTCTTCTACACAAACATTTTCTGTTCCTAAACTGTTTTTGCGGAAAAACCAAACACGGGTATATTCACATCTCCGTACTGCCCGTACACGAGTAGCATTGACTTCCATTTGCTTTCGTCAATTTTTTCTCATTTATGAACTGGCAAATTCAGCAAACTGCGTCTGCTAATATGATTATCGGCCAATTACTCGTATCTCTGAATTTTATTTTTGTTGACTCACCAAAAGTGTCTTACATTTACCGCAAGGCCTGTACCACCCCACCACCCAAATGAATGGCAACGAACATCGCCATCATCAGCAGAAAATATTCCAACTTCGTCGGCACATCATCATCACGAACCTGCCGTCCTAATGGAGTGTTCTAATCCAAAAAAAAAAAAAAAAAACAAACTCTTTTGGTGACTTATTCATTTCGGCCACGTCCCAGAGATATGATTCAATTTTCCCAATCGCACAAACCAGCCGGGAGAAGTCAGCTCACTGCGGTCTTAAGGATGCACTCTATACTATATGGTCACCACAAAACGTTCAATATTAAGTGGCAATTACTGACTTTTTCAGCTCCCCGACGACGCCGCCCCCACAAAAATATGCAACGATATAAAATTATTGCAAATATCCTTGGAAGCCATAATAGTCAGGTACACACCCGTATCAGTGGAGTTTTCGTGTCCTCTCCTATGATGAGGGAAAAAAGTTCGGAAATCAATTTTGTCCACTTCTATCCAGATGTACAATGGATCCTTCCAATAACCAAGGGCAACTGCGGTCAACCGGAAGAGTCTGCAGATAAATATTGTTGCCTTCTCAACCTGAACTAATAAGCTATTTGATTTAGTTCTCTTAGGTCCTGTGTGCTGGTGCACGTTTCGGAAATTTTCATTTCATTTTCATCGACAACGACAGCGACGACGACGACGACGACGACGACTAGAGCGATGCGATGATGATAGCTGGAGCTCAAGAGCAATGGAATTGCAATTGGAAATTGCAGTTGACCGGTCAGTATACTGATGATGGTGGTCGGAAGCAGCAAAAAGAAAACAAGAACATTTTTGCCCCCGAAAATTTGCCCCGAGAAAACTTTGAAAAGCCACACGAAGAGAGTATGAGGGGCGGTCGGCGGGTGGCAACGGCAACGCATCCGTTGACCATGCCATCTGAGAACGTTTCTGGAATAATTTCCTCCAAAGTTTCCGTTTCACTTGGCCGAGTGATTGTAAATTTTAATGCCTGCTCCGTCGAAGAAGTTCTATCCTTTCTATGTCTTGTGGTATTTTCTTTAAGGACTGTGTGGATATACCGATGACGGGTATACGAAACTGCAGACTCAGTTGGAAATTTATTCCAGGTACACGGTTGTGTTTGTCTCACACACAGACTTTCTGTCGGTCTTCTTATGTTTGAGTTACATTGTGTCTGGAGAATCGTCAGATTCGGATGAAAGACGAGGAACCAGTTTTTCAGATGGCTTTGTTCGAGTGGTGGGGGCCCTGTGTCGTGTGTAGTGGCCTTGGCTAAGGCGGAGGATGAAGTTTGACAGGAGCCTTTGAGATGTTATAAGTGAATTGAGATGAACTGAAAGTTGGTTTGGCCGTTTCGATTCGACAGAAGCAGATCTCCTTACAATGCTTAAATTGAAAAAAAGGAAAAAGGAATCCAAACGGTCTTTGGATTTAGTCCTGCTGAGGACAGTGTTTTTCTGTGATCGTAGGTCGGTGTGCCGCGTTAAGGAGGCTTATAGTTGCCTTAGTCTATTGGGCCAACAAATTCTCAGTTTCTCAGAAATTTAATTTAATAAAATTTTTAATTAATAAAAGAGAAGTAAAAGATAGAAAAAAGGGAAATGAAAAAAAAAAAAAATTCGCACGCTTTTGAACATTTTCCAAACGCATTTCTATTTTTTGCAGAACTTTGTAAGAATAATTTTGACCCCAACCCAAATATTTTCTAATTATGTTTTATCTACCACTAAATTCATGGCGTTCCAGTTGAAAGGACATTTAATAGGAGATATATTTATATGGCATTCCAAGTTACAGCCTCTCAAAGTGGCACACCTTTGATTTGAATCTGACACTAATTTAAAACTTAAAGCTACTAACAGCTGGGAAAGCAACAGTTTAAACTTGAGAGCGGCTATTAATCGCAATTAATATTCAAACACTTCCTACCCCGCGCTATGTGTGTGACCGCGCAAACCTCCATGAACACCAATATCCAAGTTAAACTCAATTCAAATCGATCCCATATCCTGTGGAATTCTTTTAATTTGATAGTACACATTTCATAATCAATCGGAAGTAGCGGTTAACTCCACACCCGTTACGGATGTTTTGTCTGCGAGCAAACAAATTCGGTAAAGCAAACAACACAGCTCCCGACCAATTTAATCGAACGTTTAATCGAATTCTGATGATTGGGTGTAACCCCGACAGATGCGCTTATCCCTTTATGTGCCCGGGATAATGGCGCGCCACCATTGGATCGCACGACAAATTGTTATTTACCCGGAAAGTTAATACCCGGTCACAGTAATAAACGGGATGAATTTAAAGTATAAAAAAGCGTTTTTATTGGATTTTGTAATGCAGCTTGTTTTGGAGGGAAGTCGTTTTTTTATAGGGATTTCTAGTTAAAGTTATAACTGTGAATGGGCAGTATTAAAGTGGTGGCAGTACGCCGGTGATATGGAGTCACGTTTAAGCTAAGAGCTCGAAGCACGCTTGTACGTGACGTCTTTTATGAATGATGGACTTCTCGGCATTGTCCCGGTTGTCGATACGTTTTTAATACATCGGTTCTTGTTGCCATTGTCATTTTTCTTGTCGGCTTTGGACCACTGAATTGCTGTTTGCCATTTATCCGTATCTCCTATCCACTCGTTGAGGTACTCTTCAGGTCCTCGTGGTTCAGTCTTTTGGGTTCAGGTATATAGAGCTGGTTGTGCTCTCAAGAACTTCAGAAGGTGTTGACGAAAATTGTGCTTGTGCAATAATTTCTACGGGGATATAAGGACTATTGTATCTTTATCAAGCGACAGCCATAGTTTGAAAACGAAAAGAAGCCAGCCTGTCCTATGTGCGGAGCTGTAAAAAGCTTACTTCACTAGCTCATAGCGCAACCCAATCTATACATCAATACCCCTTCCAGGACACTCGCCATTTGGTCTGTATTAATGACGCAGATATATTTATGATATTTATTGTGACCGGAGCCTGGTAGGTCCCACCAGCGATGCAGCTTAAAAATGTCTAAAAGGGGACTATAAAGGGACCTAAGCCGAAAAGAGGCATCCCCATAAAATACTAAGAAAAAAAAAAAACAAGAGCTGCAAAGCCATTTATTTATAACAAAAAAAATATATTTACTCATTACGAAACTCTACCATTCATACGTTTGCATTCTTTTTTATGCAATAAAGAATAAAATCTTACTTAAACTGAAAAAGGGTCCATTTTTATGAAAGTGGGGGTCAATGGTCTTGAGGCTGAAAAGGGGGTCAAAAGGCAACGCTGGGTCCCACTACCAACAGAGTCTTGCTGTGATTTCGGAGTGATTTTTCTTTGTCTCTGATGCTAGTGGTACAAGTTCAGCCGAGCAAAATTTACATCATTCACCTTGACCATACCTAAAATATGCTTTCCTGTCTCTAATAGCTTCGATACATATTCCTCCCCCCCGAAGGATTCATCAGTTCAGTCAATAAGACTGACCCTACGCAGGGGGGGGCCCTACTATACCCCTTTGAGGACGAATTTCAACAAATTATGTGACAGATGTCAGTATGTCAGTGCTTTTATGTTGGTCTATTACTATGAGCCCTTTAAAGCAAAACTGTAATGAAATCATACACATGTAGCCCCCTTTAAGGGGGCAATTTCGAAAATCTATTCAAGTTTTCAGACACCTTTAAATACATTTACATTAGTCTGCGATTGATATTCATAACTGCTTTGAGTTGTTTATTAGGTAAAAATATTTCTGCCCCTCCAGAAAGGGGCCAACAATCCTGTTTTATTGATATCTTGCTCAGTAGCTTCTCTCACAATAAAGACTTAGAAGAGCAAGCTACATTTGCAAACAGTCCAATTACCACCGGCCTGAGAAAAATAGATTGCTACCAACAATTCACCCCAGTGAGGAGCAAAACACATGCCTCCACGTCATCAATGTGACAATAGGGTAAAACTTGTCATTAACATAATTTTGTCAGCGGCGTCGAATCGTATATTCAACATAACCCATCGCAATAAGCGTAATGACACGCATTCGTTCAGTGAAACATACGAGTATATGTAAACGTTCCTGATTTATTGAGGGTCATCAACTACATGTATATATAGAAAAGGATCAGCGCGTTACCGCTAGTGCCTTCTACTCCATATTACGGCAACACGTACAGTCATTCGCTAAGCATAATCTATAGATATTCCCATACAGATGTCCTTCGGGCGTTCTGCTTTTCTCCCCGTTTTTCGCCTTTGAAGAGGTGTTAGTGAGTTATACTGCTGCGATGAATCTATGATTAGGGCGACGAGGACAAAATACAAGTGCAAAAGAAAAACAACAACGAAACGACAGACACGTAAAAATCATGAGATGAATGCTAATTCGCCGCACCGATAGTAATGTCTCTGAATTGACTTACAATTTGATATACTCAAGCGCGATTTCTTTCGGGGTGGTGACAACTTAGGGAGGCTTTCGCTGCCCTCCCTTGGCGTTATAATTTTTTTTATTTATATATTCGTATCGACGTCTGGTGCCACTTGGTGTGGGTTGACAATGCGGTTTTGCATTTATTCCAACGAGACGAAAGAATTCAACGAACTCGCCCGAGAAGGACCCTTTTGTCGTTGAAATTAAATCAATTTGCATCAACGACATGTTCTAATCGAAATAATTGCTCATCGCCGGTCTATTCATCACATGGGCAGTCGTGCCGTGATGGCAGAGTTTGAAACACAACCACCCCGGAGGAACCGTCGCGTGGTGTTAATTAATTTGACTTCCATTAAGAACTGACTCGCGCATAAGGACAGCGTGTCTCGTGCCGATGCGCTTATGCCATCGGCCAGACGAAAGCCCTTAAACTCCCGGCCGGGCAGCATGCGATTAGGTTCAAAGGGCGACTTTTGTAGCAGCGCTTAGTCCGTCTCCGTGTCCCTTTATCATAGACTGGTCGCCATCAGTGAAGAGTTGTGACGCCACACGTCTGCATAGATTTTTTGTTTCCAGTACGAAGTGAGTTTTTGCAAAGTGCACTTCCCGTTTTTTGACATCCATTAATTTACGAATGCAAGTGAAAAACACTGATGGCGACAAATGGATGGAGGAATCGAATGCAGGAATATTTGTCTGCTCTGCAAATTAAGAGCGCCACTACGGTGCAAGGAACTTGAGTTGAGGGTGCCCACCGGACAATTGATTATGGTGACATAAAAGCGACAGGATTTGGGACTAGGACTATACAATGGGAAGTCAAGGAGGCTAATCAAAGTTCACCAAAATCGAGGGTAGCTATTTGCATATTTCATCCAAGCACAACTTTGAAATACTTTTAAAAGCAACGCGTTCGATTATTTTAAAATCGCTGCTCTACGCAATGCGCAACTAGATCTATTGAGCAAAAAGGGCACTTACCAAGGTGTGCCACAATCTCCAACCATTTTTCACGCTGTTGGATGTAGTTAAGGATCTCGTCCATACGAGTTGAATGCGTTTGATATGAAACTGATGCGTTGCGCGTACAGTGCGTAGGACGGGCGTTAGCAAGGTCTTGCTATCAATTCGCGTTACAAAAACATTTAAAAACCGCCTTGAGTCTGGTTAACGTTTCCACCAGGAGTCCGACGGTGATACGACAGGAGTTTAGCTTCATCATCTTGCGTCCTTTCATGTTCGCATTTCGTTCTTCATATATACATGTGCTTAGGCGAATGGATGCCGATTTTTCCGTCGACGTTGGTCGCAATAACAATAATTTCACACAGAATATCCTAGCAAAATAAGCCGTCTCTCTCGCCTATAGTTAAATTTTCCCGGAACACGATTTTAATCGCCGGCGAGTTCATCTGAGAATCCCAGGCGATGCATGTTTCGAGGAAGTGGTTCAAATCGCCCGGGATTCGCCGAAATATATTTGAAATTGCGAATATCTAGATAAAGCTTGAGGAGCGATGGCCAATTCATATGCTCCTTTGTGTATAGCACGAACAAAATAGTGCCCTCTAGTGCGACGACTTGACATTACCCCCATAACAGTCATAAATTGTGTTTGCAGCGAAATTGATACACATACACGTAGGTACATTCAGGTAGTTGGGGTTAAATTTCTATGTCACCGATTGACGAAACAAAGTTTCTTAGCTCCGTTTCGACTATGTAGGCTATGTCGTTCAGTGCCACGCCTACTTTTCCAGATCGTTTTTGTCAAAAATGACTTTTCTTCCTAATTCACTGCCTTCAACTATCCATTCAATGTTCAAAAAATGCTTAATCAATACATACAAAACAAGGGAACTCAAAGGAGCCAACAGCTTCTTAACCAACTTTCTCAACCAACTTTCTACATCCACTAGCTGAGCTACAGACCAAAATCTAGACCCCTTTCAACGTGTAGCTGTAAGTTCCCCATTAAAATGCATCCACTGCAATCCGATATCCATGCAGGGCATATTATCGGCCGTTGGACACTCCATACAGAGGTGCTCTGCACATTCTTGTCGGACGAGTTGCCTCCTACGCCATTGTCGGGCGGAGGAAAAAATCGTTATTATGTCGCCTATCCAGCATTTTAATTAACAAGATTAATTTCTTATGACGCCATCATTGCACGATGCGATGGAAATTCTTGCAGACACTTCAACTTTCACACACACACACAAACATACTCATATCTATAAACGTATGCAACACTAAGGGAAGGCGCGAGCAATACAGGATAATGCCTTTTAATGGCTTAACAAGGGCTTCAATTAAAATAATTTCAGCATTATTCAGAACTGACAGTGGCTACGAGTATACTGGGTGCTGGGTGCTGGCAGACATGTAGCAGGATTGTGCTCTGCACCGCCTGAATAATCACTTTGCTATTTATTATCGCCGGAAGGATATTTAAAATGAATGTCCTCGGAGAGCAGTTTTGTATAAATATTGGCGCGGTGCGGTGTGCTCCTTCATTTCGAGGCGCGCAAAATGAGTAAACTGCGGAAAATATGAATATTATCTTAGACAATGAGATTAACAGTTAGTCTTGCTACATCTCCACCAGGTGAGGTGCTCTCAACTGGATAGCTGAATTGATAGGAAAGCCAAAGGTCCACAGACGTACGTAGGTGGAAATTCACAGTCCAAGGCGCTTGGCAGTGGGAATTTTCGCCTTACGAATGAAATTGAGCGAATTCTCAAGGTTATAAGTGTCCTTGAAAAGGAATTTACATTTGGTATAGGTATACGAAATTAAATACGAAATACGATGTTCCAACGAGGAACCCCTCAAGAATACAGATGAAAGGATTAAGGCTAAGCGATCCCCTTATCCATCCTTTTTGCGGCAAAAAAAAGGGTTCTTCTGATTCATCAAGGCTAAGAAGTATTTACTCAGCAGCAACAAATATACCGGCAAAAGTTCTCTTGTATGTCAGAGTGATTTGACTTTTATTATTCTAAACATAACTTCAAGTTTTCAGCTTTGAGAACATTACTGAACACCGTGGTCTGCAGTTTTATCAGGTAAACAGATAAAAGTTGTGCCCCGATGCGCGTCTCAAAACACCGAGTGTGCAAAAGTGCCTATGTGTATAGTTCTTTGCAGTTTGAGAAGGACAATGTCTTCGAATATAACTGCTGCTGCATGCCCTCTATTTGGTCTTGGCAGAGATTTACTTTAGCTTGTTAGGGTTTTTGTCTTCGTTTGAATCTCTGCGCTGCGAAATTTAGAGAGTAAGTAGAGAGTAGGTCCCCTGATCGATTTGGAGAAGATTGATACTCTTTGGTTGACTGTGAACGGTAACCTAGGTAAGGTTTAGCCAATATTCAAAAAAAAAACCTAAAAAAAGCTTCATAGATCAGGTGGTCCCCTCCACTATCCTTAATCTGTACTGCTTCTTCCATCTAGGACGTTTCCAAAAGCATACTACCTAGCTTTTGCAAATTGGTCAGCAGAGGACAGCTCAAGCTACAGCTTCGAAAGCTATGTGAGCATGCACGAGCATCTTGAAAAGGCAACATTTTCCGTATAAAAAAACAAGCTGTAGGTCCTGACTTCAGTAAAGTTGGGTTGGTGTTTTTTTCCACTTCAATAACTTGAAAATTGATCTGCCTTAGCTATCAAAATTTGTGTGCAACGATTTGTAGACGAATTACTTGAGTTTGTTGTCAAATTTGAAACTCAGCGGTATCGGCCTTCTGGTGTCGTTAAAGCTACGATAAAAGGCAAAGAGAACTCCACAGAAAACCGTATCCCCCCGCTGGAGCAAAAGCGATCCAATATATTCAATAGATCCCAGAAGGAACCTAAAACAGTCATGTTGAAGAACTACCACCTTCTCTTCATCGTGTTGACGCAGAAGGCTTCCCATCATTGACCGTATTTTTTTTGTAAAATTAGTCCCATATTGGCTATTCTATTTTGTGCAAAACCAATCCTTCGACTCTACATCGCCATCCACCACATCATTAGCACACCTGCCATATTCCTATTCATTAAGGTCTCATCATTTTGAGCTTCCTGCAAAGCTACCTCCCCATTTGACTATTCCCGTCAAATTGAACCCCATTAATCCTTTTTACCCCGAAAGGAGAAGGAAACAGAAAGAAAAAATTGAAGCAAAGAAGACGTTAATACCGACAAGCAAAGTAATTTATGTAATACCTCCATTTGGTCTCCTTCATTAGGCAGCATGATTTCATCTCTAAAACGCACTCATTTCACAAGGATAAAACGATGAAAACACAAAATTACCATAATCCTGTCTGACAAACTGTTCCAAAGGACGAAAAACATCAGAAACCCCTCGCCAAAAAAAAAAAAACCAAAAGAAATGCAAAAGACAAAAAATAAAAAATAAAAAAAAACAGATCCCTACCCAGGACACAACGCACCTGCAAAAACAGCCCACCTAACATGAATTATTCACCCAATCTCCTGTATGCCTTCCTCTCGCCTAGAACAGGAAAAAAAATCGCAAAAAAACGAAGAAAAAACTACGACTTCCAGGAGATAATGCAGACTCTGGCGCAGATCACAGTGACAGGACAAGAATTATCTGCAAAAGACGAACGAACACACACTTTCATGACAGAGATTCAAATTGGAATAGATATGCCAAAAGAAAGACCAAAAAAAAAAAAAACTACTACCAACCCAAGTCGCAATGGGAAAATAGAAAAAGGACACATACAAAATGGAGAAATTGTGATCATTTATCAAAGGACAATGTCATAATGCTACTCTCTTCTCCAAACGAATTATATACCTTGCCTAGGAACGCAAAAATGAAATAAAAAAAAGTACACCAGCGGAAAGAAAATTTGCATTCCTGCTCCTACAGCTCCTCTGCCCAGGATGAGGACATCTACGTATGCAAGCATTCCCTGAGTACACACTGCGAAAAATAGAAACGAAAATCCCGGCCAATGTGGCAAATATGTCCCAAAAGTGTCAGCAAACTCTTGTGACGAAACAGGGTTTTTTTTCTTTTTTTTCTGTTGATTCCTCAGAACGTAATCCTGAATGTCCTTCTGATATTTAATTTTCCAGAGAAAGCACTTCCCCCGGTGGCATTGATTTTAAAGAAAATCTGAACTCATTACGAATTCGGGCAGCAAATCCAACTCGAAAAACCGCTAGATGATTCAATAAAGTCGCGCAGAGTTGTGCTGGCGGCGCGCGGTGGTGGCGGCACTCGAGGTATATGCAGTAAAAAAGGTTAAAGTAAGTCCCATGAGATTACCAACATCAATCAGGATGATATTTCAAGTAACGATTAGCGATGCAAATTAAATGTCCTTGTGCGTTAAGGTCTATCATCCTCCCTCTTACTGGTGGAATAATTAATGCTGTACAATTAATCCCAGCGCTGCGCCGGGCTGCTGGGGAGGCGGAGCCACCCTCACCGGGACAATAATTCGATTCCAGGCACTCATTTTATATGGTGTACTTGAGAATTCTTTGGGATAAGTCAATTTTGCTATGTGCTTACTGCTTACCCCATTCGAATGAAGATTGACTCGTGGGATTAACCGAGGCGCGTGAGTGAGAGAGAGGGAGAGAGAGCTAGAGAGTGGTAAGCGTGATTTTCAGTTGAACATCATTCCCGGTTTCTGTTTGTTTTGTATCAAAGTGGACGTTGGCTTTGTAGTTGTGAATACTCAACTACAGGTGTCGCTTATCGGTTTTTGAAGAAACTTTTCGCTCCCCCCAAACTGTTAACTGTTATAGTGAGAATGATAGCCCCGCCGAGCCCCGACAAGATTCGAAAGTGAAACCAAAAGTTTCACCTTTAGAGAGAAGAGAAAACTTGGCCACTTGCAGTTGAATGAAACGCCGCTGCATTGGTCTTCTAAAGTGTTGCACCCCAAGGTAATGCGGCCAAAGAATATGTGGGGACCCCGCCTATACACTCAGTTGGCAAAATAATTTAATTACCATCAACAGCAGAGTCGGTCCGAAGACGAGACTGGACTACGTGGTGTTCTACGAGTACCTTTGTCAAACACATCAACATTCCCATCACATATGCTACCGCAGTATGTGCTGCATAGGAGCAGTCTTTCTTAGCTGTGGGGTATGATGGAGAGAGTGATAACAAAAAAACCGACCAGTCTACGGCCACTGCAGACTTAAGGAGTTCAAGCTATTGGTCGGTCTAAGAGAAAGTGACGGCTTTGCTAATCAAATTAAAACGACCATGTTCCTGGTTCGTAAAACAAATAACAAATTGGCAAAAAATTAGATGACATTTTAGGCAGGAGACGCTTATACTTGTAGCTACCACGGAGCAACTGCATACATAGAAAGTATTCAACTTTGCTCTCAAATTAAAACAGTGTAACTGCTAACTGCAGTCTATAATTCAGAGGCTAACGGACAAACCTCTGTCAGTTAATTGTTCATTAGGAAATGAAAAAAAAGGAAAATGCATGTAGGAGGATGGTTTGTTCCCATTTAGTCGGGATCGAATTGTATTTTGTCAAGAGAGGACAAACCTCTGGTAGAAGCTCTCAGGTAATACGCTCCCTGAGGATTGTATAATCACTTAGAAACTTGCTTCCTCCGCCCAGCTGCATGACATCATCAACACTTTTCATTATACAGGGTGGGCCAAAAGAAGTCATCCGATGTTGTTTGGCTCTACTTTTTTTTTCTAAATGAAAAACTTTTTTGATTATGTTTATTTGAACCTTTAGAATTTTATTGGTTAAGTCGAGAAGATGATATCGGCCAAATGGGCGCCGCCACAATTGTTTGCCATACGGGCTCGTTTTCATCACTACGGCGAGAACTTCGGGCGACAGATTCTCGCACTCGTGTCGAATGTTGTCCTTGAGGGCTTCTAGGGTCTCGGGCCTGTTCAAGTAAACAAGGGACTTCAAAAAATCCACAAAAAAAAAACTGGTTAAATTGGGCGATTTTGCGGGCCAGTGCAAATCGCCAAAACGAGAGATCAGGCGACCCGGGAACGCCGCCTTCAGAATATCGGTTGTGGCTCGCGCAGTGTGTGCCGTAGCTCAGTCCTGTTGGAACCACATGTCCTCCAGTCCTAATTCGTCCAATTGCGCACCGTCCATTGTTGCCGTTTGACCAGCGGCGTTCTCGAAAATGGCTCCTCCAGCGTGAACAGCGCACCATGCAGTAACTTTGAGCGGGTGTAATGGCTCCTCGTGCATTACTCGTGGATTTTCGCTGCCCCAGAAGCGATAGTCTTGCTTGTTCACGTAACCGCTGAGGTGGAAATGAACCTCATCGCTCATTATGATTTTGGTCGACAAATCGTCCACGTGGCTTATTCACTTGTATTCTTCATCTGTCTAGTCCACAAATGTCAAAACAGATCTGACATTGGCGGCCATTTGCAAAACTAAGAGCATCTACCAATAGGGTGATCTGTTTTGGCCCACCTTGTATAAAAGAGGTTAAATAATTTTTATGAGGAAGTACTGTCTCCTGAATGAATCACAATATAATCGACCTTTGTTCACACTATAATAGGACCAGGTTTTTGGTCGCTGAGATAAAATTTGGCAATTTTTTCCCTCTTAACACGTGAATATGACAAATTACCACTAGTTAATCGATTACCGACTTTGGTAGGAAGACTGCTGGTTGTACTAAGCTGTAATCTATGGAATTGGAATTTAAAGCAGAATTATAATTACTTTGAGAGGCTTGTACGAAAATGTGCGATGGTGTGGGATGGTAACCGCGTTTCTACTGAATTTTCAACAACAACGGGTGCAAAACAAGAACGTATCCTGATTTCGTTGCTGTTTATTCTACTTATAAATGACATAACAGATAATATCGGAGGAGGCATAAAGGTGAACCCGACGTCCATCCCAGCTTTAATGCATGCAGACGATATTGATCTAGCTGAGACCACTAACACCATGCAGTTTATGCTTAATATTGTTTTTTTCTTTTTTTTATTTCGGATGTTGTTACTCTCCATTGGAGCACTCAGACACAACAACCAGTCCATTGTTCTGCCAAACAGACACCTTAAATTATCGTACTTAGTTTTTCCGTATTGCGAAGAAAGATGAGAAGGAGCTTCAGTGATGAAGAGCTTAGATGTTCGGCATTCACCGCATCAGCCCCAAAGATCCGCCACCTGATGTGTGCAAAGGCAGGACAGCTACAGAGGAAGTGTTCCGCTGTATCGTCGTCCTCTCCACAATCAGGACAGATGGTTGAGTCGCTCAAGCCCAATACATTCAAGTGTTTGGCAAAAGCTTGGTGGCCCGAAAAGACGCCCACAAGCAGTCTGTAGTCAATTCTCCTGAGAGACAGAAGGAAAGACCCGGACCTTTTACAGTAGTCCGGACGCAATCGTTTGGTCTGTCTACACCCAGCACAGTCACGCCACCGTCACTCGTGTTCACGAGAAACCCAAGTATGAATGGGTGAGCTAACCAGAGAAACAGGCGGACCCAACGCAGGTTCAGGTCCTGGGAAAGCTTCTTCTGAAGCCAGCCTGGCAAGCTCATCAGCGACCTCATTTCCCTGGATACCAGTGTAACCCGGGACCCAAAGAACATTCACTGTGCTTAGCCTTCCGACCAAGCTCAGAGCTTGACTTCGAGCACTAACTTAGACGAGGTAAGAGGGTTAAGCAGCGCTTTTAATGCAATCGCATTTATGCTTCTAGCCCTCCACCTGCTTGTCACAATATAGAGCATAGCCATAAGGATAGCGAAAATATCCGCTTGGAAGACAGACGTATGGTTACCTGAGGGGTAGTGTAGCCTTATGTTCTCGCTTCCCACAAAGACTCCAGAACCAGACCCCTGTTCGGTTCTGGAGCCGTCCGTGAATCAAGTTGTAAGCTTGTGCGCTGCCTATTTAAAAATTTCGCAGTTAAATTCGTTTACGTTTTTAATGAATACTACATAGCTCGTTCGGATGAGTTGAGCTTAGTTGGGACTAGCCTCATTTAAGTCTTTTGTAAAATTAGGGGCTGCTACTGGATATGTGTCAGTCTCGTCAAGAGATTCATTCTTTGGAATGACGAAATCCTTTCCCAATTTCGAGCAAGAGTGATGCTCCGTACGAGTTGACCAAAAAAGTCCAATTATTTAAAAGTTCGTTGAAACCCATTTAAATGTGTTCGAAATATCTACCCAAAATTGGGGTTTGTATCTAATTCCGAAACTATTTCACCCTTCGGAAGGCTAAAGTAGATAATCTAACCCCACCAAAAGATGGATTACGTGAAAAGCTACAGCCAATCAATCAAGCGCTTTCTAAGATCTCCGTACGTGATCTGGAAAAGGGCTGCTGGATAAATTCTATTCCACATTTATTTTCAATACCTAGTGTACGCAGTGTACCTCTGAGCTACCCAAACAGGTCGGCAACCCCTGCTAAGCGAGGAGTTCCACTGCGGAATTTGAATCCAACCCACGTACGTAATTGAATTGAATTTCACTTCCACCAGTTTAATCACCTCAAATCCATAAAGTCCACATATATGACAGATATAAAAGTGCTAGGCCAAAAATGATAAAACGGATGACACGTCGACGCAAAAAAATTCAACAAAAGTTGCATATAGGTGCTTCCTACCCTTCTTGGGCAATTTGCGTTAATGGAAAGCATTTTAGCATATTACAACCATAAAACATAAGCCGAACCGATCCGCATAAAAATTTACTTCGAATAAATTAAAGCTACATCGGTCGTAGCACAAGACCAGTGATAAAATGTCGAGGTCAATAAAAAGTGCCAATATCCCTAAAAGGGGAATAAAGCGAACAGCTATATGCGAATGCGTTCCGTCGTGTTGTAGGGTCGCTGTGTTGTCGGCCAATGTGCAACTGGGAATCCCTCTATTAGGACGTGCCGGACAGTCATAGTGAACGACGCAATTTAGATTATTACATTTTGCTCTCCCTGCGAATCATGTTAAAGGGTCGAGTTGAGTCACAGCTACCTGTGAGGCTGCTACTGCCTTATTTAACCACAAAACAGTTTTACCCGTTGCACATAATTAAGCGGAGTGAATAAATTAAAAAAAAAAAAGAGAAACAAAAACTTATCACGGTACCTCGGCCACAATTGAAATGTAGGGTGGTGGAGGAGTGTGCGGTGATGTTCCCTCTTGCCACATTAAACCAGAGTCCTGGCTCTGATCATACCCGCGAATGTTAACGCATGCGAATAAATTCGGTTTGTTTTTTGTTTTGTATTGTTTTGTGATTGTTGTGTTGTTTGCGGCAAAAATGAGGACCAAACGACGTGCAAGTGAAAAATGATGTCCTTGCTCCGTGGTTTGTTAGCGCTCTGGTGCTCGGTTTGCTTTGCGCGCTGCACGTGGGGATATTACTTGCCTTCTTTCAATATTCACACATACATTAGCTGGAGGAATGTGCTATGTGACAGCGTGTGTATATTTTGTGCTGTTTAAAAATAAAATTTCTACATGCGGATTACGAGTTCTGCAGCTACATGTGGGACGGGTAGGAAGGTGTGTGGGAGATATTCTTTAAAAATTGGGCAGTGGGAAATTCTGGCAGTCGGAGAAGGACTTGGAGAACCCACCTTTGCCATTTTGTAATGGGCCTTACCTAGAAACGGCATGCTGTACAAGAAAGGTTCTGCTAAAGTGTTGGTGGTAGAAACATCAATCGCAAATAATGAACCGAAAGAAAAATTTCGTCATTCATCCGTCAGGGCTAACTAGTTGCAGATTCACATAAATTCCGCCAAAGTTGTTATATACTCGGCTACTTTTATGTCCACCACATGAATGGGCTTTTCTTAGCAGCGTTATTGAGGCCGGGAAACATTCTCACAACAGAAGCCAGATACCTTCTTAGGAACCTACTTAACTGTCTCTCATCCCGACACGTGAAGGTGGAAAGTTTCTATGTATTTTAAATCTGTTTTGTGGATTTGCACACGCATCACGTTAAAATTACTCACGGAATTCATATGAGCGTCTCAGCACAACGTAGGGACTAACATTGGGCAGGGTATAGGTTTTACTTTATTGCAATCGGCAGGCTTTAAATTTTCTAAAAGATAAACTTACAGGTTTATAAGAAAGCTCTACAGCCTAGATTTGTATCTGATTGGGTAGTAATTTTTTACCCATTAGAAAAGCTAACACCGAGACCAACTTTGTTAAAAGACATTGATTTTAATAATTTGCAGGACAACTTTGGTCTCAAAGTCTTTGTCAGTGCAATAGATTCATTGAATATTTTTATCTAAAAAGGTGAGCGCTGTCATTTAACTTGTACGAAGCACCCAATCCAATATCAGAGGTACAAGTCTTTAGAAGTCCGTTGGTCTAAGTTATAGTGCTGATGTTGTTGGGAGAATGTAGCAAGCTGTTTGTGGCGATAAGTTCTCCTTTTAATGAGGACAAACAGAAGTATGTGCTGTCATCGATGAAGCACTCTTAACACCGTCGACGGCCAATTTGAGTACTGAACAAAACTCCTGACAAGGTCGGATAAACGATACACTCTGGAGGCTAGTAAAATTCGGAATCCTTGACTTGTGTGGTCCTATTTTCAGTGCTAGTTGCTAGCCATATGAAAAATCGTTATGAGCTGGGTGACTGCTGTAGCTTCAGAACAACTTTAGAGACACCCTCCATAGATTGATACAGTTTTACTATGTACGGTCGTGATCACGACTATATGCATCATGCTGAATAACTTCCATGAATAGATATAGATGGCACAAATCCATTCCGCATATGAGAAGTGCTTCCACGACCTGCCCAATTCTCAAATGCAGACACGTTTATTTAGCAGCATTTTTCCTGAGTTTCTCTTAGGTCCTGAATATTGCACGACTTGCTACTTGACTCTCAATATTGTTGTTTTTTTTTTTTTTTTTAATTTTTTGTCAGTGCTAGTCATTTTCAACATCAAGTTTTGAAGTCAGTTGTACGATTGCTGTGGCTTAAGAGCAATTTTAGACAGACCGTCGATGGATTAATTGAATTAACCGGTCGTGATCACGACTCTTTTTTTCAATTGAACCAATGAACGAAATTCGACTTTTGGCGGGGTATCCATACCTTTCTGAGGTGGTCTCAAAAACAAACATGGTCGTGAGTCGTGAACTTGGCCAAATTAAAAAAATATTCGAAAAGTTCATTCTTTCCCACTCACAGTGCATCCAAATGAATGCTAAAGACTGCCATAAAAATAACGACACAATGCCTGAGGCCCGCTCAACCCACTGGAGGCTGCTGAGTCTATAAGGACCGAACTGACTCAGGTATCTTTTTAATTGAGCTTCAATGCTGAATCGGGGAACTGTCTTCCAACTGTTGTATTCACGGATATTTGTCAGCCGAGCATCTGTGTAATTTGATAGTTAAACCTTATGTACCCCTCGCTCCAGAACACCTATCTGAAACATTTAAGCCGATTCATATCATAAAACCATTCAAAAGTCAAACATATTCTAAAGGACTCATCTTTTTACAAACCATTTTCCGCTAGCAAAACCCACACCAGCGAAGGACACCAATCCTCGATGTAGCCATGCACTAATGGAACTGGTGGAAAAACACGAAATCAAATTAAGGAAGAGGAAATGCAAATACATGTGTAAAGGATATTGAAGGGAAATTTCATCGTCATCCTTGATTATCGTTCTGCTAGTCGTGTTTCAGTTGAAACTTCCGACTAGGTACCGCACTCGTTTCCACACTTTCCACACCACCCGAATTCACTTCAATATTTCTGTCCGCATTTTTTGTCCCTCCTCTTCCTTTCTTGTTCTTCTTCCCCAACTATATATATATTTATGTAAACCTATGTATGGTATGTACAGGAAGGACTACGACGATGACGATGAGGTTATTAATTCAAGGACTCGTCTGTTTTAAACGACTTAGAAGGGATTACAATTAAATAGAAGAGCTTGTATCTTTCTCTCTATATACATCGTTCAGTGGGTGCCACGACTATATACGTATGTATTCTGGGCCGGGTGTAACCCGACAATAGAATATACGACGGCGGTTGCAAAAAAGGGAACCCGAAAGTAGTGCTTCCGCATCAGGAACTTTGGAAATAGTTTGGATGGTCGCCTTGTTCTCCGCTCTGCAATTGTCATTTCGATTGTTTCCCAACTAAGTGGGGGCGGCGGTAAGGCGAATGGATAACAAAAAAGTGCATAAATAGCGCTCCCAAAATAAAGGATTCCCTTTTGATTTTGAGAATCCAAATGAAAATTTAGATGAAAATTAGTTTAAGCTCGTAGAACGACAGTGGGAATTGTCTCGCGTTCGATATTTTTTTTATTGGGTTGATGGCGAATTGGAGAACTACACCGCACAGTCAATTAGCACGATGACGTTCGCCAGCAGCTTCAGTATGTCCACCACTCGGCGTAGGGAACTACAGTATTCTCACTGTTAATTAGGTGAAGGGAGCAACCATTCATATAGCTAAAGGCATAAATAGAGAAAGTAAGTTCCGAGTTGGATGAATGTAGGACTCGATTGCACGTAGTTACGTCCTTCGTTCAGTTGGTAATCCTCTAGGACTCTAATTTTATGCAGGATCAATAATTAGATTATGTGCAGCACAAGGCTACGTTTTTTTATTCAAGCCTGAAGTTGGACTGGTATTTCTTTTATTTTCCTAAACTCTGATAAGTTCGAAAAAGGCTTTTAAATGAATAAACCAAGTCGGTGTGTGAAATCTCTTCAGATAGCCTTCCACCAACTTGTACACTTATCCTTGACCTTGTGAAGTCTTAGAAAGGGTCGTTACTCATTCGTTGTGTTATAATTCTCCTTCAGCGTTGTGACCTTAAATTTGCGTCCAGACAATTGATCTACGATAAGGCCTCCCTTAGAGTTCATGCCTAGCTCGAACCAAAAGTCACCACCCTAACACTCCTTCTGGCTGAAGTCTGCCTAATTCCTATAGTTGGCTGCAATGTCGGGCTTTTTTTATTTTTTCAGTCTCACACCCTGCGTCTCCAGGTTGGGACGATACCAACACCTAGCAGGGCCAGGCTATTTGCTTTTCTTGGAGCAACTGACCTGAGGTGCTTTCATAGATTGGGCAACTCCTCAAAAAACCACTTCTACCATCGCCTGAAATGCATTCTCTAAGCTCGCAAGGACAATCCAAAGAAGCGGTCGAACTTCTATTCAATTTGGAGCTCGACTGCAAGTGCAGCCTTCGTATTTGTCACTGCCACCCGATAGCAAGCCAATTCGCATTCTCTGCGCTGCGAATTTCCGCAAAAGCGTGTATATGTTGACTAATTTATGTATATGAACCTCTGTCGATACAAATCTAATTTTATAAACCACCCATCGATGCCATTATGCGCCTTTAAAAATAATAAATGCATAAGCATCCTGTTACCCGGATGCGCAGACCACATCATGCCATCCAATCCCCGCCAGAAGGAGTTCACCTAATGGCGATAAGAGTGAGTTTAACAGTCGCCTTTATGGGCGCTTCATGCAAATTAGGCCATTCACAGAGTTCGTTCTACTGCACTTGGCGTACACATCTAATTCAATTGAACCGACAAAAAAGGGCTGAGCGCGCACACAGGCACATCTGAGCCAACCGAAAAAAGAAAAGTCATTAAAATCTATACTACACACGGATGGCTCAATATGGAATCTGATTAATAGAATCGACTGGAGTGATATACCACTCGTACTCGATGGCATAATTCAACGGATGATAAAACGTTTTGACCCAAAACTATACACCATCCGCACACATGTAAAAGTTTTCAAACGAAGAAGGACATGCTGTTGGAGTGGATTGTACCAATAGCACTCACACCACTGTCACTCGCATTCGTCGTCATCGTCATCGTGGGAAAAGCTTTTTATCAGATTTGAATAAATCTCTAAAGAGAATTGTTTTCATCAAATACACTCGCACACACATATATAACACTATGCGATAGTGTGTCCTTTGTGAATTCGTCGGGCGTAAATTTCAATAATACCGCTGTGCATAGCAGAGCACCCATAAGGGTATCCAAACAACATTAAAAATGGACCCAATTTCGAATCGACAAAAAAAACTGAATCTGAATCTGAATCTGAATCCTCAAATCTCGAACACTAAGTGAATTCTCTAATAGCAAACAGTGGGAGGAACTAAAGACGAATAGTGACGTAGAACAGATTAAAGGAATGGGGTGAGTTTCGCCCGGCAGAGTTCCGCCCCCGCATTTAATATGATAACAATGCGAATGGAATTGAATTTTTTCGATGGGCTTTTGAATGGCGCAGTTGCAGATTGAAGGACTTTTTTTTTTGTCTCCTCTAGCTGTTTGATTTGCCATAAATAGCGAAGCTGGTTACCGTCCATGTGGTTGTAGGTATCTTTGAAAGTGTTGCCTTGAAGTGATGTTTAGTTCCTGCGAAGGTCTTGTTATCTGTTACAATCTGCTGCTGATTGGGGGCTTTAGTCGAATCCAACCGGATAAAGGACCGAATTTTTAATGACGCTGCAGTCAGAAGCAAATTTGAGCCGAAGAGAACATTCTCCCCGCTAGCTACCACAGTTGTATGGCTATGACAGCAGTGCTCTTGGATGTTTGTATTGTCAGAAAGAGCTAGACCTGCTTATGCTGCTTTGTAATGACGAACAACCTGCTGTTGAGACTTAAAAAACTATTTTTTGTGACACTCACAAATATGAGTTGCAAATTCTATAAAGCCTTCAATAGCGCCTGAGTCGAATGACCGTTTAGTAGGCCGACGGAATCCATCTGTCCCAAGCAATTAGTGAAACCACTCAACTCTTATCCAAGCAGTATAATCATTTGTAAACAACCTCATGACGGTAAGTCCTCCCCCTTGAGACACGTACCTTCAAATGGTCGATTACATCCAGTGTATTAAATCCTTTCACAAACATGTCGCATACAAAAACAATATACCAACCACTGAGCTATATGCCTTTCACTGGAGTATACGCTCCTTCATCCGATTCGGTAGCATAAAACCGCGGATTTGCAATCCCAAGAAGGACAACTCCAACAAAGGATAAGGAAAAATATTTAATCATGCTCAACTAATGCAATTTATTTGTTTGCACAAAATGCACTTTTCTCCCGCGTGCATATTTTTCCGCCTTTTATGCAATTTCATCTCGAGTAATAGCTGAATGAAATAAAAATCCACATGAACACGGATCAGATAAAAAGTTGAATACCATAACCCGCCCATCGCTTTCATTCGGCATTTCGACCCGCACATAATCACTGGCAGAGAGCAAACAGAAAGGAGTGCACACACATTTTATGCGCTCCTTCGAAAAGAAGAGGAAATTCAATTTCTCCGATCTAGATCGTCTTTGGCAAATGCGCGAACAAAAGGATAAACAGGATATCGACTGAATCGAGCAAGAATGAACCTCATCAGCAGCCACGTCATCATCATTATGATGGTGCTGCCACCTCGCATTGTCCTCTGTGTTGGAATAATAATATTCTCGCCATAAGCAATTCGCTTAATTATGGCCAATTAATGCATTGCATTTACCGGTATTGTGTTCACGGCGACAACGAGTTGAGTTGAGAGTTGAACGTTCAATGCACTCTTGGTGGGCTACACCCGCTCATCTGTATTATCCCTTGGAATGTTCTGTCTTTTCTGGTTCGTCGATTTTCAAAGGCTTTTGGCTATTCAGCTGCAATTAGGCAGTTAAACTGTCCGTTTGTACGGATACAACACTTTCACTCAGTTGATATAGCCAAGTGAGGGGGATTTATGGCGAGCTCAAACTGGTGACTTATTATAAGACACACGATGCTGATGTGTACCGGGAAATTTGTGACTTCAAACTTACAAATTCATGTTACAACGGTCATTTGGTAAGTAAAACATCATATAACCATCTGAAAGTGCAACTAGAACAAGAGTGGTGGTCCTTTACTGACAGCCTTCTCACCACATTGGGCAGAATCGCATTCTCGCGTATTCATCGATCGTAGATTTTAATAGAAGATTCTAAAAGAAGCTCCTTAATAATGGTTAGGTTTCGTTACACTGCTTTTCTGCTTGAATGCAAGGGCATGCACCACAGAATATTATAACAATGACAACAACAAATAGCAACGACAAACAAACTGAGAACAACAAGAACAGCAATATAATCAAAAGCCACAATAATATCAGCAATAACTACAGCTGCAATCGTTACAAAAACAACCACAACAATAACAGCACTAACAACACCAAAACAAATAAGAACGACGACACGAAATGATATTAGCACAGTAAGAATAACAACAACAACAACAACAACAACACCAACAACAACAACAACAACAACAACAACAATAACAACAGCACCAACAACAACAACAATAATAACAACAACAACAACAACAATAACAACAACAACAACAACAACAACAACAACAACGACAACACTGACACTAACATTAACATTTACAACAACAACAGCAATAACAACAATAACAACAATAACAACAACAGCAACAAAAGCAACAACACCGACAACGACATAAACAACAACAACAACACAGACAAAAACAACAGGTTTCTGTTCCTTTGGACAACAAATATTCGAGCAAATAAATGCCCCCATCAGCATCTTATCATCTCATCAAACCTTAGTCCAACTACGAGTAAGTCACCAGTGGCAGTTCACCGCTTTAAGTCAATGATGAAAAAGTCACTTTTGAAAAATGTTGCCTCTGTAGATAAAGAAGTTTATGCATGTTTCGAAAGAATGGACAAAGTGCGGCTCAAAGCAGCTAAGACAAACAATTCCCGATGACTTGAACAAAAAAAAAAAACAAATGCTGGAATGTAATAAAATCTAACTAAAAGGTTTCACATGGAAAATACCCACTGGGGTAAGGACACTTCGACTGCCAGGGGAAAAATTTATTTTAAAATTCGATCATTTCCACACTGTTTCCAAATGCCAAATAGACACCTCCCAACCAACGTCAACACCCGACAAACAGAAGCAAATACAACCCAAAAGAAAAAAAATGTCCTTCCTTGGTCAAGGACCTAAACAAACAGGACCACAAAAAAGCGTATACCTGCCATCATCGTCAAGTGCCCTACTCAACGATTCTTTGGCAAGTTTTCGCCAGCGCTACCCGTTCCACGTCTTCTAACTAAATACACCGACCGACCGTCCGTCTCTCACTCTATTTAAGTCTTAAAAATCTGACCCAAAGAACAGCACGAGCATTCGAATAAATAAAACGAAACAAAAATACATATACATTACGAGATTCGTTACCCAAAGGGATGCCCACGCTCGCCGGCCGTCATCGTCGTCTTCATCTTCGTCTGTCCGCAACATGTGCTGTGATGGATTTTGCATTCTAAAAGATACTCGCCCCGAAACCGAATTTGTGTCCTACCGAATAAATAAAACAAAACATTTGCATACAATCAGGAGTATTTACTCAATGTCCTGTCAGCCATCAGAGCAAAGCGGAGAGCGGACGTGTGTACGTTTCGAGTTTCTTATTCATTTTCTTGGCTGTCCTTGTGTGCTGGCTGCCAATGGACATGATTCGATGTGAAGATTGCATAGATGTAGATTTTTAAGGATGCGTGCTCTCACCGGAAAGCTTTTTGTATATTCCACAATGAACAGTCTACAAAAGGGTTTCCTATTTACTGCAAACGATTGTGACAAAAGGGATTTTCTCAATTGTTGTATAAGTTAAGAGGGGATATGGAGAATGGGTCAAGAAATGTCATCAAGTGGGAAGAGGAATAGGTACATGATTTAGGAGAGTTTTACTTATTTCAGCACGGACAGGATGGGAATGTCATCAGCAGAAATATTAAGTGAATAAAGAAACAAATGATTTAAAAGAAAGGCTTCATACGATATCTACATGCAGAAAGTATAGGCGCAGTATCTTAGTAAGCGAGTGGTCCCAGGTTCGATCCTCGGGAAAAAAATCAGACCTTAAGCTTTTTTCTACTGCCACCTCTCGTGAACACCTGACAAACATCCGAGAGTTTAACTGTGACGAAAGCGCTTCTCAAACCAGTGTGGACTCCGCATAAAATTGTAGATTCCATTTGTCCCAAAAATTAAAAACTCAATCAAAACGAATGATTATGAGAAGCTGTGTAGTTATTTATATTTTACCTACAAAAATGATAAAGGTTTCCAACTTATGATTCAAAAAGGGACCAACAAAAATTTCCAAAAACTCGCAGTCGAAACGACTCCTCACACCAAAAATTGCGCTAAAAAAAACCGTCCAAGAACGAGAGAAAAAGCGCGCCCAAAAATAACAAGCGAAAATGGGTAACAAAATGCTTTCAAGACTTGTCTGAAAATGATTCAAAAAACATCTAAAAAAAACCCGTCGAAAGCAATCAAAATCACGTCGAAAAGAAGGGAAACATGTTTCCAAAACCGCTTTCGAGAACGAAAGAGCTTAAAGTCCAGAAAACGCGTCAACCAACCCGAAGAATGCGTTTCGAAAGCGGTCCTAAACCAGGACTGGAAATGAGACCAAAAACTAAGCGCAACAAAACAGCTTCACCAAAGAACGGGTCGAAAAAAAACGCGTCCATAAATTTTTTTAAAAGTGCGTCGAAACTAATAAGATTGCGACAAACAGTAGCACCTTCTGAAATAGAAGTGTCATCAGATTGTTGTTAAAAAAATTCGAATAGGGGCTTAGCGATGGATGTGCACGTCTCTACAGCTCTTCCCATCCATCGTGAAGAAGCAGAGAGCCGAGTATAGAACCCTGTGCGACTCCATTCTATTTGATAGTTTTGAGGCCATACGATTCGGATTTTCAGGCAAGAAGTTGTAAAGCTTATCTTTTAGTTTGACCAAATAGCATTGATATTTTCTCCATTTGTAATGTTTCAGCAGCTGTCAAAGCTACCACTGACATTCAGCTGTCAAAATATTCTGTATTGGTTTTTATTTGATCGTGAATCGTATCACGCTTGGCAAACATGCAGTAATTATTAAAAAAAATACTATAGAAATTCCGGCTGAGCTGTTAATACGCAACGTGAATTTTAATTTCATTAAAAACTTTTTGTCCCTATCGTTTTTATCTTCTACCCTTTACTATATGCCTTGGAGAAATTAAGGTGAACCAGAGAGCTTTTTAGCCCCCCATCGAAAAATTGCCGAAGATCGTCTTTATTGCTGTAAGACAGCACTATTTCTTAAAAAAGACACACCACCACAAGACTAATCTGTTCGCTTAAAATCCGTTCAAAAACTTTCGTTAACTTGGTCACAACGTGTCATATGAACAGATAAAGGAAGCATAGAACCAACTGAATCATTGACGCCTCCCTGGCATTGACTGTAAGTAACTCCGTGACATCGAGTAAGTTTTCACCTTCCAAAAGGAGTCGCAAGTTTTACAAGTAACAAGTGTCTTTTAACGATTATTGCTAATAAGTTTTCAGTTTCCTACGGATGCCTCCATCACTCGCTGCTTTCTGACAATGATCTTTGCTTGAAATGGTCTTAAGTTTTATTTTTCCAGAAGGGCAAAAAATTAGTGGCAGTTTCTATGGGTTGGGTTCAAGATTCTGGAAGGGTCAACATATTTTTTTAACAAAATGCTGCTTGCAAAATTCAGCTTTTCTTACACAAAATTCTTTTTAAAAAAATTCTGGAAACAATAAAAAGGTTTAATTTAATTTTATTGTTTCTCTTCTTTTTCTTATAATTTAAATATTATTTTTGTTTTAACATTTAATTTTTTATTTTTCTTATAAATTTAAAATTGTTTTTAAATTTTCCTTTTTTTACATTTGTTAGTTGGAAAAAGAAGAATAAGCTGACTTTTATTGGTTTAAATTTGAAAAGCAGTATTTTGTGAAGCAGCATTTCGAAAAGCTGAATTTCGACCCACTCCCAGTTTCCATTCCTGACAAAAAATTTAGCTGCCAACACGAATGGCTCGTGAATTTTTAAAAATGTCTACACCCATAGCCACACCATTATGCAACTGTAACCGTCCTTCATTCTCTTCGCCTATTATGTGTTCTCAACTTTCTTTCTTCATAAACTTGTCTACCCATCCGACAGGCTTCTCCAATTACATACAACTGTCAGTCAAATGCATCACATTCAAAGACAAAAAAAAAAAAAAAAAAATGTAGACCCCTACAAAGATGGGGAAACAAACTTCTCACCCTTCTCACTTCTATGCTGGGTCCAGTTTCAGATAACATTTGATGAACCATCTTGTGGGACTTTAAAAGGCCATGGCCGGATCCTGTGCGGGTTCGTTCCCCGCTCCGCATTAAATCAAAATTACGGTTAACCTCCCATCTTCCATCAGAACCAGGGGCAACCATAACCAACCCCCACAACCTCCGAATCATAGTTGGACTGCTCGGCCATCCTCAACCATTCTGCTGCGATATATTAAATTGGTCCATGATATCCACTTGCCAGCATCTATACCGACAGCAGCAGTGCTTCGGTCCCGTTGTACAGTCGTAGGCGGGCAGAACCGTTTTCATTTGATTTCCTGTTGCAATTATAGATAGGAATCAAATGCTAAATAAACTGCTTCCCTTTTCAAGCGTCGCCGTCACCGTCACTGGCACTCACGTCAAATCAGGGTCCCGGACTTAACCGAAAACATTGTCACTGTTGTTGTTTGGGTTGACAGGCGACCATGCTGCACTAAAGGACGTCGTCCAATGGTCTGGTAATGGCTAATACATCTGGCTGGTATCAAGGACACTGAAAAATGATATAACAAACCAAAACAAACAGAGAAGGGGGTAAAGTGAGTGAAACAGGCGTCACTGTAACAGCAGGAAGTGTCAGCTGCAGATATATGCTTCGAGTTCATGAGCTCCGGACCGTTTGTTGTGGGCTATTCCGAGCTGAATGGATATAGAGTCTACGGCTATACCACAAGCAGTCTGTATATGTGCCTGAGTCTGGTATTATTTATGCTCCTTATCGGTGCCATCGTTATCGGCGAATAGACACGAGTGTTATGTTGTGGCTGTGGAAATGTTTTTTTAAATTTTATTTTTATTTTCGGATTTTTTAATAGTTCACAAACAAAACGCGCAGAGGAAGCCTGCTTTTGCCAGTTCCATTTCTATTGGAAGTGTGGTTCTATGATGTGCGACGAACGGGCTTTAAGAGTGGTATGTAATGCCAGCAGCAGCGGTATTGTACCCCGTATCCAGCTTTAGCTAGGGAGATGCCTCCCTTTGCTGTTGGGGGGTTAAATGAAAAATGAGCGAAATATATTTTTATCCCCAGTAATTGTAGATACAATTAGCTTAAGAGCAGTTTGCTGATAGGATTTCCAACGGATGAGGATTGATGGGATGTAAATAAATAATAATAAAATGAAATACGAAATTGGGGAACTTGCTGTGGTCGATTGTGAAGAAGTTTTGATGGAAATGGTCCTAACAGTGGCGTACGTCGTTGCAAACTTGGCTTTTAAAGAGTCTTTGGCCCAATTGCTTGGAGTGGAAGGGAGAGCTCTGAGTTCTATCAGTGTAGAGTATTTTTTACGCTAAAGGCTGGTACGCTGTTCGAGTGAAGTGAAATGTTCACTCCTTTCCAAAAAGTGCTGTGAAAAAGAAAGTGAAATATTTTTTTTTTTTAGATTTTTCGTCGGAAATTTTATGCAGGTTGACTGAGCTCAAAAAAAATACAAGACACTTCAATATTCAAGTTGCGCACTTTTATTCTACTAAACAAGACAACAGCTGGAGGAACAAATTGGAAACTTATCTTTTTGCGAATCATGTGATACAGTAAAATGCATTGACTTATTGGCAGAAATTTGATTCCAGTCCTCCAAAAGCGGTGCACAAACATGGGAATCACTTTTAGATGTTCCATGTTTTTGATCTTCTTTACTCATATGAGTTTACGGAACCACACAAGTTTTATGGCTGTTTTCAGTAAACTTCACACTCGGGAACTACGTCTATAACCTTGTCAAACTATAGGGCCAGGCTTACGGTCAGTTTTGGACCTTTTGTGCAACTCAGGAATCGCGTTTGGGTGTACCTTGTAGGACTGATTAAAACCATTCTTTTAGTTCGGCCGCTTTTTTTAGTTTATAGATGGTAAGATCTGGAACTACGGAACCGATTCTGAAAACAGAAGGCCCATATGGGTATAGTAATTGCACATACATTTTTTTTAAATTTTACTACAAGGCTTAAAGATTGCTATATAGTTTATACGATAACGACAAAATCATTTTTTTCTTTTGGTTTAAATCTACTTCATGCAGTTTGCCTTCATATTTACAAACCTAAATCAATGCGAAAGAGCTTAAAACAATTTTTTCGAAATACTCTTTTGAGTATTTTGAGATAACGTTTACCTTTCCGTTCTCTTCAGTCGCTGAGGTATAGTAAGTTCAAATCAATTTAATTTTTTAAACAACGCGAATAAAATTAAAATGATTTGTATCGATTGCAGGTCTGATTTCAAATTCTTCTTTTTAATACCATCTCTATGGCTTTTGAATATTTCCAAAATCAGCACAAAATACTCTCAGTAGATTCGAAGTAATTGCATTAGATAGAAAGTGAGATTAAAAGGGAAACTTAATTTTAAATCAAATCAAAATAATTGCTTTTGCTTTAAGGATGCTATAGTGATAATAATAGTAAAAAAAATATATTTATTCGTACAGACACAATAAGATCAATATCTTCTTAGAAATTATAAATTATTCATTATTTATCAATTATTTAGTTAACATGTTGTGTTTATAAGTTACGACAAAAGCAACAGCATGAAAGCAAATTAAAAATAAAATTAAAATACAATAAATATTAGTGTCAAACTTCTTTATTTGGAAAGAAAAATAAATAAGTAATTATATTAATAATAAGTCCTGCCATTTGCTTCCTCGTATACGGCCACAGATGCGAGCTGAACACTCTTTAGGTTGACCTTTGCCTACTTCACGGTAATCCATTTCAATGTCACCCATTTCGTCGAAATATGAACTTTGGTAACATCCTCCAGAAATATCCGCATAACACTAAAAAGCAAAACACCAGAAAGTACTCATTTTCCTGGGAAACTTTTCCCCCTGGCAAAACTCATATCGAAATGAAAAAAAAATATGATCCTAATTCACAAAGAAAAGTTCAACTACCAACACCAAAAACCCATCCACGTCGCCCTATTTTATCTTCTTCATATGGATTTGTCACTTTATCACCCACCTATCTGTACAACTTTAAGCCCATAACTTCGGCAGATTCATTAAATAAGTTTACCCATGCACTGAGCTGGATTCGAAAAAAAAAAATGGTCCCATTTCACTAGGATGGTTGACTGCGACTGAAAGGGAAAAAAAGACTCTCATTACCATCGTTTCCAAAAATTCCACCAGAGTGTGAATTTGACATCCATGAGTGAACAACGTATTAATTTACCACAAACATTCGAAAACACGCAGGAGAGGCAGCTTTTCCGTGTAGCTCTGCCTTTGCATGACTTCTGGATCCCGATGTGTATCTTCAGACTCTGTATATCTGCAGAGTGATACTTTATGCAGATACGTGCTCGGAGTGATGTAATAAGTTTATCTAAGGATATCCCCAAGTATTCCGTTCGCTTTCGACCATTTCACTTCGTTAGCCATATGCTCGACTGGATATAGTGGAGAAAGTTACTTTTCCTTCCCTCACCTACGCATTTAGGTCGCCCAGCGAGACAAACGATTCGACGGATAAACTCCTGATGCGTTTCGTTCTATTAGGTAAAACTTTAGGACGGTTTTCGGGAGGGAATGGTTGGACTTTCAGATGAGACACACCAAGTCGTGGTCTTTTTAGCAAGCAGCTGGTTAATTTCGATTATGGTTACGCGTTTATGGCCAAAGTCTTCATCATTGTCAGTGACAATCTGCTGATGACTTTGCTGGTTTATTTTAGTGTCGGTGGTCTTGGATAAGCCTTCTCATTACACTTGATTGCGTTACGTGCTTTTATTGTGCTTGCTTTATCGATCACGAATGACTGTTAAATAACGGAGTGAATCGTTGGCCGCATTGAAAAGTTGGGCTTTCATTTGTGACGTGCAGCGACTTGATGATTTGATAGAGGTGGGTGCTGAAATCTTATTGAGATGATATAAACTGGCATAAGAAGGCCCACTTAATAGGAGTCTGTAAATGCCGTTTCAACATTATTACACCCATTTAAGGGTTTATTACACCCAGGAAAGTTTCCTTAGCACAGGCATCCTTCTTTGCCGGTAAACTAGAGCGATTGATGTCGCATCGAAGTCAAGTATTATTTCGTGTTACATAAAATACACGTGCAACTACATAGAACTGCAGTAATCTACAGCATTTTTACAGCATCAATACAAAGGCATTGCATCAAAAATATTTGAAATATATGAATTGTTGTTATGAATCCAATCATTGAGGTTTTCGCTGAGTTTGAGTTAATTGTAATTAAAGGTCTTTCCACTGATGACAATTTCGAATAAATTGGTTTTGTGGTTTGCAAAAGAGCAGCAGGTCCTTTCAATAAAATAAAATTCCTCTGTTGCCGATATTGACAAGGTGAGGTCAGTTTTTATCCCTACCATTCTTTTATATTTGTGGTTAGTTTAGTTGCGATTTTTCTGAACGCTAGTGCGGACTGTAAACTTATGGAAATAAAAATAAACTGTTACACAATTCTCGACAAAACACACGCCCGTTTATTTCACTGCTTTTAGAACATATTTCTTGTTAGTTAATAACGACTGTCTTACTTGAACTCCGACGATTGGTTCTTTTAAAGGGCGTACGTCTGTATCCTTCAGCGGTAGTTGATTGAATGCTATTGATGAGAGGACCGAAAAGGGTAGTGCACTATCGGTTGCTCATATACACCGATAAGTATGTAGAAATGTGTGCTCAGCCAATGTATCGCTTCGACATCTGCTTAGATAGACGCACTGATCTGAACTCAGTATTCAAAGGCATATTGAGCAATTTGTTTTACTTTAGCTGGCTCTGACTCAGTATAAAAGTCACTGAATCATTTTTAAATGTTATTTCTTATTTTTTAAGTTAAGTTAAATCGAGTCTGGGGTCAGATTCTGTATGGCAAAACGTTCAAACATTTTCGCGTTCGAGAACGATTTATTTCTTCAACTTAGAGCAAATCTTTCGGGCACATGAAAACGTTTCAACGTTTTCGCCTTACAGAATCTGAATCCTGATTTTGATGGCTTGGTTTTTCACGCTATTTAGATACGTTTTTAACTTTTTGTTACCTACTTCTTAAGGAGATTTTCTTTATCAACTTTTTTAATGCGTTTTTGCAATTATTTTTGATTCCTTGATTTGTCGCTTTTGTGATGGTTAAAACACAAATTTTGGTTCTGATGCGTCCAAAACCGCCTTCAAAACCTTGAAAATCTATATCCATTACTAGTCAAAAGACTCATCAAACGGTGGATAATAATGTGCACAAAAAATGTGTCAAAATTGACGGCTAGGAAAACCTGCGTCAAAAATGCATTAAAATTTAGTTAAAAAACATCAAAAACATTTAAGAAAATAACAAAAAAAAAGTCAGAAAGTGTACGGAGAACATTAGAGAAAAAGCCACCAAGTTTGAGAACAAACAAAATCACACGAATTGTGCGATCCAAACGAGTTAAAATACGCGTAGAAAAACTCCAAAAAATAGTAGTCTTAAAATTCATTAAAAGCCTCTGAAAAAAACTTGTAACAACCGCAAAAAAGAAACATCAACAGGCTAGAAACAGTTAAAAAAACGAGTCAAAAAATCAAAAAAAAATCATCAGAAGTGTATCAAAAAATATGTGACAAGACGCATCGATAATATATAAAATCATACAAATCACAACAAAGAATACACCAAAAAGGCATCAGAAGAGCTTAAAGGACTATAAAACAACTCTACCAAATGCCGAGCTAAAATAATTCTCACTTCTGGTGGGATCCACTTAAGAGAAAAGTGGAGTTATTCCCCATTACACTTTGAAATAAATTCCCATGCGGAGTTAATTCCCGCGGAATTATTTCCCTGCAGCCATCTGGACGCATTTACCAATTGACCTCCATGCCTTAAAAGCAATTTCCATAGCTCCTCGATTTACAAATCGCTTCCAAACAAATACAGAGTACCGTGTCCGCTGAGAAATTATTCAGAAATATGCGCACGTTAATTTGCTTAGTACTCCGTGAGGAAGATAAAAAAACGACTCAAATGATTTCAGCCTCCGCACTGAGCGGAAGTCTACGGAAATATATGTAAACACCAATTTGTTCTGAAGGGTGAACAAATTCTCACGTACGACGCTGCCTTTTTATTTTATTCGAATTCAAACAATCGTTTTTGGGTAGGTAGATAATTCATTTTGAAAAAGAAAGAAAAAACGAGTATGCAGCCACTGTCAAGACGTAAAAAGCTAGCTGGTCCAACGATCGAAGCAAACACGGTCTTACACGTGAGAGCCTATGCGAGCACATCTGGAGTGCGCACATAAATTCCACATTTCGAATCCACTAAAAGAATATAGGACGCGGGTGAAAAACAGACGCAGGGAGACCGAGAGACTGTCAAAAAGTAGTTGTATGAATTTTAAGTGGTTCGGCATTCTTTTTGTTTCCCTTTTAGTGCATCTCGACTGTGTAGGGTGCGATTTGGTGTGTTTTCAATTTTGGATAGTAGGTAGACATTTTCCGAAGTTCAAGTGGAAAACAACACACATCCTGCTGTTCATGAAAGAATATTTGTTGGCTAAGAAAGGCAATTAGCGAAGCTTATCTGAGGCTATGGGGTTGCAGAGGAACATGATGCTTCAATGTGAAGTGAGGGCAACTTTAACTCAACAGATAGAACCCTAGACCGATAAATTTATTCCCATTTGAGCTATTCTTCAACGAGCTGTTTCATAAGACCGCGTCAGAATCAGCTCCAAGTAAAAATCCTCACGAAAATGCTATCGAAAAGAGTGATTTACCTAGGGTACTCCATACACCTTCTCACACAAAACAGAGCGGCAACTTTCCTCTCTCGTGTTCGCAATTGGCCTTCGCTTCCACCCCGATAACATGGTGCAAATTGTGAATAGAGCCCCATACGGAACTTCACTCTATCCACAATTGCGCCGCCGTCTTCGCCGGCTCGCCCATCCGCAGCAGGACCAAAAACTAAAAAAAAGTATTTCAAATGCAAACAAAGGATAAAAGTAGCAAATATAAGAACACATTTTCGCAAAATGCTGATGATGATTCTGGTTGTGCATGTGTAAGGAATTTAAGGGTGCCTGTTCAAATTTTCAGCACCAAAAATCCACAATCTCCAGAAGGAGGTCCTTGTCGAATTTGGTGTTCTTCGTTCTTCGACGCTAAGCGTAATGCATTTCCTTTTGTAGGTTCGCTCGTTTATATATATATATATAAGTTTTTTCTGCTACTTGTGTATGGGAGTGTGTACAGAGCGAATTTTGCATAGCACATTTGCCCATGCACAGACGCTATAAATATTATATTTTTGCGATCAAATGGAGGAGTGCTCATCCAGCACATGGCGGTGGCTATAGGAATACACACGCATCCAGCTATTGGGACTCGATGTGAAGATCTAAGAATAGTGCAACGAAATCACTGCAGCTGTAGAGATTCCATTCTTTCGCCTGCTGGGGGTAGATATTTCGAAAAGGATACGGGTGTGCATTTGTGGATTTTGTCGGGTTTGAAAGTTTAGGAAGCACCGACAAAAAAAATAAAAAAAGAAAAAAATCAAAGAGAAAAATTCTTTGTGTATTCCTTGTCGAAGTTTGCTTTGAATCAAATTAGGAGGCTGCTTAAAAGTTTCCATTCATCGGTATGTACTTTTTTCTTCCTGTGCAATGTGTGGATGAAGATGTAGGAGCAGAGAAAGGGTTCTCAATCTGAATGTGTGCTTGGTGTCATTGAGTTATAGCGAGGAGAGATGATTGCGAGTTTAAATTTATACATTTTCATCAAATCGAATCCCACTCATCGGGTCACAAGCTTGAAAATGCCAACGGACAGGAATGAGTAGACCCCACTGCATTTTGCCAGAATCCCTGGGCCACATAGATAATAATCGAAGGATATGAAATTGAAGTCTTTCCTTAGGACAAGTTCTCAGAAGGTCAAACATCAGAATATTCTCAAACAGCCAAGAAGGCGCTTATAGGGCTTTTGATTCATACAAATCCAACTTCAAGCTCTTCTGGAACTGGGAGAAAACTCGGGGTCTACTGTCCACGAAGAAAGATTCCAAGTTACGAGATAATCGAAGACAAGGACAAGAGAGATGAGCTCGGTGCCAAGGCTCTAAGCCTCCTTTAAAGGCCCGATATATGTTGTGGCTTGCCAACGGCGAATTTTAAGGAAGACCTGGATTCTTTGGAGCTCCAAGTGATACTTTTCAACTTGAAGTCGAATTTCTAGAGTTTATTGAGCGACTGTGTCACTTTCGTAATTCAAAATTTTTTTACTAAAATTTTTTTTTTTGTTTTTGCAAATTTTGATAGGTATTTCATGGAATGCTCAAGCTATCTGATACGAAGACTGTCTGCCGCCGCCTGCTCATCGGCCTTGAGCTATTCATCGAGGTACCTTTGAGTTATATTCACTCTAAAAGATCGTGAAATGGAAAATCATTACCACGCTGATTACTGAATCCAATTCAATGACCTCAGGCAGGCTAAAAGAGCGGTAAGTTTTCAGCTCTCAGGGAGGGATAAAAGATGACCTTAGGATTAGGGTCGATGGGAGAATGACGTCGCCACAAAAGCCAGCACACCAGGCATCTTTTGATCGCACTTTACAAAATCAGACCCTATTAATGTGCATTGGCTGCATTATAAACCTGATTCCAGTGACAAATGTGCACCCAACAATGGCAATCTCCACAAGGCATTTTACAGCTTTTGGTACTCCTTTTATCCAGGCCATCCCGTTGCATTTAGTGAACGGCGGCGACGGTAAGTCCTCAATAGCAAAGTCAGTCTTGGCCTCTGTTGCGTTTGTTTTGGTAACAAACGGTGAGACTTTTTTGAGGCCTGAAAGCCGCCAAGTCGTATTTTGTTTAGCGCAAATATTTTCTTGTTTGACTTTCTTTTCATACGGCAATACTGCTCGCCATAGCTGTCCATCGTCTCAGCCCAGGCAAGGAAAACACATTTCCCCACCACTTCCATTGTACACCCTCACTGATGACAGCCGGATTTTGTGCCACCCATAATAGCTGCCTCATCCTGGATTACTTGCGTCGCTTTTGACGATTTGTTAAATCACCCATTTGGCCATAAACACAAACACTTGCAACCCATCCATCTGGACGGTTCAATTTCTTTGATGTGCTGCGCAATTTAAGTGTCACCATTAAAGGATTAAAATTAGTTCCGCCATTCCTTGCGCTCTCTAGGTATAACGCCAAACTTAACAGTTAACACCAAAGCCCCTAGAGAAATTTAAGAAAGCTGTGCATCATCGTCTTCCTTTACTCGTTTCATTTCTGCTATGGCGGTAGTTGTTATCCTCAATTTCACACAGATTCACTTTGAACGTGATCTGTTGCCGGCTACAACTTATCTTCTCTATGCACAGGCACACGCTGGCTCTTGTGCTCGTGCCCATGGTGGGTGTGTAGTAAAGTTGCCCAATTGCTATCCGCTTTCAGCAGAGTAGTGCGGGCAAACTTTCGCTCCTGGACATACCACCGCACTAAAAATTATACCCAGAAGGACAATTTAACTGGAGTATTTATGTCCAAAGAAAATTTCGCTGCTTCCGCAGCTTGTAACTTTGTTTTGCTGTTTACTTCCGCTTGGCTCGTGCAGACTATGGCGTGTCCGTAGATTCGACTTGTTCATCTTCTTCCGAGTGCGGATGGGATATCCCTTATTTTTTTTTTTTTTTTTTTTGTACACAGACACAACATTTTTGGACCGCTGTGATGCGAAAACGACGGCGATGAAAAGGGCTGCCGGCTATATATGGCAATAGCGGGACAGCAGCAATCGTTTATATTATGCAGAAGTCAGCAGTAAATTTTATTGTCAGTCCGTGTCGTGTTAAATTATGTAGCCCGCCAGAATGCAGGATGCCAAGGCTGTAGCTGTATGCCGTTGCCGTTGTTGCGTCTCCGGGTCTGTCGCTTTTTCTATTCATCTTGGTGTAACGAAATAATTAACAACACTCGAGTAAATTGTCACACACCGAAAGTGAGCACTGCGAGCTGTGCGACGGCGATACAGCAAAACCAGTGGCAGTGACACTTTTGCTTTTACGACTTTTGCGACGGAGATAACCTTTTTACAGCCCCTGATGCATTAGGGTCGTCTATGTGTGTGTGTGTGTGTCAAGTTAAGACATCTAGCAGTCAGTCCTCAGCTGGCGCTTGGGTAGTGCCTTATCGATTCTGATTTTTGGACTAATGTGCTTTTGGAACTTTTCCACGCTGTTGTTGGTATGGTTTGTTCTGTGTCGTTCCTGCAACAGAAATTGTGTGTCTCGGAAATCGGTTTGTTAAATTTTTCAGCAGCCATTAACTAAATGGATTTCGAATTTGAGTCGCTTGCTTTGTAGGTCATCTCCAAAACAGGAATATAAGATAGTCACTTTGGCGACTGAGCGTTTGAGCGGCAAATAAAAAATTAAAACATATGTAATCGGATGGCGGTAGTCACGAAAGATCCTAGCCCTCTTCACTCTCTCCAATTCATTTCATTCCTAGTGTGAAATCGCCCAAAGAGAATAATAGTCTGTTGTTGATTATTCTTAATAAACCCTCTTTAGTCTCACTTAGAGTGTTTAAGTACTTCCGCAGCACAAAAATAATCACAACTTCTGCATATACTGTTGCACTAATCCTCATGGAGTTCGGTTTTAATAACGAGCACCCACAAAGGATAGGATAGGACTCTCCCTGTGAGTATCTTAGGGTTACGCAAATTTTTCTACTTGCAAGGACGTTACGGACCCAATATGTTGTGCGTTATGCAAAATATAACTCTCAAAGAAGAATACAGGAAGTTAGACAAGGAATATAGATATATAGTACCTGCTCGTTGAGCAACACTCAGCGCATGAGGACAGCCAGGAAACTTCTAGGGCAATACAACCGAAAAAGTTTTCCAGCATACATCAGCCTGCGAAAAATGTCCCTCCGTCTCTTGGGATTCTAAGGAGACATTTTGGACTTAGAACTGGAGAGGCCTTGAGAAAACTTGGTAAACTTGGTATGTCTGCTGAAGACTTCTATGCAGGTTCTGAGATGAGTTCGGTTAAATAGATTAACATGTACTGGGATCTTGTCGTAAAAAGCAATTGCGTGTGGGTAAGGTAAAGTGGTGGAATTGGGTGGTGCAACTATAGTTTGACTAACACCAACTAAAGCAGCACGACTGAGCAGGGTTCGGACTTTGGGAATCGTATTTCGGAGTAAATGAAACGAAAAAGTGAAGTAAACCTCAATCTTTTGAAGTTGATTTTTCGTATTATTAAAAACAATAAAAGCAAATTAAATTAAAAATAAAAAAAATAAAAATAAATAATTGAGAGGGACAATTATTGCACATTTATAACTAAACAGATGTAGATGTGCTGAAACACAACTAAATAAAAAAATAAAAAATATAGTTGCGTATCTGACTATTTTACACTTCATTGCATAGATATCTAAATATTTTTCTTTATAGCTAAAACATGTAGATGTATGATTTATAAAAGTTAACAATTGTGTATTTGAAACAAATTTACCATCAAAAAGTTATATTGCTTTAAATCAAGTGATGGGACACAAACATAATCCGATTTTCCAATAAACATCTTAAGAACATTAAATTTTCAACTGTTTTTATATTTAATTTGTTTCGGAATTAGTTTTTTAATAAACTAATTTCGGAGAATTTTCTTTCAGCCGCTGCACTACTGTAAGGTAAACAAAAACTATGATTAACATGCACTTTGTTAAATTCTTAATCATGAATTCTTCGGCAGTTATTTTTGTTTTTGGGGAAGGTAAAACTTGACTAAGTGTGACACGAGAGAAAGACGAACTTTTGGTGGGTATCGTGAAATCGAATTCGAAGTTTATTTCAAAAGCAAATCTTTGATAATCAGTGCCGCCACTTAATCATTCTCTGATTGATCTGTACCAAAAAATCGAAGTAGTTTGTTAGCCAACCGGAGTGACGAAGTATATTTAAGAGACATTGCGAAAAGCGAAGAAGATCTACTCCGATAGGAGTAAAGTCCGAACCCTGCGACTGAGTAACTAAAGGTCGGTGTACTCGCTAAGAGCACAGTGCCATATGAAGTAGAACATTGAGGTGAACCTTGGCTAGCCGGAATAATTTAGCACATCAATAAACTATATCCGATCGTAGCAGCTAAGATTCGGTGCGGTGCGCCACCGAAGGCAGAAAGATCATGTGTGTCTTCGCTAACCAGAAAAATATACCATATCGGGTATATGTGTCTGGGATATTACACAAACCACCGGAAACTCTGCCCCAACCTAGTGCACCACTTGACTTACGCCAGCACATGTCACAAGCCCAAATAACTTATAGTTTGGAATTGGGAGACCCTTATGTGAGCTTTTAAGAGAGTAGGTATGTGCTGTCAGAATAGTTTCTCAGAGAGAGACTCTCGCACTTATAAGGAGAGCTAAATTATTTTTATTATATAAATAAAATGGGTCTTATACATGGGTCCATTTAACGGTCCTGCGGCTTTAACAATTACTTTTGTAAGAAGAGTTACATCTGTTTGACCTTTGCGAAGCATTTTCACGGGTATTTTGGAGGGATATGAAATTAAGTTTGGGTAAGATCTGAAAATGTGTGAGGAGATGTGCGGCCCGTTAAGTTCTTCCATACCTACAGCTCGTGATTCGAAGCGCTGTCAAAAAGTCTTTTTGGAGCTTCTGAGAGATCATATCATATAACTTCCTCCTAACTTACTTATATAGGCTTTATGGAGGTAAGAACTTATCTCATATAACCATCATTCAATGAATCAAGGAAAAATTATAAGAAATAAAACACTTTAAAACACAGTTAAAAATATGTCCGTAATGTGATTTTAAGTAAACACTTTCCGCTCATAAATCAAAAATTAGGAAACACTTAATGTTACACTTAATGTCCTGCTTAAAACTTCGGTCGAGTAAGCTGCAAGTTTACTGCAAGTCTTAAGGAAACTCTGAAATGTATCAAGTATGTGGTTCAAATTTACAACTACCACAAACATGTTCAATTTTCAGCGTGACGCATGTAAGTAAACCGTACATAATATCGAGTACGTAAATGTATAAACTGTATGCAAGAAGTAATTGAATAATTGTCAATGATAAAGATAAAAAAATAAGAAATTTGAAGAAAAATATAAAGAAAACATAAATAATGCTCTTTTTAGTTTTTGAGCTTCTAAAAGCTTCGGTAAGGTCTTGCAGCGAGCACCTACTGAAGCTAAATAGAAGATAAATGTGAAATGCTTCTTATGTGAAATAATAGCCTGCCGCGGATGTTCTTTCAGAAGAAAAAGTTGTATTTTCTGCAAGGACTAAGCTGTTCAGGAAGTCTTATACGAGTCAATAGCTGTAAAAGTGCGCCAGATGTGCTTCCATTATGCATCCAATATTGAGCGAGGTGAAATAGCCTCGATAGCGCCTTCCCGAAGTCAAATTGTTATTTGGGCAAACAGCAACCTGGAATTGATCCTATAAAACTCTAAATGAGCCTTATAAGGTGAAAAATGTTAGTTGCGTCTTCGGAATACCACTCTTAAGCCACAAAAGACTGAAATATTTATCAGAAGACTAGCCACAGTCACTGGAACCATTTCTCATTCTTCGATTTTCAAATTAAGCTGGGTTAGAGCGAGTGCTTGATGACGAATGTCTTGATTCCGAAATGAATCCAAGTGCAAGTGATATTCTAATGGGAAAACATCCCCCACCAAGAAGTTGTACAGTACACCAAGCACATCCTTTCGAAAATAATAATACATGGGTAAGACGTTCAAGAGTAAGCCCAGACGGATCCATCCATGCAAATTCAGTTTTCTACTACGTACCTCCTCCTCTTCCAGGATCCTCATTCCCCGCTCTTTGTCAAAATGGTTACTTTGATCATGCCTATGCAGTACGATACATGACGTTGGATTTGGAGTAACTTTATACATCCTGAAGACGTAAGCTTTTAATTATGCTCCCTTGCCTTTTTTCACAAGGACATCAAATTAATCATCCTATTCCACGCCTAGTTAGCGAGAAAACAAAGTGGATCATAAATTACATCCCGAGTGTTCATTACAATGTCGAGTATACCGCTTGCCATGTTGAGGCTTCCTTGGCCATATCTCATGGCAACACCGCCATGGAGTGAGATGTGACCCATTCTGTTCATCTTTTTTAATAAAAGCGAACAATACAGTAAAAAGGGAGCTGCTCCCATGTTGCATTTGTGAACATTTGTGCCATTTCCTTACATTGTAACAAAATTACGAACAATAAAACCAAGCATGCTACTTGGGACCTACACACACACACATATACTGTAGGGACCGCGAGTTGCATGAAAACCAAAAAGGAGCAGTTAGGTGGAGAAAAAAAGTAGACAGAGCTACTGCCGACGACTCACAAACATCTCGTCGCAAAGAAAAGCGCAGTTGGTAAACAATGATAACGTTAGGCAAACTCCTTTGTGAATTAAAATTCAATTTTCTTCCTTTGAAAAGAAAACGCAGACCGACCGAGTCCCTGCACAAACTCCACCATTGCCATACACCACCATATCCGCACTACAAGAGCAATGGAATGTGTATGCCTTTATAGCCGCATATAAGCTCTGTGGCCCCCTTGCTTGGGCCAAAAGTGATTTAAGTTATTATCTCCGGTTCTGAAGTAAACACAATCGACAGGAGCTGTACACGAGCAGCATTCGTCGGCATGTTCTCCTTATTCCATGTGTGCATTCATTACGTTCGGCGGCAAAAGAGGCTGTTGGCTGTTGGCTGTTGGTTGTCCTTGCACACACCATCACCGCCGGCATGGAATGGTGGTGAAAGTCCTCTTTGCACTGGTGGCAGTTGCTGTGTTTGTACTTACTACGTATACTCGTTTCTCAACTTGAATGTCAACATTGATCCGCCGTGATTCTGTGTATAACAAAAAGGCTGGGGTTGACTAGTGCTTTCGTCCTTTTGCCGCTACAGCGAGAGTGTGTGCAGCTTCGACATTCTCATGTTATCCCCGAGGGCAATAATTACAGCAGTCATGGATGCCAACAATACCTCACATGACGACGATGACGATGACGATGATGATGATGTTCAATGTTTTCGACCTAATCCGTTTGACATTCCCTTGGTTAGTGTGGCAGAGAGCTGAGGTATCCCACGGCCAGCGAACAAACACCGGCTCGTTCTTCTTATTTTCTATCATCAATGTCGACATCTCGACATCCTCTTGTTTCGTCTGCGTTGTCGTTGTCGTTGTCGTTGTATTCGTTGTAGTCACCTCATCTTTTCATCATCCTTGCTTGGTTACTAATTAGTAACTTAATTAATATACAATCAGTTTTAATAACGGTATCCTTTGGGGCAACAATCGACTTTAGTGGAGATAATAAACTAATAACCAGAGCCCACGGACATTGTCAGTCTCAGTTAGGTTAGTGATTTGTGCACTTGTGGGTGGAGTGGGTGGGTGGAGTGTGACCCTTTGATGAGACTGTTTCTATTCCAAGTTCGTCGTGCGGTAAATTAGATTCCGTATGTGATTATTTGATGTCTGAGAGAGATCCAGAGAGATCCTTCGAGGGGCTTTGCTCAATTAATTGGAAAATAGGCGACTAATGTTGGGTTGGGTTACTAACTAACTAACAGGCAGCTCAATACTTTAAAAGGGCAGACGTTTTTGGAAGTCGATATTTTAATAACCTTGGCTTTACCGATTTTAAATGTCTAAAACAAACGATGAAGACTTCTGACTTACTCACGAATTTTTTTTCAAAATTTTCGAGCTGATTGTCTTCGAATTTCTCTGGGCATTTGGGGCAAAGACACAAGCTGTCGTGACCAAGTTTGGGGAGATGTTTCCGATAATCCCTGCCCCCGAACACAAACTACGTGAGATGGTAGTTGCAGTTCCCGTTTTTTTTTTTTTTTTTTTGATCTAAGGACGTCTAGGATTCACAAAGTGTGTTGGTTCATATTCCAGCTTTTGAACTATACCAGTTTCTTTTCAAAACCTCATCAACTTAAACGGTACCGACAGTTTAACGAAGAATCTTTCTCCCAAACCATCCTAGGTTTTTTTCATCTAAGTTAGGTTGAGACCAAGATTCAACACCATAAAGTATGACTGGGGCGATCACGGTATTATTTATAACTTCCCTCTGAGGCCAAGAAAACAGCGATTTAGTCTCCGTTAGTCTCCGTTTAATTCCTGCTGAGATGTTGTTGTAAGAAACAAAAACAGAAACGAACTTTGTTTAGTTTAGTTTATTAATTTATCAAACAGAGTTACATACAATACCTTAGTGATTATTTGACAATAGTTAAACAAAATAAATAAAATACATTAAACATCGCCACCATTACTTAAAATTAATTGCAAATTATTTTTAAAGAAAATCTGCTTAGACTAAAGTCGATCAAATCGCAAACGGTATTAGTTTCTCTTAAGCACTTAGGTAATGGTTCATTCGAAGCAGAATTTGATCTGTGATACGGAATTTAAAAAAAAAAATCGGTTTCTAAGCATCCTCGCAGGAACATTAAAGTTAATGAAGGCCAAAATATTGGAACAACCAAAACGATTAGCCAATACATCACAAATGATCATGATTTCGGAGAATTTTCTTCGAATGTTAGGCAAGATATCAAATAATTTGCATCTTGTTTCATAGGAAGGCATATCTAGATCCCAATGAATCCTTTTCACTAATACTCTAGTTAAACTAGTAAAACGTTTTTGTTATCTCTCTATTCTAAATGAGTGACCTTCATACAAAGGGAGGGCACCAAATAGTCCTACAATATTCAAGTGTAGATCTTACAAACACAAGAAACAGACATTTCAAAGTGTGAGGATCACAGAAATCCTTTGAATTGCGGAAGATAAATCCCAGCATTGAATTACCCTTGGCGACTGAAAAGTCTATATGTTTTAAGAAATCAAGTTTTTTATCAAAAATTACTCCAAGGTCCTTCTTAAAGGTGACAATTGACAGTAAAGCGCCGTTTATTTTATAAGAGAAGTTGATAGATGAACGGTTTCGACAAAACGTTAAACTTTGACATTTTTCAATATTTAGGTGTAAGGAATTAATTAAACACCAATTCGATAATCTGATAAGATCTTCTTGTAATTACATGCAATCTTGTTCAGTTTTTATACATCAAATCTTCCGCATACATAAGACTTGTAGAATTCAAAAATACGTTGGGTATATCATTTATAAGTAACAAGAAAAGGAGGGGGCCAAGATGGCTTCCTTGAGGCACGCCCGAGGTAACATTAACAGTTGAAGAGAGAATGTTATTAATACGAACATACTGAGTACGACCTCTTAAGTATGCTTTTATCCAGTTTAAAAAGTGTGAGTGGAATCCTACTTCATTTAACTTCAAAAGTAATATATTATGATATATTACGATCGAATGCCTTGGAGAAGTCTGTGTATACAACGTCTATTTGATGTCCCTTCTCAAGTTCATTTAAAATGTAATTTGACAAAATTGTAAGGTTCGTGCTAGTGGATCCACCAACAACAAAACCATGCTGACAGGGAGAAATAGTACTTTTAAGAATTTGAGTTAGTCTTACATAAACCAGTTTTTTTAAATTTTAGGAATTGTAGTCTTCTTACAAATAGTCCGATATTTAGAAACTTCCTGTCTACTTCCTGATCTCTAAATTGGAGTTATTAGAGAACATTTCCACTTATTAAGAAACTCACCACTATCAAGGGAACGATTAAAAATATTGGTTAAAGGAACAGCAAATACTTTCCCACACCTCTGTAAAATAATAGGAGCAATTCTATCCATATCTATTGGCCTCAATCTTAATTAAAGTTTGTTCAATTTCTGAAATTGAGAGATTCAAACTATCAATGCTCAAACCGCTCTCAGAGTCATCAAATTTTTCAAAAGGGACGCTACAAAAGTAGAGCGACAAAGACAGCAAACGACGCCGAATTTCTTGCCGCTCTTTTGACATTTCTCTTTCAATAAGGTTTGCCATTTCATGATGGAAAGATATACGAGCCAACAATGAGTCGAACTTATTGAAACTTACTACCGAAATTCGGAGTCAGTGGCCTCAACGTTAAGAGCGCTACGTCCAATTTGTGGTCGTCATAATCGTCCTAGCAGAACAACAATTGAGCGTCTAGTGGAAAAATTTGAATCCACAGGCACAGTACAAAATGTTTCCGTGCCAGTGAGACAAAGAAGTGCCCGTAGTGTCGAGAATATTGCTGCCGCTGAGGCTTCAGTTGAAGAAAGCCCAAATGTGTCTCTCACACGTCGTTCTCAAGCGTTGGGCATCTCTGTGACGTCGTTGTGTCGGATTTTGCGAAAAGATCTTGGCCTACATCCTTACAAGATTAAATTGACGCAAGAACTGAAGCCGCTTGACCATCAGTAGCGTCGTATGTTCGTGAATTGGGCTGAGCAACAACTTGAAAATGATTCGGATTTTCATCGAAAAATCATCTTCAGCGGTGAGGCTCATTTCTGGCTGAATGGCTTCATCAATAAACAAAATATGCGGTATTGGTCAGGCAGCAATCCACACGTACTCCATGAGTCATCATTGTATCCCGAAAAAATTACGTTTTGGTGTGGTTTATGCGCCGGCGGCGTCATTGGGCCGTACTTCTTCCGTGATGATCAAGACTGGCACGTTACTGTGAATGGGAATCGCTACCGTTCAATGATAACCGAATATTTTTGGCCCCAATTGGATGATATGGACTTGGAGGACATGTGGTTCCAACAGGACGGCGCCACAAGCCACACAGCGAATGACACAATCAATTTATTGGACACCAAGTTTGGAGAAGGTGTTATCTCACGAAATGGTCCAGTCGCTTGGCCGCCTCGGTCGTGCGATTTGACGCCGTTAGACTATTTCCTGTGGGGCTACGTCAAGTCTATGGTCCATGCCAACAAGCCAGCGACGATTGATGAACTTCGTACGAATATCGAACGTGAAATTGCAGCAGTATCGGCCGATTTATGCTTGAAAACTGTCGAAAATTGGGTTCAGCGTCTGGACTCCTGCAGGCGTGCCCGTAAATAATGGCATCGAACGTACTTTCACAGTAATAAAGAATTTCATTGATATTCAAAACCGTTTTTGTTTTATTTAAAAAAAACTTTTGTAGCGCTCTTATTGAAAAACCCTTTATGTTCGAAGAGCCATCTAAATAAACGAATTGAAAATTTTAAGCAAAACTGTTACAAACAACTAAGAGATCGGCTGAAAATAGGCCATCGTGACGCATTAGATTAGGAATGCCATTTGATTGTTTGTAAATACCTCAAGGTTATAGGTGTCGACTGAGATCAATTGTTCTAGGTACACCCAAGACCCAACCTTCTTGTTGACAGCATAATATACTTGGTCTTACTATTTTTAACCAGTTAAACCAGAAAATGCATTTGTGATCTTTTTACATAACGTCTTGAGAAAAGAACTGAGGTGCGAGGTGAATGTGTCCAATGTAAATTACTAGTTCGTCCTTCAACTCTTCAGTCGTCGCTATATGCGTGGAAGCAGTGTTCCCATTCCCAGACTTTGACGACTGTTTTCTCCTTTTATATCAGCACAAGCATTTATTTTCCCCTAAATTAAGAAAAAAAATCTCCCAATAAAAATTTGTATTTTTTTCATATAGTTAGACATATTTTAGTTTATCACATTTTTTTACTGAGAAGAAAAACAAAAATTCATCTCATATTTTAATTTGTACAAGTTTTTTTTTATATTTTTATTTATTAATTCAAAATTATTTTAATTTAAGTTGATACACTTTTTTATAAACTACACTTTTCAAAGACTTTCAATGAATGTTGTCGTTATTTTCCTATTCATGTCATGATCATAACTAGCCCGACTCTCTTATATTATCTTTCCAGGAAGGTAAAGTTAGAGGGAGAGAGTAGCTCAGCAAAAGTCGAATGCAACTCTTGTTGTTTGTTTAGAAAACGACAAGAGTAGCAATAGAGAAAATAATCAAAGTAAATGGGGAAAATGTAAATTCAAAAATAGCAGTTCAGCCTTCAAAGTTTTCACTTCAATTTTTGTCCATGTACGTAGACGTTCGATGGACTGTTTTCTTTCATGTTCCATATGAACATTTCATACTGAAATCAACTTCGAAATTTGTTTGTACTGAAAATATGCCTTTCAAGTTTAATTTAAACAATTTAAGACGCGCAGAGATTTTTGATTTTTTTTCCATAATAAAAGCGCTTAATGTTGCGTTTTTCCTCTCAACCTGGGATCACTGCGTGGAAGCGATGTTCGAATTTTGCCAGTCGATATTGCACAGTAAAATGCGGAATCTTTCTAGAACACGAACTGGTTCAAAGGACAGTAGAAATAACCGGCTCTATGTGGTTAGACAAGAGACCTTATTCGGTCTAGCAAGAATCCGAATTTACTCGGTAGTAGAAACCTAAGCACAGCCTTCTTCTTGGGGGTCGAAGTAGTGCAATCGAAGGTGGAACCAGCTCTCGAATCTGCTACGTATTAGTCGAACAAACAGTACAAGCAGTTTCTTTTCATTCACCTATCCTTTCATAATCAAATCTCAACTGCAACTGAGATGACGATTTCAATTACCGGCAATATTACGTCCGACAATTGATTGAATAGGTGGTTCCAATTTCCTACTCCCATTTGAAAATTCTCCCCCAAGGACTTGTTTGACAGCAACTACACCGATAAAAGGCAGATATGCTTTGACTTTGTATATGAATACAATTTGTCAGAATGTTCATAACAGAGATAGTTTCTCGTCTCGTCCTCAAATTCGTTTCATCATACAAAAATGGTGTGCTCGGTGCACATATACAACAGACACACAACTAATAATACTAACAATGAAAATAATTACCAACCCCAGCTTGACATTATGGGACAAAGTTGAAGATCCTTCTGCAGAGCACTGCATTTTGATGTAGTCATTTTGACAGCCTTCTCTCTTGCTCTGTCTCTCACCCTCTCAGTGTGATAGTGGAGAAGAAATTCCAGCACAAATTAAAGAATGTTTATATGGGTGATGGGAGATGGGACGAACATCTCCATCATGACCCAACAGAGAAGGAAGTACGCAGTTATAAAATGTCCAGCCATGTATACACCATAAGCAAGCACACAAAGAAGCGAAACTACGAGTACATGAAAAAGGCTAACGCTTATGGGATGTCATCATCACCGAGGATTGCCATTCCTTTTTGCTGGTTAATGAGATATGCCAAAGTAAACAATGCTTTCAAAGTTCCAACATTTCATTACCAAGGAATTCTGTTGGTTATTGTCTACGCTTACTCTTTCTCCTGGTGGGGAATTCACTTCCTTTTTCTTTTACTGAGCGTTAAACTGCATTTCTGGTTTTGGAGCGGATTTTTGGTTGCTTCGTTTTACATAATCGCTGTCACTCTTTGACATGTTTGTTATGGGGTTTTTTTGTTGAAAGAAAATTCACAGAGAAGTGGGAAATCATTTCGGGCTGATATCCTGCGTTTAAACGATGCTACTTGAAAGGTGGTACATTGTTACTTTGATGTAAGGATGAAGGAGATTGAACTAATTAATATGGGACCAGGACAGCGTAGGCAACAGAATCATCCTCATCATTAAACTGGCAACACCATTTTGTAATAAACGTCCTAGAATCATTGGCCTAGGTTCTCACAACTAACTGCTTTTAGAAGTTCTTGTATTTTGGACAACTTTCTGCTGAATCCAAAATCAATGATCCAATTGACAAAATTTTTTTTCAGAATGGTAAGCCATACTTTCGGATAGTTCGTCAGAAGTTTGTGAAAGTTGTAAGGTAGTTTATTGTCCCATGAAACATTTAGGGTGGTTTTGAGCGTCTCTAAGACACTTCTCCTTCGTTATGTACGGATCCCGTGACTTCAAACGATCGAATCAAGGAAAAGTTGCTTGGGTTTTTTTTAAAAAAAAAAGAAGAAAGTTCTATAAACTACGGGTATACAATATTTGTATCGTCAGTGAACCCAGAGCTGGGCCTTAGTGATTCGTTGTGGAATAGTGTGTCCAATGGTCCGTGCAATGTTTCAGCTTTTACCGAATTTAATTTTTAAATTTCTCCCTCTTATAGAGGCGTACAACGTCCAAGTCTAAAAAGCGATAGAGCAATTTTTGTACGCCAAAACCTATAACGAGAACTGGTGATCATTGGAGTGAAAACGTCATCCAAATCCGTCAATTGGTTCTCAAGATTAGCCTGGTCATACAAATACACTAAATTAGGAACTTCATTTTAGACGTGATGAAAGTGATGTTATCCGGTTGATACCTAGAGATACACAAACCGTCCAACGCATTGGGAGAAAATATTTTGGGAAATCATAGTTTTAGTGACCGGAATGCCACTTCCAAAAATCGACGATAGGTGGCGCGAGTAACATCAGTATGGCAACGGCTAAAGTTATATAAGAAAAACATTTGAAACCAACTATCTGGAGGCTTTTAGCAGGGTTGCGGTTGCAAAATTGTGTACATGAACGTTTATTATCTTTACCAGGGATTTAAGAAAATTAAAGACAACAGGGCGTGGCACCTCCCACACAATAAAATCATTTAAAAAGTAAAACTATACATGCATTGGCATTTATGGCAGCTTTCGCTCCGAAATTGTTGAATAAACGCATATTCTCTGTTACAATAATTTTAAAAAAAGGGGGCGTAGTGGAAAAATGGGTGTGGCCCCTTCTGTATAACAAAATCATTTATAATGCTATTTAGGGCTGCTTTCGAGATTCAAATCACGAAGGCATAACAAATATGGGACGCACTTCTTTAAATGTGGGCGGAAAAAAACGGGGCGTGTCACCTCTTATGCTGCAATAACAGTCATATAATATTCAGAACAACTTTTGTGATTTTTAAATAGTGGAGCATCGCTCTGGGCTGTCAGACAGCCGGAACGCTTTTAGAAGGCTAGTACACTTGGCTCTAAAAATGCTATTATATATTTTAGCTCCCAAAGCACCTTGCTCCAGTAAAGGTAAGAGCACTGCCTGCAGCACGATTATTAAAACGTCCAAGTTTTTTCTCAAAAATATCCTTCTGAATGCTGGAATGCTTTGCAACAATTGCAACCAAAACGAATCTACTGGGATTCTCCTAAAAATGTAACGAAAACCACCACTTTAGGACAAAATTGAGCCTCCATGATTAACGTTTCAACTTTCTTTATGTAGGTACCTTCCTTTCAGTCTCATTTTTGTATTGAAATACAACCAGACAACATGTAGTAAAGAGCCTCAAACGCTTGACAACTTTTCGGCTGTGTTTCGAGTTGCCCGTCAATATTGGCAAAACCACTCTCCCCACTTGGATGTATAATTACTGACTTGAACTCACATTCGACTGCGCCCAGGAAATACACCTCTTACTGCGTTACGATTTGAACACGCAAAGGGACAGAGGTATAACTTTGACAACTCCCATCTCAGTCGCAATTAAAGAACCAGTACTCCTCCTTCAAGGAGGCAAACACAATTCCATTTAAATACCCAATTCCCAGTGCGCTTCAATTAATGTTTATTCACTTCAAATACTCCGCCCCCCTTTTGCCGCCCAGCCGACCCATATACAGTCACTGCGATTGACGATTTTCAACACAAATTATCGATTGAATCACTGGCAGCCCTTTTAACCTAAATTAAATTTTAATTACATCATCATGCATGGATCGTAATCGAATCCTTGAACTCACACAAAAAAGAAAAAGAATCACCTTCCCCCTAGAAACTGCAAACGCAGATACAATCAGAGAGACTGGAAGGGCGGCGGGGGAGAAAAAACGAGAAAAATTAAAAATCTCAATGACCATTGCAAATATTTAACCAACGGTCAATCCCAATTCGATGATTACATGACCCCTAACGTATAATAAAGCTGGCAATGGCAGACCGTTCTCGCGTTATCCTTTCACGGAGAGATTTGCCACTGATGCCCCAACCCCTGCACGGCAGTGCAATTCATTGGCGCCCAACGGGCTCGCAATCACGATTCATGTTCATGCTGCCGTAAAACTATTCCGAGCTGCCGTCCCGTCGTCTCTTTCTCTCTTTCTATCTTTCTCTCTTTCTCTCGACGGCCATATCACATTTTACATAATTAAACGTCGACCAGCGCGCGAGTTTGGAGACGCAAGGCGATCCTTAACTACACACACGGTTGTGGGCAGCTTGCACCGCACATCGACATCGAAGCCGACCCATCCGAGGACCGGACTGCTCTGAGATAATATTTGAACTGGCTACGGGGTTGAATAAATAAATTCCATCAGGTAGCCCAATTTCCTTGAATGCTACACCCATATCCAGTGAAATATGTTTCCAGCTGCAGTTCCCTCTGGTCGCACATTCACTTGTGCCACTCTGATTGGGGTGTCCTTGTTTCCTTTTTTTTTTTCGGTCAGTCTCTTTGGAATTGCCGAGTACTTTTGGCACCGTTATTTAGATTAATTATTATTTCAAGCAATAAAACAATTTCCCCCGAAAAACTGTAATGGATCTCGATTTGGACTTGGAGGAGATTGAAAATCATGAACGGAACTCGGAGAGGTTTTTCCTTGGTGGCGAAGGATGCTTTCTGCACTTGAGTGCGTTCAAGGATATATCTCGTTTTAAATCGGTTTATGTAACCAACTAGAAGAGCTAGTTTGTTCCTTCCATCGGAAAGGTTAAAAGTGCGCACAAACAAGCCATCGAAGGAGTTTTGACTCCGTAAAGTACGACCAACTTTTCCGGTTCGTTGCAGTTAGGCCAGAGCACTATAAAGCCATTGTCACAGTCGCGAAACAAAACTTCCCTTTTGCAGTCTTATTTACGGCCCAATGGCTGCCAATGCAGTTGCAAAATTCACTTGAAGTTGGCCACGTTTGGGTGACGCCGTTGAGAAATTTAAAATGCATCCCATCTGGCTAAGGAGCTCGTATCAACTGTGAACTACTTAAACAAGTTATAAAGATCCAGGATGGGGGCAAAAGAGTATACACCCCTAATCTGTACTCATCTCAACCACGACAAACTATTACCAGACATCTGGCGCTAAGTAATTCTTCAGAGCGACCCGGGTGCGGACGAACAAAAAATTAACTGAACACTGTTCCATCTACGAGTACTGCAGCGAGGAATACGAGGCCCAGAGAATGAGACTGATGTTAAATCTGATAAGCTTGCAGTTAATGGCTTTGCGGTTTTCGCAAAACTACACCCATCAGACAGGACGAGAGTGTGTGACATCATGACACTATCCAGAAGGCAAATCCTCTTGGAACACTAGAGGTGTGCGAATTGGAAGGCATATTACCACCATGTTACACACAGGCTTCGTGTCAAACGGTATAGTATGCCAGAGCTGTTACTGAAAGGGACAGACGACCGGATGTGTTTGTGAAACGAAGCTTTCATACTAAATAACATTTGGAAATACATACTTTCCCAGAGGAGTTGTCGGTTGATGGGTTTTCGTTTTGTTTTATTTTTCGGTAAGCTGTTGTACAGTTTTGCTGGGATTTTTTGGTGGTGGCACCGAGTGAGTTGTTTCGAGTTTAGCCCGCAGTACAAATTGCACTTTAAATTATTTCTAACTAGTGAAGTTAACTATACTAGTCACCTGACGAAAAAATACCGTATTTGATAACAAAAGCCTGTCATATCCTCTATGAGATTATAGTTAATGTAGTCGAGCGACTGTGGAAACAAAAGCTGTCAGATCCTGTTAAAATATTCACGCAACATTCCCATTCCTGTTTCCACCTTAAGAAATATGTTTTATAAAGAAAAGCTCAACTCAAACTTAGTCTGTCAAACTGTCAACCAACCACGTGTTAAATTGAATTGACCTAACCTGAGCTTGTTAAATGATCTTACTTCTTCAATTAAGTTATACGATGTCCAAACATCGGTCATATTCTTTGAAATCGCTAAGTTTTATTAACAGACCCCAGATCCCGGCGACACCCAACTGTTTTCATTTTTTTTTTTTTTTTTTTTGGTAGCTTTCATTAAACTTACATCCTAGACAAAAACGATTTAATCTAATTTAAAAATAATATTTATCTTATTCTAGCTTAGTGGCTCTCAGCGAGCGCTATAAACTTATCAATATCCTTAAAATTATTGCCTCTCGGCCTTAAATCTATCTATATTTATTTTTTTTTTTTAATTTTCAAGAAACTTTATAAAACTTGAGTTCTTTTTCTCAACAGATCCTCTAGGAGGTATAAGGATAAAAAAACTTAAGACAAACCGAGCTGACGAACCTTGAAGAGAATCTGCCCTTTAAAAAAACCGCATCCATTTTGTACGCCCCGAGCACTTTGCTTTGAGTTACCCACCTGCATCTGCGATGGCTGTAAGGCCTTTCTCCTCGTCCTGGGTGATCTGGTTCGAAAATTCTATCTGGAATTCATTTGACATTCGATTGATGATACCAAGTCAGTGGTGTCGACTTGTTATTGGACTCCATCAGCATATTGGATTGCTAAAGTTTTTTCATTTCAATTCGTTCTATTCTCAGAGTGGGCCGAAAGAAGTCTTGTCCTTATTTACCAACTTCAAGACAAACAAAATTATTCTTGTTTTTTAAAAGCCTCTCGGATCACATCACAAGGTCAATATCGTTCGCATTCCCCTTTAATTGAATAGGCATGTCGACTGCATTCCAAGTTGACACCTAACCTACTGAAAACTGCCTTGAAACGAAATTGAAGAAGTTAGAGTGCATCTTTTTCCGAAATCCGATAAATGATTGGAGCAATTCGAAAGACCTTTCTTAAATTCATCCACTGTAGCGAGTGTTTTCAAATGCGACAGAGTTTTGCCTGGATCCTGGATTGGCTATCGAGCTCTTGACGATGAATACTACCATCCAAAGAATTGACTTCAAATTCGATGGTATATTCTAGAGCTTGCCTCAGAAGTGAAAGTTCGTTCTGTGGTGGCTATACAAAGCAGAATGGTTTGGATTTGTTTAGGGAGGGAGAGATGGGCCTACCAGAATATCACGTTAGAAGAGCTCCGCAGGCAAACCTACAAAACCGATGGTCTTTTTGTTCATAAAAGTTTTTATAACCAGCCTTTTCTACATTGGATTGTTAAACTGAGGCTTAATTCATTGGACTAGGGATCGCTTTCTCCCTAAATGATCTTAATTCAGGAACACTGCTAGAAATGCCAGAAATTCCTTGTTCTGCTCCAAAGTTCGTCTGTTAAGGTTTCACCAACGGCCTTATATCTACATACTGGGAAAACTAGTCAAGTCGTCATTTAGTACTTTCCTCCAGAACTTTCTTTACTATATCTATTAAGTGTCTGTATGAGAGTCGCCCTTTGATATTGACACCAGCCTGTTCCGCTTCAGTTTTAGCCTTTAACCAGGCGTTTTTCTATTGAGGTTTAATGGATATTTTTGTAACAAATTGTAACAGAAGCCGTATTGATTCTTAGTGCAACCCGACCTCTTGAGATGATTCGGCTGACCACTGACTATTGCGCTCATCATGGTCTTCAATGTCGGTGCTGATGATGTGCCGCTCTCTGCTTGTCCATGAGTATCTTTTACGCACTTCCCCAATTGTTATTTTGGAGGACTTTTTCTTGAGAATTTTTATCGACTTTTTCTTAGAATTTCTGAGGCTCTGCAGCTCCTTATTGTGATCGTCTTATGTCAACTTTTTTCTTAATGAACTATTCCGCTAGAAAGGCGGCAGCCGATTGATGCTGTCAGGATTATTATTCGAAAGGGGTTTTTGTATTGCAACCTGTTGGTCTTTTTTTCCAGCAAGCTTATGCCACAGTGAGGTAAAATATGTTCTCTCATAAGGGTTTCTTTGACATTACAGTGCCTTTCGGAATCATTTTAGAGGCTTTGTGGTCTTGCTTCTCCTTGGCAGAAGAAGACCCGCCTGGATCTATTGATTTTTGCCGCTTGAATATATTTCTATATGATCAGCTTCTTCTTTGTTACGAAGCCGAGGTTTAAGTCTCTGCTCGACAAGATGGATTCATACTCTGCACAAAGAAATGTGCTTTCGCTGGAAGTTTGATATTTCATGTGTGTTTTTTTTTATCAATTGGCAAATTTGTCTGTTAATAATGAATGAAGCTTCCTTAACCATGGAAACTTGTAGCCTTTTAAAGAGCTGCTGCAAATTCGATTAGTTGGTAGCCACCTGTTTTTGTTTCGTGGATCCAATCTAGCTACGGTGCTGAAAATATTCTCCTTTCCGACCTAAGCACTAGAAGGTTCTAAGCCCTGCTTTAATATCGTACTCGAAGAGACTTCCGCTGACTTAAAACTCATCTGAGTGGTGAAAGTACATTTTCGATAGAAGTTCTCATGCGCCCGACTATATCATTTGCAGTACCGACTTTACCGTCTTCGCCCGTGCCCAGGGCCCCATTCAGCGTTGTTCCGAGGAAATTTTAGAGTTCAGCCATTTTCCGAGTCATTCCACACAAGTTTGAGCCACATTTGTTAAATGAAAACGAGCAGGGCAACATTCAAACAATTATTTGACTGCATCGCAGATCAGCCGAAAGAGTGCGACACACATATGACAACACTAGCCTGAATATATTTAATTCCCTTGACTCTTGAAAAATGACAGTTTCCAGAAATTTCTCCCCGTAAAGTTGTAAATCGCGAATATCCACAAATAAAATCCTCTTCAGTTAAATTGTATGGAATAACTTATTGAGTTACAAAATCCCATATTCGTTCTTAGAGCGTTATTTAATAATTTCTTAAGGAAATAAATGCAAAATTGATGGGTGCGTTCACTTGGTGAATTTTTTCAGTCGGGTGAATTTTCAATTTCTGAAAAATTTCTGAAATAGAAAATTACTTTTCAACATTTAAGAAAATTATGTTTAAGTTTTGGGACAAATGTGAGCCCTCTTTGGTTAGGAGCCAAAAATACTTGAGCCAAATTATCCGATTGTGTACTTCAGCACAACGCTGGCCCCTTTCTCACGGGGAATGGCTGATAAATATATTCACTTATACACTACAACTTTTTGTTTTCTATTTTGGTAGATATAGCTCACAGATTAAACTTTTTGTGTCGGGCTGTACTAATAATAATTACCGTCAACATTTTTAAATTCAAATAACCGTCAGAAATCAGATCAGATTTGTTATTTTTTTAACAATAGGTACTTCAAAAGTACCCAGGGAGTAAAACGAACTACCCGAGTTGAAAATTAAAAACTATCTTTGAACTTTGAAAGAAATCAGTTTCATGTTTTCGTTAAAAGTCAGAAATTACGTTTTCTTTTACCCTTAATATTTTTACACCAGTATTTGAAGACCAAAAATTAAGTTTAATGGAAAACTATGATTTGTTTTAACTTTAAGATCCCTGAAGTAAAAATAGATTCATGTTTGACCCTCTGATACTAGACGAAATAAAATTAGTCCTTAAATGAAATTCAAAAATGACAATTTAGCAGTCAGTGAAAAAATGTTATCGTCATTCCCTACTTTTACTTAAAAAAGGTCCCCAATTTCTCGTGTGCCCAAGGGCCCCGGCATGGCTTAAGACGGCCTCGGCCATTACCTTCTGTCCTGAAACGGTCTCCCATTTGCATAAGAGCTCAACAGCAGACCACATCCCATCTGAAGGATTTGAATTCATAGCTGACTATGACTGTGACCTTGTTTCGACTTCCCGTCTAACGCACAGAGAGACAGAGAGCTTAGAGATTGTCAGTCCCCACGTTGGGCGCCTTTCTTATGCTTTGATGTTTTGTGTTTTGTAATAAAAACCAAAATAGAAAACAGCTCCTCCCAAATTAGGTGCGCATATAAAAGAAGTGCCTCAAATAGGCGTCATTTTTCACGACATTTTTCATTCATTTTTCGTCCTCGCTCCAGCCCTCCATCAGAATCGATTGATCGAATTATCCCAAGTAAAAAAATCCCAGTTCAGCTGCAAGAGGCCAACTTTGAATATTCGCATCGGCAGGTACATTACACTGAACTTTCTCCTCCACACATGCAGACACGAATCTTTGCCGTTCCCATAACGACGTTCGGGATGTTGTCTGGTTTCTTTTTTTCTTTTTTTTTCGCTTTGCTGTGTTAGGCCGTCGTTCACGACCAGCTGAAGTTCTTCATAGCACTTGCTCTGACTAAAACCACTTTAAGAGGATTTTCCATGTGCGAGTGCAACAAAGTGCGGTTTGGGTGGTCGTCGTCGGTGAAAGGTCCTGCGAAATTGGTATTTTTCAGAGCGCCTCAGATTTTATTCCCGCTCCCACTCTGTCGCAGCATTTTTATCTCGACTCTTTATGTGGCAAAAGTGTGTGATTGCATGAAAAGTCCTGGCACGTAATTTTTAATGGCTGTCTCACACTGCGCTCACAGTAAGATTGCACTTGGCCGCATGAATTATGTGCACAATATGCTCTTTGTCATGCTAGTGAAATAATTTTTATTCCAACTAACCAGGAAGGAGTACCTACTCTTTGGGTGTGAGCTTCAAAGGACTATGCGAGTGCTAACCATTACCAGGTTGAACTTTTGCAGCCACCACCCTTCTGATGAAATACCAATCGCATTTCGTCACATACACCAGCCGCACAGGCTATCAAGACGCAACTCATTGACAGTGGAATAACCAGATTTGGCTGGATTAGATTTAAACAGCATTAGGACACGAACCGCATTATATTGTGTCGTTGCCGGTTCGCCATATCAATAATTCACTAATCTCCGTTAACCAGGTTCGGGTCAGCGTCTGTCGAAATGCAATTTATGGGCTCATTACCTCACACTTCTCGGAGAACAACTGAATCCAATTGCGATCCCACTGCCAGACTTTAATCGGTACACAAATATATGTGTGCAACATCCTCTAATCGGATTAATCGATCACGGTATTCAACATTTTCCATCGGTATGCGCTCAGCTCACGCTCATATGCACAGTCTATTGTGTGTGCGAGTTTGTTTATATCGATAAGCTAAGCAGTTTCAATTGCTGGCATGGAGGACTGTTTGCCGAGTTCTCTGATTGGGTCAACAGGGGTGATGGTGCAGGGCCACCCGCTCCCTCTCGGAAATAGTATCCCACCAACAAACAGACGTTTGATGAGGATTCCGTGTCGGGGAGTACATCATCGTGCACCACCCACCAAACCGGCCGCACCGGCTTAAATAACAACAAATCGACATCAACAAATGGCAGAAGAACAATTTATTGTCGGTGGAATTGTTTGTTGGGTTCCGGTGTACATATATCCGGGCACACACATACCCCAAGTCGATGTTGTTGTTGTTGTTGTTCATATTTATCTTTTGCCGCTGCAAGGCAAATGGGAATGATATTTTATTTCCTTTGAACAGAGAGAGTGCACAGATGATGGAGGGGGAATGGGTCCAGGCGAGATTGATATGCGGATTCCAATTAATCGCATTCGATTGGGAACGGTCCAGTTTTACAGAAAAAGCCATGATTGCCTTACTCTCGCATGAAATGCGGAACACAGCAAACGGCACACGGCGAACGGCATGTGCTTCGATTCGTTGCAGCTATGTGTGCAGGGATCTGCGGTGGCCCGAGCCCGAATGCACTGGCTGCGTTATTGGAAAAGTTTGAGCAAATATGACTGGGCGAGGTGTGAGTGTGCTTGGGGAGCTCAAGCGATTTACGCTTATAGCGTGTTTGCATGGAATGTGCCAGCAACGCCATTACGAATCGCAAAGCCCTCTACAGATAGAAGTTATGGACGCACATGTATTGAACTGCTGTTCTGTGATGCGGGCTGCCAGGGGTTTTTATTGAGCACTTACATTTGGATGGATACACTAAGCAGTGAATGCTATTGCGAGTTAGGTGGCAGCAACAGGCCATAGATCTGTGCTAAAGCCTGTACGGGGTTATTATGTTCTATTCATATGGGGGCAGATGAATTGAAATTGCAACCATGATGATTGTTACTGCTACAGTTCTGTGTTTAGTCGGATTTTGGTCTTTTTTGCAGCAGGAAGGCTTTACAGACTGGAGAGGGCGCGCTAGATGCACTATGTCACTTAGCTGCGCAAGCAAGCGATGAACAAAGTGAATGGGTATGGCGAAGGAAAAACCTAAAGCTGAAGGTGGTAACAACAGGAACAGGGAACACCGATTAGCTGACATAAAGGGGCGGCGGATACCAGGGCGAAAGCCTTCTGGGCGACCGACAGGGTTTAGCTTTCGGTATGCAAGCTAAGTAGGTAAAAATTTTTTTTTTTTACATTTTAAATTCATTTTTATTGAGATATTTCATTAGACTTATATACAAGACTAGACAAAAACGGTTAAATCTAATTTAAAACTAACAATTATCTTATCTAGCTTACTGGCTCCAAGCGAGCGCTCTAAACTTATCAATATCCTTAAAATTATTGCCTTTCGGCCTTACATCTATCTATATCCAGGATTTGTTTTGTTTTTTTATTTTTCAAGAAACTTTAGAAAACTTGAATTGTTTTGTTTAAAACTACTTAAAGCTACCTAAGCTACTTAACTATAATTACGTATGATCAGGGTGGTAAGCAATCTCATTGATTTGTCACCATCTTGATCGCTTCCATGGGCGCCTGACAGCCCACAAGGGGTCACAAGTGCCGCCGAGACTCGAGCGAGGCCATAAGCTTTGGTCGACTCTCGGAAGCTCTATTCACGTTGGCTAGCCTGGCCCCTCCCAAAGACCCCCTACTCTAACCCTTCACCTACTAACCTAATATCTAGCTTAAAAGGGAGAGCGTATCCATCCTCACCTCTTCCTCAAGCCACCAAAATTCGGTGAACTGCTTTAAGGTATCAGTTTTGTCCCATTCTGCAATTGCGGTACTAAAACGGAGGAGCTCCTGAGCATTGGCGGCGTACCCGTCGTGGATGAGCCGCTTATCCCTCGCGCCGCGGTGGCTGTGGTACAATACCGGCACTCCATCTTTTTGCTGGACTAACCCTTTCATATCTACATGGAGAAATGTCTCAGGCGGGATAAAGCCAGACCGAAGCGTACTCTCGTGGTACGTTAAATTGGGGTAGTAAGCCCCTGAGATCAGGTTATTATCACTGGCCATCGCCCTTGCAACGTGCCTCCGAGTCACTTTCATAAGGAATTTGTATTCTATCCTATTCAGTCGAGCCCCATTGTGTAGGGTCCTGTTGGGATGGTATTTTATGTACTGAGATTCAGGAATTTTAAACAACCCTAGACAGGCCCTGAGACATTGTCTCTTAAGCACCCGAATCTTTTCCATATAGGACGGCGCTATATTGAACCACATGGGACAGCCATAAGCGATGAGGAGCCTTATAAAGGTAAGGGTCCCTTCCACTTGCGTGCATGATCTAAGTCTGAGTTGGTTTTGGGAGTGAATTTGAAGATTTTCGGGCACTTCAGTCGTTGGACCATCTCCATTGACAAAAGAGTCTTGCAAAAGCTTTCATTCAGAATTCCGCTTGTTCTCTTTTTATTCCATGCAGCCATTCTCCACTTAAATTGACTTTTAAATAATTATTCACCATTAATCTGTTTTTTATTTTTTTATTTTGCAGTTAATAAGCAGCTTTAGCAAACAAAAATAATAATTAAAGCAGATTAATATTTTTTTTTTACTGTTTAACTTTATCGTTGAATTAATTTTAATTATTTATTTATTTTATTTCATTGCATGGGTCTTTGTTTGGGTTTTACTCTTGAAACTCATGAAATAATTTGTTGAACAGAATTAATCAATTGGAATTAATTTTAATTGGTTATCCGTTTCCATGACCGTTACACATAGAAGTCATCGACTTTTGCACGGAAATAGCTCAGTTGAGCAAATACCTTTAGTCGATAATGTAATGTCAAGTGTTTGACATTCTTTTTTGTGGGACACAATTTTGTATTTACATTTTGTGATTTTGTATTTTCCGGCTGTAAGGACAACTGTTGTGTTAAATAAGTAAACGTTCTTGCGATGGCGACAGACACCATGCGAATATGTATAGAGAAATGAGAAAAGTCTTCCTGAATTTTTTATAATATTAAATATTCATTTTCTGGGTATATATATGTTTTTGACGAAAAAAACACGGAAACTCACCCATAATTTGGTCTATATTTCTATATTTCTATATTTCGATTTTGAAATAACGCGGTTATCGGCACGACAAAAAGACGTATGGGGTATAGCCTACGACGATATAGTACAGCTATAGCTAGACCAACTTTTCATTGATTTATGACTCAAGTTCAAGCAGAGTTACATGTCTCTAACTAAATACGTGGTAAATGAGAAAGTGGTTGACTGTATCGCACGAAACAATGGGATTCTCTTACTACGCATACGAGACTGTTTAAAGTTCAAGGTCTTCTACAGCAGTATTTTATTTATGTGATCAAGTAGACCGCTGTTGAAAGTTTAGGACCAACTTCATGCATGCTACGACGGCTGACTTAATATCTGACCAATAGTGCCTTGGTCGGTGATATCGTTGGGACAATCCTATGCATTGCTTTGTAGCATCATCTTTCAGCGTCAAGTTGTTTCCTTCTTACAAATATTAAAAAGATCCATCCAAAATCCAAGACACTTAAAGGCGATCCTCTTACTTGTAGAAAGAATGCTTGTAGAGCCAACACGGCTGAACCGCCTATATTTTGTAGCACATGCAACTGAACAGGGCGCTTGTCGCGATGAGGCGCATAAGGACGACTGGTGACACACCTAGTCTCGCTGCCAAGAAGATCAGTTTCTTTCTGAAAGGGCTGGGAAATTGGAAATTTGGTACCTATTATGAAAAACTGCCCAAACTTTCACCAATAGAAACCGGAATGCAAAAAGGTAGATCCTAGGAACCGTAAAACTCTACAAAGAAGATCTCTTTTGACAGAGGAAAGCACCAAAGGTGTCCATTTTTGATGGTTGAAATAAAACCTTTCACCAATTCAGACAAAGGAAAAGGTCCAACCAATATAATTCGGACTATGTACGGAAAAGTCAGACCATAATTGGATCGACAACTTTTCGCTGAATGAAAATTCCGCCAGACGAAATTTCCCAACCAAAGGACTATTGCATTCAGAAATCAATGAGTCCGCTGCACAGATAGGATTGCTGTTCATCCACTTATCGCAGCAAAAATCACTTACCATGCCCGGCATATTGTACATTCCCCAACTAGTGCATCCTTGCATGCATACCCCCCATGCAAACTCAAGGATCCATCATGTTCTCTGGAATTTTTGTCTTATTTGCTCTTTATCAATATTATATATCCAGCGCTCGCTAGGCAGACAAAAAGGCAGGACAAACCACGAATCTATGGTACCGGAAGTATCCTTTTAATATCGCCTTTGATAGCGTTTGAGCGTAACGAAGGAGAAAGTCCACTACTGGGCAAGTGTGGTCGCTCTTCCTCGCCTTAGTCTGCCTGCCTTCTGTTTGAGTTTTCCTCTGGCTTAATGTTTATCTGCGTTGGGATTCTTTTACAATCAATAAATTAAACGGGTCTAGTGTTTTTCTCTACACATGTATGTGTGTGTATAGAGAGGGGCGCAACTTTGTGCAACTTGCACTCATCCTGCCATCAAGTTATGGTCACTGCTTAGTTTCAGTGTGTAGTTAGCAAGGCATGCCCGATCGATAGAAGGAAATATTCGCCACTTTCGTTTCAGTTTCCGTTTGGTTTCCTTCGGCTGGTGCTCGCCTTTGATTCGGTTTTTATTCCATTTGTGTGAATTCCTCGCTACAACCGACCGACGACGGAGAGGCATCTTCAGTCGGAAGTCGACGAATGGACGTTCAAAGTTGAATGGTATTTATTTTCATCCACGAAAACAAATATCATGTATAGCTCCGTGAGCAGCTGTAGAGCGCTGCTTGAATGAGGAGACTGTCTTCCAGTGCATGTGCGGTGGGGTGGGACCGTGCCGGACAGTTGGCAATTAACCATGTTGTCCGTATTGCGGCTTCTCGTATTGCAGTTATCCTGCGATGTATACGTGTGCATTTGTACACTGCGGTTTTTACAACAGTTAGGGTCGTGTTAACAGATGTGAAGTAGACTTGATAAAGCGGTGAGGTAGGACTGTTTATAAATTGCACTGACGGTATGTTTTCACAACATGAGTTGGAACATCGATTTCAGTCTTCGGATGTATGCTAACAGCGCCATGAGAAAGGAATCGCTCGAGTGATTTGGGATGCAAATTGGGAAATTACATGCTCGACATTAGTCAGTGACGCTCATTTGTAGGTACTCTCTTTGCAACTGATGGCTGGGAAAAAATAAAACCAAATATCGGACGTCTGCGTACTGTAAAAGAAATAAGTAGATGGCGTGACAGGTTCGTATGGGTACCCTAACCCTAGGCCTGGCCTCGCACAATTCGTTTTGTGTGAGGTTTCCTTTTTTGGGACGAATGGAAGGGACCTTCAATGTTGTGCCGAGTCAAACGGCTGAGAACTTTCTTATGACGCCTGTAATCACGGATGTAGCTCTGACATTCTGTTGTTGACGAAAGAGTTGTTAAGAGGTAACTTTTTCAGGTTATAAGGTCCAAAATATCGCACGCCCTGAAGCACTGGTTGATTTCAAAGGATAACCGTCAAATTTCAGTGGAAAAATATTCGTCTTTAATAGAAACGTGGGAATATCTAAGAAACTAAAGGGTCCGCCACCTAACTTTTTTTTTTCAACTAGTGCTTATTTCGCGAATGGTAACACTTAGCTCATGTCTGATTTGACAGATAATTAGTTTTATCTTTCCGCTGAACGAATATGGTTGTGTACACGCTTGATGAAATGACCATCCAATGCGTTTTCGCTTCGCTAAGTGGGCCTGCGATCGACTTAGAGAAGATGCCGATTTTGCCAAAAAAATCATCTTTCAGATGAAGCTCATTTTCATCTTGGCGGGTATGTAAACAAGCAAAATTGTCGCATTTGGGGCACAGAAAACCCGCACGCATACATTGAAAAGCCGATGTACCCAAAACGAGTCACTGTTTGGTGCGGAATTTGGTCCAGAGGCATAATTGGGCCATTTTTCTTCGAAAATGAGCAAGGAGTGGCCGTTACAGTCAATGGCGATCGTTATCTAGCCATGTTGAACAAATTTTTGTTCACAAAAATTGAAGAGGAGGATATTGGCAACATTTGGTTTCAACAGGACGGCGCTACGTGCCACACAGCCGAAGCTACACTCGATGTTTTGCGCCCTGTTTTTGATATCGCATTATCAGCCGCAGAGCTGTTGTCGTTTGGCCACCTCGGAGCTGTGATTTGACACCGTTGGACTATTATTTGTGGGGTGCCGTAAAAGATAAGTGTTACGCCGACAAGCCAGAGACAATTGACGCTTTAAAGGACAATATTCGTGAAGCCATTGGTGAAATACAGCTGCACACAATCGATAATGTGCTTAAAAATTGGACCGATCGTGTCGGCTACTACATGGCCAGTTGAGGCAGCCATTTGAATGAAATTATTTTCCATTATTAACCGGAAGGATTGTACTTTCAAATAAAAAAAGAAATTTGAGAAATTATTCAGTATTTTTTTTTTTATAGCATTTTCAAAAAAAAAAAGTTATTTGGCGGACCCTGTATAATCTACCTTAGATTGGACAACATTTCAGGCGGTCTTCCGCCTTTTACAACATGCGACCCCAGTCATCACGATTCATAAATAGTTGCGTACAAAATGCTCATTTAAAAACTCGATAGATCCGGGCAGTGATGATATCGGCGCTATTACAATGAAAAAGGGCAAAACGAGGTAAAAGCTTAAAAAAGGGGACAAAATCAAAAATCTGTGTGCATCTTAAAATTTTTATAAGTAAAATTGATTCGAATGAAATGTTCATATTGAACATAAATTGGGAGCCTTCGATTAGGTGTCTGGGTGTTCACCTAGACACTAAACTTACATTTAGGGAACACAGCAACAAAACGACCCAAAATACTGGCATGTCAATTAAGATGATGTACCCCTTTATAAATCGAAATGCCTTGCTGTCAATAGAAAATGAAATTATTATTTACAAATTGATTTTTCAGGCAATCCTGCTGAACGACTGCCAAGTATGGGGTGACTCTGGTGCCTGCCATATTGAAAAGTTGCAAGTTACACAAAACAAAATATTGAAAATGATGCTTAATTTACCATAGAGGCATCCAACTTTGGAGCTCCATGAAAAGGCGAATGTCGAGTTGATTGATCATAGACTCCAAAGGCTTAAAGGCAAATTTCTAACAAGATGTAGTTTTGCCGACAATCCCCTCGTTAACCAATTAAATACTTAATGTATTAATTTTTTATACTTCTTTCTATAAATTTTTAATTGTTTTTACACACGATTCTCATTATTTGCTTGTTCAAAGTTCTTTGTTAACTCTTTAAGTGTTCAGTCATTATTATTATTCATGTGTTTATATAATATAACTTATTATTTGTTATTTATTTATTTATTTACTTAATATTTTCACTTATTTATTAATTAATTAATTATTATTTATTTATTTATTTCTTGCATATTACTTAGTTATTTATTTATTTAGTGCTAAATGTGATACATATTAATAAATCGATTTAAGTCTTCGTCGAGTCAACCACTTTTTTTTTTGTTTTGCTTCTTTTGAATTTAAGGTTTTTCTGGTAGGTACTTTCTTCAAAAGTCGATTTGTCTTTATGTAAAATGTCATTGTTTATAACACCACATTTCAATAGAAGGTTAATTACCATTATCAAATCACTGTATTGTAAAATGTGCGGTTACAAACACCCATTGTAAATTTTATATACGAAATAAAATATAAAAAAAAAAACATGAATGAAAACAGCCCACCGGACGTCTGCGACAGGCGACTCTACAGTTCTGGGTGAACTGGGGTCTCAAATAAATAGTAAGCTTCTACAGTTAACATGAAATTTTTGCAGCTATCGCAAGTTGGGCACTCTAAATCGATAGACTTCTATCTACAGCGAGGAATTTCCGTACTGAACTGTCCGTCCGAGTTAGACTCGAGAAGTTTGTGTGAAAATAAGCTCTATATGTTTTGGTGGTCAAAGAAGTCTGATGCGACTACGTCTATGTCGCTACACTGTTCCTATAGTTCGGTTTTGAATATAATTCGTCATACCCGTCAAGGGAATTGGGACTAATAATTTTACAAAGAATTTTACAAGCGACAGGTGACATCAAAATCCAAGCTTCAGTGTTTTAAAGCGAAATCCGCTTAGATTTCCAGGTTAGGGCTCCATGCTCCGATTGCCTTTTCATCCCCAAAGAAAGTTCGTCCAGCAAGAGCTCTTCGAGGTAGATAAAGTTGCTTCTACCTCCGATTCGATGCTTTTTGTTTGCCTTCTTGTTGACACCTCGTAAGGCTCGTCTCTATATTTTTTTTTTTTTTTTTTTTTTTTTTTATTTTTTTTTAATTTATCCCATGCCCAAATGGCTGACACTGCGACCTGAAAGATCTATTGTGTCAATGGGGAGAGATTAAACTAAGAGACGTTCGACCTCCCTGATGAAGGTCAGTAAATCTTTAGTAGCAGAGTACGCTATCTCTGTTGGTGTACGATTCTCCCTATTGAAGACCCGTTTTCTTAACCAATGAAGAGCCGGACAGTCACAGAAAATGTGTTCAGAGGATTCGATATCCTCCAGACAGAATCTGCATTCTGTTTCCGGACAAAGATTCATTTTGTTGAGGTGATATTTAAGGCCACAATGACCTGTGAGGAAGCCCGCTAGCCTACTTATGTTATCCTTACTGAGTTTAAGTATTTCCTTATAGGAGTAAGGTTTAATTAATCGTTTGGATTGTCTTAGACCCGGGACATGTTCCCAGTGTTCAAGACGGAGTTGTTTTTCCCAATCGTTAATTTGTCTTAGTGCAGTAGTCCAATTGACCGAGCAATAGGGTTCTGGTCCACAGAGAAAGGATTCGGAGCCAGTCCTAGCTAGTTTGTCTGCATATTCGTTGCCTGCAATACCCTGATGACCCGGCACCCAGCCTAGCCTTACCTTGTTGTGTTTGGCTAGGGCTTGCAAGGCATCGTGACAGCACTTAACTGTTCTGGAGTCCATTGTATTGGACGCCAAAGTCTCTATAAATGCTGCCATAGGCGGCTTTGATATCGATGAAAAGGTGGTACGTATTGATCATTTGTGAAGGGATTTGGGCGTTCAAACTAAAAAGCAGACAGGATCTTGTGATTTTATAGAGACCAATACCTCTGCAGCTTCAGCAGCCTAAGGTGTCTTCTATCATGTGGACAATTTTTGGGAATGGATTGCTGCTTGCTCTCAATCAAGTCATCTCCATCTGTAATTCGTCAGACTCATTGCAGCTTTGTCCGTCTTCAGCTTGGCAGTGCCATCTTAGGAAATTTGGTCGACTAGGTATATTGAATGGTGCTTTCTGCACAGTGGGATTATGGTCACCAGAAATAGTTTATCCATCGTTTGAGTCTACCGCCGGACTTCCTGAGCTTTCTCCTGGGGAGAAGCTTCTCTCAAAATCTTCGATCGGACGCTCTAGTCCCCTTTCTGACAAGCCGATGTTCCTCTTGTCTCTTTTGCCCGCAGAACAAGTACCAGAGCTTTTTCCCAGCCGCGCTATATGCGCCTCGTGTTCTGCTAGTCAGCAATTTTCGTCAAACCAGGACTTAACTGGTGGCGGTCGTGTGGGACACAGCACACCAGCCGCGGCTTTCTGCATGTGTTGCCATAACCAGTACTGCACAAACAATACTGCTATTTGTTCACCTTCACATGAGTCGCGCTTATTACAACTCCCTAGACTTGTTGCTAGTAGCAAATAAAGTTCTATTGCTAATTACAACTGTCATGTGTCATCCCCTGGCGGAGCTGCCTTTCGCAAATATATATACAGTCGTGCAGGGGAAACAATTGTGGGTTCCCATATAACAACATCCCGCACTTGAGCATACGCGCTGCTCACCAATTTAAACTTTTAATTAGGAAAATACCTACTACTTGAGTTCTCCCATAATGGAGGTACGGTAGGGAATTTTTTGGAGCTCGTTAAAAGGATACACGCTACATTTTAACAATTAAACACACCTCATCAAAACTCGTACACACTGTCAGTGGATGAGGATGTGGATGTGAAATCTGGAATGAAACCGACACCCCAACGACGACGACGATGACATCACATTCCAATTAGAAGCAATAATTTGAGTTGCCAACAAAGTTCGCCTACACAATCAGAGTTGGCCATATACGCCAACCAGCAATGAATCACTCAACAACAAGCTTCCCTGCATTCGGGGGAGTAAACAATTGCCGGCATTTCGCTTCAAGTCCGACCAACACGAAAAAGGAGCTACACCAATGTCGGACTCTTGGATTATATGGCTTAGTGTGTGTGGTACTATAGTCCTATGTCGCGCTACAAACACAACAGCCGCATACACAAATTGTGCAAAATTAAGAGAGAGCATCTCGTGCAGGTAGTTCAGCCTAAACGAAGGATGCAACTTTCGATGGTGCTAAGTGATATCCGAGTAATTATTCTTTCACACATGTGAAACGAATATATGTCTGGTGAAATTTTCGTTTGCACTTTATATGGCGTAGTTGACGGGGCAGGGACTACACGAAGGAAAAGGACTATTTGCATATGAGTTTGATGGGGCTGCAAAAGTTTTGTAATTGAAATAGACGAAATTGATGAAGTTTTTTTTTAAGGGGGGAGTGCTAAAAGAGTGACTGAAGGGTATAGTGCTTGCAGGCTGTGTTCATCGAGTGGGCTTATTAAGGGTTAGATCAGTTGGTTACAATCGATGACAACTCAGCTTTCCCTCTGTTCACCACTGCGGCTGTACTTTTGGCGTCGAATGTGGTACAAACTGGGTCGTAATCTTCGAAGGTTACTACCTCTTGAAATGGTCAAAGATAATCTAAGTCTGCATCATCTTCGAGCTCGAAATGGGAGGCTTTACAGTAAATCCTCTTGGCGCAGACATTTTCTGTGTCATCGCCATCTTTTCTTAACTAGGCTGTTAAGATGTTTGAGCTCCATTTTTAGACCGAACTTATCGTAATTTTTTCTTATTGGCAAAAAGTTTTGCAAATCCGGAGCTAACTATGGTCCCCGGTGTGCCACACTCTTATCGGCTAAACGCTCTCCATCTTCAGGTGAACTTCAGGAGACCTGATTTTTGTGCAAGTTCAGAAAGGTGCGAGTTCTTGGAGCCTCTAAAAGCTCAAAACCTTCTCGTTTCTCGGCAGAAACGTGCCTTTGTCTCTGTTCTAGAAGCAACATATGGGTTGGAAAGGTTCGTCAGCCATTTAGGTGGATCTTTGTGCTTTAATATCTGACTGAGACTTAGCATATTTCCTCAATTGATGTGGCTTCTTCTTCAGCCCTAAAAACAGTTTCTTCACATTATTTGATTGGCGAGTACTACCCCCTCATATGCAATAGCCCTCGGTGCTAATGATGCACAGCAAAATCTCACCTCAAAAACTCGATACTACCTCGGTTTGTTAAAACACAAACAATAAACTAGGTAACTACCACCTGAGAACGGCACAAATGCCATAAAGTCCCACACCAAAGTAACCCAAATACTTAAGACCATACTTCTCTCATATTCATGTACAAAGGGATAATTCAACAGCCCCACTGAGAATCCCAAACCCGACAGACCTGCATTTCTAATCAAATTATTAAGAACCCCCCACTCGGTGGGTTGCCCACCAAGTGCATCATCCACTGAGGTCATGGTAAACACTCCTTCCTCACTACCTATATACGCCTGCTGACAAAATACCCTTGACGTGGGCACACAACACACACAGGGTCTCAAAATTATGCATTCTCCGCTCGAACAATATTCACCTCTAAAACAGTCTACCTACAGCGGGTCATATATACCATCATATCCGACCGAGATGTTGCACAACTTTCGCCGTGCTACGTTCCACCGAAGATAAGGCCGCATGGCTGTTACCTACAAATTACATGATCAACCGTTGTTCCAACGTTACCAGCCTCACACCGCCAGTCACAGTCGGGCGAAACAAGCCGAAGATAACACTATAGCAGAGGTATGCATGTACCTTGCAAGCTCATGTAATATCTACTACTACGAGGGGACCACAGTTGACTAAACATTTGATATCCTTTTACTTGACCTTAAAAATTTCAATAAACGAAGTTCGTCGAGCTGTGTGTGGCAGGGGGCATCATCAGCCACCGAGCACCGAAAAGATGATGTTGAACGCCATGCTACAGTGCAAAACAGTTAGAATATTATGGGGCGGCGGTGCCGGTGGTGTGAGCGTAAACGTCGGATGGCAAGGCAACGTTAGTCCTCGCTGAGGCGTACTAAATAAATCAAGAAAATCACCATCTATCCAGGCCAGGTTACGTCCTGTGTGCATAATTCCTTTGGAATTGACTTTCGTTTGTGTAAAACTGTGCAAAGTCCTTCTCGTCCTTGTGCATCTAAGCCCCTACCGCCCCTCACCCATCCTCCGAATAGCATTGTTAATTGTGTGTAACAAAATTATGAGATGGTGCGGAGATGCTTTTCGTGTATGCGTGTGAGCGTGTTCCACCACAACTCCAGCAGTGCACAGGCACACAAAGGCGAGAAGGCGAAGAGACGATGCTGCCGAACGACAAAGTCTGTTTAGTTTGGCTGCTCCTTTAATGGCTGAAGGAATTTCCTGTTTGCTGCGATATGCGATATCTCCTGTTTCGAAGTAACTTGATAAAAGCCGGAGAAGATGTATATGCACTTTGACTATGCCGGCGGCGCAAGATGTTTCCTGAACTCTGGATGGCACACAGAGGACAGAATATCGCGTCAAAGAGGATACATCTATGCAAAACAAAATAGAGATATGCGAAAACTAAACGAAAGACGAAGCAAAATTAAGAAAACATGAATAATGTTAATTGGCTGAGAAGTTGTAAGGACTTTAAGTGCCTTATGGTCAATTTGAGCCAGTGCCCGAACATGAAGGCGACGAGCTGTTATCTGAGAGGACTTTTCTCTCTCTCCAGAACACAGAGTCTAGATTATGCATGGATGCAATTAATTTTTTCACTTTGCCAAACTGTTGCCATTTAGCATTAAGCGCGCACTTTGACAAATCACAAGCACAAGGACTACGGATGATGAACGTGATCAGTTGACTGTGGAGAATTTGTTGCATCAATTTGCACAGAGGTCATCTGGGTTGGTAGGAAGCCTCTTGTATTTTGTGAGAAAGGATAGCTTGGCGAACTGCATTGGAGTTGGGGTTGCTAAAAAGTTGGGGGCTTTAAATTTGTAACCAAGTGATGCGTGAAAAAGCTCGCGTTCCGCTTTTAAATGTAACCAAAATGAATGCGGGTATTCACCTACGAAAATGGACCTTTCATTTGGTCCATATTTCATTAAAATTATTTTTTAAATAAGGCCGCGCTCGGTACGACAAAGAAAACGCATATCCTATCTAGGCAGAGAGGATTTGTATTTTTTCGAGAAGAATGGACAGCTGCATCATAATAGAAGAGGTGATCCAGGTACACAGACGCCTCCTTTCCACAATCGCATTGGCTTGGCGCTAAGGTTTGTTGTGATATTGGGATCTCAGCTCTCAGGTTCGATCTCCAGAGAATCGCAAATTAGATCTACAGGTTTTTTCCTCAGCCCATTTTCTTAAAGAACATCCAAGAGTACAATTCTCCCGTGAAATTTATCAGTTCAGCTGTTCGGTGTCGGCATAAAGTCAGAAGCTCTAAGCGGATGGTTTTGGAATTCGAGGCCCATGGTCCTCTATTGAGCTGTTGCGAGGACCCTGTTTATTTTTATTACAACCTCCCTGGATTTTTTGAAGACAACGGCTCTCTTAACTGAGCGGCGGAACATTGAGGTGATTGATGTCTCGACGGTCTTTAAAACTCCGTTCCATGGAAACTTTTCTATACCGCGCCACTGATGACATCTTGCGGATGTATCCGGAATTCATAAAGCAAGGATTTTCACCCGGAACTATACCTTTTTCGGAAAACCGGGCTTGAACGAATTTTCGAAATTGTATTCAAAAATGTTGACAGCTTACTGAGACCAGAAATGCCCCATTTTTTCGGGGAGTTCATACATTCCCCAACTACTCAGGAATGGGGTGTATTCCTTAAGAATGCCGTAAGCTTAGCGAACTGTGTTTACAGAAAAAAATAATTCAACTTTGCCATTCTGTTGCCGAGTACACGCTGGCACCGTCCCTTGATTAGTTTTGGAGACATTTGTAAATATTCAAATGCATTTCAGTCCACGCTCAGGCACTGGATGAAAAGGATAATCGATTTTCACACAGGACTCATTATGACAAAGAGGCACGATGCAAGAATGATACTTAAAACTTCCTCGCCTAAGATGGAAGACTGCTTCAATGGCAATCCATGACGAAAGCATCAAGGCGAATCAAGAGGCGAGCGAGGCTCCAGTGCAGCCCAGATAGGCCATTCTTTGAATTTCGATGCAAAAAGGGGAGTAATACTCTCCACCAAATAACCGACGCATAAGCATGATAAGGTCTTATCACAGAAGTCCAGATCCAAAAATGCTCTCTGATGAACCGCAAAACCTTTCCAAAGGCAAATAGCGCATTGGATGTCTTCGCCATGTCGAAAAGAAAGTTTCTTTTCTAAGCTCACTCTGAGGGGTATGTGTGCCTCATAAAAGGTCTAGACATAGAGAGAAACCTCTTAGCACCGGCAACGTTAGACCGGTCACAGTCATTTATCACGTGAAGTGAACAGCCTCAGTTTTAAAAAGACTGGCCGAAGTTTATCCTCTCTTTAGTACAAATTGGTGTTAAAAGTTTTTAACCTCTTATTGTAATTCAAAATAGAAAGGTCTTCACAGAAGTTGTTGGCAAATTCTTACACATAGTCAAATTTTACTAGAAAAGAAATTCGATTCAAATTGATCAAGGCTTACCAAAGCTAAGAGTCTTACTCATGTGTTCGTGGAACACTTCCTGACTTGATATAAGCTTATTTCTCTTTGTGGACAGTAGAACAATAAAACGCATCCTACATTACATTCGCCATATTTTGCAAGGCAACAATGGAAAACGGAATCAATTTCGACCAGAAGTTTTTAAATCTTTTTTAATCGCATTTGAAAAGTAAGCACACAAAAGACTTAGCGCCGTATTAATGACAAATTTTAATCTCCACATTAAATTTACGGAAGCTCACAACTGCGAAATTTGTATGGCACAGTTTCCATACAAATTTCGCAGCTTTTAGATTCGAAGCTACAAATGTTTATTGGTGGATCCATTACACAAATCTATTGTTGTCAAATACTTTATAGTCGAAAAGAGTCAGTTTTATATGGTGGAACCAAAGTGTTTCAAACTTTTTTATAAAGTTTATGTGACGAAAGACTTTTGACTGGTGAACATAAAACAAAATTTCACAGAGTAGTCGAAGATTGAAGTTTAGCCATCAATGGCCCACATTTGGAGCACCCAATATTTAAATGCAATGAGTAAATATTTTACCCAGCTTTTGTTGTCACAATCAGATGCAGAAATGAAACATCCTCAAAGTAATTCGGAAAGTTGTCCTCTCTTAACACAGTTTCCGACTGACCTCATTTGAGGTTGGAAGTGAAAACGGTCTGTATTAGGTATGCATGTTTTCAGTTGCTCAATTTTTTATTTTTGCTGAACTATCTGTATTGTGCCAAACGATTCTGGTAGCCTTCCAAGCACAACCATCGATTTGTTATTATAGTGTGCGTTTTTTCTTTTTGTTGTTTCCACCAAGGTTTACTATTGTCCCCGGAATAGGACGACATGTTCGAATATAAAAATACTTTAAGAGTATGTAAACGTAAAGTGAACAACAACGTCCGTAGAGTATTATAAACGATATGAGCACGAAACGACTTTAATCCTCGTCAAGTTGGTCGTTTTGCTACTCAATCCTCCGTGTGAGTCTCGGCTGTAGTGTATTTTGTCCCATTATAGGTACTTGGGTCTTGGGTGGAGAATGTTTTACTTTGGCAAATATATTCCATGAAACCTGGAGGGCAATTTTAGGCCGGGACCACAATAACAAACCTTGGAAGAGAAATCCACACATAAGCCGAAGTATCCTTGATGCAATCACTCCTTTCAGTTCTTTCTGGTGGAAAAGAGGTTAAAGAGTGAGAATGAGCTTACAACGGAGTGCTTACGATTTTATGCGCAATCATTTTTTTTATTGTCAAAAGTCACCTAAGGGGGTTAACTGGGGGTACATGGGTAGGAGATTTAAAGACATGAAGGTGATATGCAAAGGGAATGGCACTATTGGAAGGAGATATATGATAAGTTCATATAAGATGATTTATGAATAACATCTGAAGTGCTTTTCGAGAATGTCAATATTTAAGGTTAGGCGGATGATGTAGGAAAAATTAATTGTTAAAAAAAGTAGTGAATTTCTATGGTCTGCGAAAAATCTTCGTTGTGGCGAAATCGCTTTACTTTATCATTCGCTTTAATTTTTGAGAAAGAATATCGCATTCACCGGTGAGTTCGTCTTGGAATCCCAGGCGACACATGCTTTGTCTAAAATGGTTGAATGTCAATAGAAGAACTTGCTGAAACACCCACGCGGAAGAGCAAAATGCGATCACTTGGAAGAAGCTTTGGTGAATACATAAATGAGGATAAAACAAGATTCAAAGATGTATAGACTTACAGGATTGGAACACATTATTCAAGAAAAATGTATTCGAAATTTACCAGTTATTCTCTCAAGTGCCCTCTACCACGTTTTAGTTCTCTAAGCTGAGAAGGTTTACGGTCCTGGCAAGCGAATAAAAAAAAAAATCAACGACCCAATAATGGGAACAGTTTCTTTTTTGTTATCGTACAGATTACGGTGCTATTTCAAAACTGATTTTTATGAAACAATGAACAAGTGAAAGGTTAATTTCCGTAGGTGAATTACCACATTGACAACACACAGAAGGGTTAGGGTAAAAATTGTTGATGGGTCAAAATTCCTTTTAACAAATTCTGCTTTCAAAATTCTGTTTCAAAAATTCTGCATTTCTGAATTCTGCTTTTCGAAATGTTGCTTCTCAAAACTCAGCTCGGGAAGTTTTACATTTTTTTAAGAGCGAGCGCTTTTCAATATTTTCAAAAATTTATTTTGCTAGGTAGAGATTTAGACAAAATTTTCTTTTTTTTAATCTGTGTTTTTTCAATCTCGTTTTTTTAAATGTTTAACTCTCCATTTTTATTTTTTGCTAGTCAATTTGTTTTGCTTTTTTTTAGATATTGTTTTTTTATCCAAACTTTTTTTTCAATACCTATTTAAATTAATTTTTCTGTTGCTGTTATTTTTTCTCAGTAAAATCTTTTTTTTTTTTTTGAAAATTCATTCATTTTGAATTCTTTTTTAAATAGTTTAAAAAATGTATTTAGCACATTTTTTTTTTTGTTTCTCCTTTTTTGTTGGACCAAACAGAATTCGCTTGCTTTAAATTTGAGAAGCAGAATTGTGTGAAGAAGAACTAAGAAAAAGCTGAATTTTTGTCTGAGAAGATAGAATTTTGCAAAGCAGAATTTTGACCAACCGCATACAGAATGGTTGATAAATATAATCGCAAATACAATAAATTACGACTCCAATTATAGCGTTGATGTTTCGGCAGTTCCATATAGAATTGAATTAGTTCTATGCGTTTGTGTTGTTCATTATTTGTTGCTTAACATTTCAAATCAGAAGCTACATACTTTTCGTAACATATCTACCTTTAAAAGCGAGTAGACAGACAGTTCTTTTCTAACAAAATACATTTTTCAAAATTTTGTTTCTTCAAAATGTTAAAATACACTGAAGTATTTATTTTCAATTTCGTTTTTCTAGTTAACTTCTTTCTAATTTTGAACATCCCTTTTCTTATGTTTTCCTTAGTTCTTTTTTAATTTTATTTAAAAATCGTATTTTTTTGTTTTTAATTTCATTGTTTCTTTTTTAAATTAAATAATATTTTTGTCATCACTTTTTTTCTATACATATATATGTATATTAATTGGTAAAAAACAGAATAACCTAAGTTTTGAAAGCGGAATTTTGAGAAGACAGAATTTTGAAAGCATCATTTCGACCCGCTCCCCAAGAAAACTTCAGCTGCCACGCGCTATTTCAAAATATTAAGCAATATTCTTCAAGCATACTTTTCCCCATCAATCATCTTTCATAATAATTTCTTTTCTGTTTTACTCTCCCGCCACAATATTCGCAACAAAATAGCTACACACGAAATTAAATCAATCGATCAGCGGCCCAAATTTAGTCGAAACAATGGACAACTTCAGCCCCGAACCATCACATACCTTTAATATACATGAAGTTAATTAAATCAAAATAACCATATCACCGGCAGCACGCATATTTTCGAATAATATTCACTTTCCCATTCACATCCAATATAAGACACACCACTAGTGTGGGTAGCTACCATAGAAATAGCATCATCACCTTGCTCGCCCAAAAAAAGGAAAACCGAAGAGCGCTACCAAGGAGCCCCTACTTCAATATTAGGAAAACAGACACGAACTTTCGATGATCGCATGAATATTCATGAAAATGTGAATTTCAATAACAATCGAAAACGGAAATTATTCCTTTCTGTTTCCCTTCATTTCCAGAAGTTTTGAGCCACCAGCCACCAGCCACCAGTTCCACCGCACTACCGCCACTCCGACGGTCTAACTTTGAATGAATAATTACTATAAGGAAGGAAGGAGCGATTGAGAACGCACTCGATGATAACCCAGGAAGGATCTCATCATCAGCAATATAGCAGCGCACCTATCCACAATGTAGACCTGGTCCCGACACTTCTTATGGTATAAAAATCTCTCAAACAAACGACCGAACAGAAGATACGAATCACAGAAAAATAAAAGAAAGATGTAAATTTTATTCTAATATCAGTAGGTCCTCGTAGGGTTACTATCTAAATGACGGAAAAAAAATAAAATAAAAACAAAAACCATTGAAAGGAAGCAGAAGCGCACCCATAGAGAACAACGATTACCAAGTGGATACGCTGTCTCTCAGTTGACTGCAGCAGCAGTCCTGTGTAGCTGCTATGGAGTGTAAGTCGCATCCTCATTCCTAATGGCTTTGTTTGTATGGAAATTAATTATTTGGATTTGAAGGTGCATGAACCTACTATCTGCCGTTGCATTTCCTTACATAATCCACTCCGTAGTGCAGACGAATTGTGAAAGGAGTCTCTCAGTCGAATTTAATATTTTCTTTTCTCTTCCCTTGCTCATTCGTTCATCGGATTTTTAATTAGTTTTCCACGCAGGATGTGCAGGGGCAGTAGCGCCAACAAAGATGCGCTCTGCCTATTCTCTGGCCAGCAAGAAGCTGTCGATTAAAGCGATGAGGCATTTGAAAAGTACTACATAAATGGTATCTACTTGGAGGGACGGCGGGCAATAGAAGTCCTAATTACTTAATTGCTTTTGCATTTTTTAAGGACTGTGTCAGATCCGCCATGAGGTGTAGGGAATTGCGTGTCTAAGTTTGGCTTTTGCAACAATTTGTGCGGATTGCTGAGAAGAGTACCGTCTGGTGGATGGGATTAAAGGATTGAAGTAAGCAGCGTTGGATAGTTGGATGAATCTTATTAGGAGAAGGTGGGGAAGCGTAAAAAGGATAAGGCGGCGATTATGTGAAGGGGATGATTATATAATTAAGTGCAGCTCTGATTACATTGTTCCTTCCGTAATTGCGTTCTTTGTGTTCGAGTGGTCATGGCCACTTTAAGGTGACAAGATGGTTTGTATTGGAATGTTATGTGTTGTAGGAATCTATTCAAGGATGTACCTGCAGGAGAATATAACCTAAGATTTCGAACAAGGCAAGCTTATGGAGCCGCAACTACATTAAGTGCGGCCATAGGTGGTGGGGGATTTCATATCCTCTGTTTGAATTGTAGTTTGTTGTATTTGCGATTAAGTTTATCAACAGCTTTGGATTTTGTTAATTGACCTATGGAAATCCAATGTTAATTTGGTCCGTCTTTCATAAAAATCTGTTTTGAATTTCCGTCAAAATCGGTCCGACAAAAAGCTAGGACTGGCCTTCATTATCTTGAAATGCGTCATAATATGAACTCCTTAATTCATGTAGTATTTTAGTATTTTAAAGGGTGATTTTTTAGCTGGTTTGGTTTTGGCAACACTGGTTTTGACAGCTGACGTGTGTTTAGTACCTTGTGTCACTGTCAAACAGCTTCAGTTTGGTTTGCAATTTAACCATGGATCGTCTTACAAATGAACAACGCTTGCAAATTATTGAATTTTACTATCAAAATTCGTGCTCGGTTCGAAATGTTCATCGCGCGCTGCTTCCATTTTATGATCGGCAGTCTCGACCTTCTGAGCAGTCTATTCGGAAGATTGTGACCAAATTTCGCACCAAATTTACTTTGTTGGACATTAAACCCCCAACACGTTTACGTACTGTGCGTAGTGAAGAAAATATTGCGGCCGTATCAGCTAGTGTGACAGAAGACCGCGAAATGTCGATTCGGCGCCGTTCCCAGCAGTTAGGCCTTTGTTACAGCACTACGTGGAAAATTTTTCGGAAGGATTTGGGCGTACAGCCTTTTAAGATACAGCTGGTGCAAGAACTAAAGCCAGCCGACCTACCACAACGCCGAATTTTTGGTGAATGGGCTCTTGGAAAGCTGGCCGAGGATCCGCTTTTTTATCGAAAAATTGTGTTCAGCGGTGAGGCTCATTTTTGGTTGAATGGGTACGTAAATAAGCAAAATTGCCGCATTTGGAGTGAAGATCAGCCAGAAGCATTGCAACAGCTACCAATGCATCCCGAAAAAGCCACTGTTTGGTGCGGTTTATGGGCCGGCGGCATTATTGGGCCATATTTCTTCAAAGATGATGCGAATCGCAGCGTTACTGTCAATGGTGAACGCTACCGAGCGATGAAAACAAACTTTTTTTTGCCCGAAATGGAAGTTCTTGACTTGCATGATATGTGGTTTCAACAAGACGGTGCCACATGCCACACAGCACGCGAAACAATGGCGCAATTGCGAGGCGAGTGTGGTGAACAGTTAATTTCACGTTTCGGGCCGGTCAATTGGCCGCCTAGATCGTGCGATTTGACACCATTAGATTATTTTTTGTGGGGGTATGCCAAGGCTAATGTGTATAGGGACAAGCCCGCTTCGATTGACGCACTGGAAGCCAACATCCATGCATTCATTCGTGAGATACCGGCCGATATGTGTGAAAGAGTATGCCAAAATTGGACTCAGCGGATGGGCTACCTGAGACGCAGCCGCGGTCAACATTTGCATGAAATTATCTTTAAACATTAAATTGCAAGGTTCAAACTATCGATTCAAATAAATATTTCATTCATTTTTTCGAATTGTTTGTGTTTTTTTTTTTTTTAAAAAGTTCTAAACCTCTTAAAAAATCACCCGTTAGAAGATGGGAGTTTATGGTCTCTTATTCGGGGCTTACAATTTTGCGGCCGCTGTGTCCGTTGAAATAGAGAAATGTGGCTTCACTGCCAACTACCTCTGCGGCATCAGTAGCTGAAGACAGCGCAATAGGGCAGCACGGGGTTGCGTTTAGTACCAATGCACCTGTTGGTCACAGAATATCAATTCAGCTGGTGAGCTATGCAGATCGCAGTGGTACAAGCCACTGGTATCCTTCGAAGGCTTTCAGCTCCTTAGTCACCTTAAAAAAAAAAGATATCCATTGCCTCATGGTGTAACAGCGACTGCCCAACTACCAGTATCCAGAATAAAGTACCCCGCTTGAGCCTCCAAGTGTGTGAAATAGCATTCCTCATTTATAATTCACACTGTATTATGTCAGCGGATAAGAGCAATCCCAAACTGTGCACAGGTGGTTATTGAGTTCTAGAATTCTTGTATTGGAGCTTGTATTTCCTCGTTTTGGCAGCTAGTCCTCCGGCGCTAAGTGATATCAGTAAGCTAGAATGAGATAAATGTTAGTTTTAAATTAGATTTAATCGTTTTTGTCTAGTATATAAGTTTAATTAAGTGATATCAGTACCTTGTTTCCCGTAGGCAAATATGGCTCCTTTTCCTATTCCCGATGCTTTGATGTAGTCTAACTTTTTTCCCGGCTATCACGATTTGACGTCGTTCGACGTTTATTTTACGACTAAACTTTCACGTAGCCACTTCGGCATGGTTCTGGCTCTAAAGGCTAATACCCTTAATCTTTTTTAACTCCTTTCTGCTCCGACTTTGACATGGAGTTGGAGACTTTGAAAGTGCATAGTAGGTCCGAGATTTTTTCAGCTACTACGCTTTATTGCGGTTTGAAGTTTTCTGACTACTGTAGGCTTTAACGTTGTCCGACGTTAAACTGGCTGCTACTGCTACGTTTTGACACAATTCTGAAATTTTCTCTCGGCTTCCATTTTCCATAGACATCGATTATATCCGGGAAGAGGTAGTCACCGAAGATGTAGTCACTTTTATGTGGTCCGCCCTTTCTTTGGCCAACATTCTTGGCCTTGGTCTTATTATTTTCGTGGTCCGAAAGTTCCCGGTTTTCAATAATCCGACGACAGTGTGAGAGTCCATGAAGAAGTTGTCTGAAGTTTTCCAGACTTCTACACTTTGGCGTGGGTCTTACGTTAATGTAACTCCTGTGTTGGTTGACATTTTTACGACTTCCATATCTCCGATTCCAACGAGAGAATAGTAGCCCCTGAGGTGGTAAGCCGCTTTGATTTGGTTCAATGTATTTTCAGGCGAGTTATGCTCTCGAGTAGTTTGAGGTGTTTGACTTCTTTATACGCTTGACATGAACCGACCAATTCCTCGTGTTGAAACAGCTATCAGCTCTTTTTACAGAAACATGAGACTATCACGAAGAAAAGCTATGTATGGTCGCCTTCAAGTCTCGTGTTTCCTTGCAGACAACCCCGCGCTCGACGCTCTAGCCTACCGCAGACGTTTTGGAAGCGCAATCACCACTTTATACATCCTTTAACTTCCTTGTACCTAAAGTAGATGTTTCAGTTTTGTGGACATTAAAAACCGTTCCTCTTGGCACTGTCAAACCTTCAATCAGCTTTAAGGTTCTACCAACATGCAGAAGAGAAATTCCTTTGCTCGAGTGCTGCCGATAAATACCCCCTATCGATTTGATAGGATATTTGATATCGCCTTTCGCTTAACAACCGACTGCTGTGCCAAATCTTGCGGCAGTGCCAATACCAGTAACTGTAACTCTTAGTGTAATCGAACAACACCCCACCGCAGTCATCCTCGATGGCAATGCAATTCCAATTCAAATATTGCCTGACATGTTTTTCATTACTCGTGATTCGTTCGTCCTTTTTTTTTTTGTTTTTTTCTCGTTTGCCCATACCCATTCCCAGTTGTGTTTGTGCAAATATAGCGGAACTAAATATAGGATATCTAGATGTTGTAACTTTTGATCTAGCCATGAATCCTCACACACACACACACACACACACACACATATGGCGAAGGGGAGGAAAAAAGAAGAAGAAATCGCCAGAAAGCATTCGGCATGCCTTGCCAAACAGGATGCACACAGGCATTGCATCGATTTAGTGGCCTGGTAGTAAGGTGATGGCGAATGTTGGATGCCGGCTAGGGTCGGTCCACAACGGCGACCATTGCATGGGAAAAATCTGGCAAATTTTTCTTCTTTTCGTATTTTCCATGTTGGTATCGTGATTTAAGTCTCTGTGAGTGCGGTGGTAGTGGAACAGAAATGAATAAGATGGAACACTGATGCCGATGCAAACAGTCGGGCTTTGAGAGTGGCAGGAGGAGTCGGACCACAATGACGACGACGAGTTACATGTGCACTGCGATGCATAATTCAGCCTGGAACTTGGCCAAAATTAATTTAAACTTTGGTTCCAAGTCAACATATGAAATGTTTATAGAAGTCCGCTCCACCGTAGTGTGCAGTTGCAAATGCAGACATTTGAACGGTTCCGAATTCAAACATCCTCTGATCAGAATTTCAGATTCGGTTCCTCTTCTTTTTTTTCCTCTCTCTCTCGGTCGGACCCTGTGTCGAGTGCCGACTTAAGACCGTAGGTACTGGCCGGACTGGTGCTATACGGCGATGGATTGGTGGGACTCCAATGGCCGAAATGTAATTCCTTTGCAATCTCACATTCACCTGTGTTTTTGGTGGTGTTGCCAAAATGCCAAAGGAAAAACTGAAAGAAAAATAACTTTGAGGTTCCTCTTCGATTTTTTCTCAAAATAAAGTTAGGTGCCCTTTTTCTATGTTCAGTGGCGAAGGGTGAAAGTTGTTTGGCAGTGGAGTTAAATTCTATACACGTGGAGTCTGAATGCGGCGTGTTCTATGTGTGTATGTGGATTTTGGTGGTAGACTTGTGGACATGTCGGGGATATATGTATGGATCTGTGTAACTGTGCATTTGGGTGAAAAGTTCAAGAGGCGAGATAATTGTGTGTGTCAACGTGGATTTATTGTCCTTTGCTTAGGAGCGAAACAAAACAAACAAAACAAAAAATGGAGGATTGCTTTTTTGCGAGCCAGTTGAATTGCATTGAATACAAATGGGATTAGGGAAGTGTAAATTTTAATATTTATTGCCCACAGCGTACCTCGGAATGAGATTCCAGTTACCAATTACAAAACATTGGAGTAGGAATGGATGGATGGAAGAACAAATGGGTTTTGACTGCTTAGCTGAGGGTTTTATTTATTGCTTTTCAACTTGGGAGTCAATGTATATTTGACAGCTGAAGGTCGTGGCGCAAAAGCGAGGGGATGCCCAGTTGTTTCAATGCAGAAGCGACTGACCAATCGAGAAGCATTTGATTAATTTGTCTACAGGCTTAACCAACTGTCTTTCATTTAAGCACCAAAATTAGCAAAACAAATGACAAAAAATTTGTAGGTAATCTTAATAATTGTAGCCAATTAGATAACATGAGATATACTTTTAAGATGTAGGTTTACCTAAATTAGGTGAAAGATTTGATGGGACTTGACCAAGAAACTCTAAGCTCGGCTGCTTTTTCACTTTGTCAAAGTGTCGGCCTTGTAACGCGTTGAACCAATTAACTGCACTTCCGTCAATGCACAGAAACTGACGTTTAATTCATGTAACCTTTTAGAACACTCACCGCAATATTTTTTTTGCTATTCGATTTTATTATAAATAACACTTGGAAATTGTCTTTAATACTTTTCCAGACTCAAAATGTAGGACACAAAATAAAGAAAAAATTCTACATAAAACTTAATTCTGAATCCAACTGTATTTTGAACTACCTTTTTGTCAAATAAATAAAACGACCGTTTAAAAAGAAAGACAAAGTCGGAATTGTTGTGGGAAATTTTACTTTACCGGATCGAATTTAAAAAGCATTTATTTTTTCATTAAAAAAGACTTCAAGCAAGTAGATAGTACATTTCACATTTTGGAGGGACTCCCATAAGTAGTTTAAGCGTAGTGTTATATTGCAACTCGGCAACAACAAACTGAAGTCCATTTCACTTGAAATTAAAGTCTCTTTTTGACAGCTTTCAAACAAAACTTCAGTTTGAGCTTACTTAAAATTAATTTGAATTTAATTTTTGAATTTGATACTGTGAGAAAACGGGTGATGCCCGTACTCCTGACGTTGGCTGTAAGTAGATCAGTTGAACACACCCTTAGGTGTAGTTTTATTCTATATGAGGATCGAACGCCAATATTGGACCTTTTATAATGAAAAAGGGTGAAATGAGGGACACGCCTAAAAAAAAGGAAACAAATCGAAAATCTCTTTGAAATTTACACTGCATAAAAGGAAATTTAAAACACATTTATAATAAACAAATGTCAGAGTTTACTCAGACTAAAATGTTCACACCAAATAAGAAATAAAACAGCCCATCGAACGTTTACGTACGAATTTTTGTGTACCCGAATGTATTCACTCGTTTGCATATTATGTCTAGACGAAAAGGAAATCTTTGTCATTTTTATATTATATACTTATATTAAGCTTGTTAATGTCTTACTTTTTGTTTTTCAATATGAAAATAAAGCAAATTTCACCCGGGAGGTAAACAGGTAAATTTGTTCCCAATGAAGAGGAAAACTAATGCTTTTGCCCTTAATAAAACTGGGGAAAAAAGTCTTCAAAGTCTGGGGAAAACTTCTAAAATTCGTATTGTATTCGATTAAAAAATAATCCGTGGAAAACCGAATTTTGTTTGTTACTTATTTTACGATATTGATCCCTATAGACACATGCGTCTGAATTTCTAAGTATGAATTATACTGTATCCGATAAGCATTGAAAAATACCTTAAGAACTTTATAAACATACAGAAGTTTAAAAAGAAAATTTCAAAGATAGCTAAATAATGAAGCCAATGCTCTTTGTAACATTGCTGTAAACTTTTCCAGATATTGTTAAACCATAAACTGTACACTATAAGCCCGAGTAAATAAAAATATTTATTTTTTTTGTTAGAATAATGAAATTGTTACTAAAATAATTTGTAAATTACAAAAAGAAGTTGGTCTTCTACTTCAAGTTTTCATGAATTGATGCAACACTCAACAAACTCTCACTTGAATAAATTTAAACAATACAACACAAATTTTTAAAATTGTTGTTAATGAGCTCACTGATCAGTGGATTCACATTCAAAAGCAACGACCTTACCAAAGCCACGAGCGGACATTATGAGTTTTGGATATGCAAAACTGCAAAGACTGGATTTTTTTTTTTTCAGTTGTAAAATCCTAAGCTTAACCTTTTCTCTTACAATTCTCCAACAAAATTCAAATCAGCCTTTTTGTTTTACCACCAACTCAAATCAGGATTTGCTTACGTAAGTTATAAGCCATAATATAATCACCAAGTTGAAATATTTTCACTTTCAAAACCTACTAGTCGGGGGACCTATAATACCGATTTGTAACTTAAGCTTATAACTAAAATTTCGGTTGAGTTGTACTCACCGAGATCACTTTAATAAATTAGATTTGAGCCAATGAAACACAGAACTTATGCGCCCAGCTTTGACTTTTTAATTTAAGACAATGGTAGGCTTAAGCTACCCATTATGTTATAATCAATAAGTAATGATTTATAACAGAGTTTAAAATAAAATAAAATAAATACATTGACATAATTAGAAATGCAATTATAATTTAATTTGATTATGATTTGGTCAAACATAAGCGCCTAAGCTTGGTCGAACAAAACGCGATCTACATTCACGGTGACCATGTTTTAGAATTCCAAGGAACGAGCAATAGAAAAAGACAAAAAAAAAAACATTTTCCACAATTTTCAATTATTCAATATATTTTCATTTGATAAATATGTTTAAGAAGCTTAAATAAAACACATTTTTAAGTACTAGATGAATTGTTTGCTCGTTCAGTAATTTTGTTTTTCGCAATCCTTTTCGTTATCCTTTTCAAAAATTCAATGAAATACTGTACAAATAATGAACAGCTTCTAAAATACGGAACATTTATATTTTTTCGCATACAAAATAATTCATGGTAAACATCGTCTTCATATACAGAACTATTCTATGTTATAATGAACGGATGGTCAACACATTTATATTGTAGGTCAATACTCATGGTGAAATGAGGAAAATTTATAAATAAAAGCCCAAAACAGCTGTCAAATTGTTAAATAGGTTGTAGCCAAAATAAGTGTTCCTAAATCGTTAAACAAACCATACAAAAAATATCTTATTTTCAGGCAGATCGCGAACACGATGATCATCTAGACTAGTCGAAGCCGTTTTTGAAATTTGGGTGGTTAGAATAGGTAAGGTATGATGAGGCCAATTTGTTTGACATTTGTGCCGAATGAACTAAATGCAGCTCTTAAACTAGTAAGTTTTGAATTCAGTTGCTAGCCCAGAACTCTCGATTCTAAAAAACAAATAACAAATAAGGAAATACAGAAAATATTCTTATTCTAGAGAAATTTTCGTTCTCAAATTTCCAAGGCCCGTGGACTCAGACTTCAGAGTTTGTATTTCGAAATAGGTGAAAATATTTTAAAAGAAGTAAGATCACATTTTTCTAAGTAGAAAATTTGGTTACATTTTTTTCCTTCTTTGTTGACGGTTTGGATTTACTTTTTCCAATGAAATGCCTAAAATGTATTTATCAATGCATCCTTCTTTTATTTTAGATACACGAAATAATCGAAGTAAATTCTAAACCAAGTAAAATGGCAAAATTCGACGGGATTAAAGTTCGAGCCCTGACGACCAAATTCCAGCACTCCTAAATTTTGTTTATTCAGATGAAAAATTACAAAGGATGTGAGCTTTAATTTTCGCTGTTACGAGCGAAGTATTCTGTTGCAGCTTCATCCAGAGACGCACTCTGTCATGTCAAGCCAAATAAACCTCGTCCGAACTGTGAAATGTGCTCCGAAAATGCACCCAACTGCGATATAATCAACACGTTCATCAATAATTGAAGGCGAAATCAGAATGCCATTTATAGAGTGGCCTTTTTACAACTCAGAGCTAGCTGTTAAATGCGTTTTTACTCGCATCTAACAAAATGTTCCTCATACTTCTTCAAACACCACATAAATTTCAAAGAGCACACCAACTGCCCACCCTATAAAAATTGCCACTCCGCCCTCTTGGGCCTCTCCACCAGCTCAAGTAGTACAAAACTGTCTACATCGTGTACCCACAAAAAAGTGGTCTGAAAAAAAGTGCAACTTCTTCGCAAGTCCTATAACTCAAGCTGGCGCCTTAAGTTCTCCCTCGTTCGGGTAAGATATTTCAAACTTAACGGCTCATCCCAGCCTTTAGCCCATCCTGTATCTGCCTTCGGGAATAAAGGAATAAAAAAAGTGCAAAATCTCAGGTAATGCTGCCAGATGATAAAGAGGTTAGCCATCGTGTGTCTCCTATTGTCTTATTGCACACAAAAAAAAGAACTTAATAAACTCCTTTCGAAGTTTCTGTGTTTTCTGTCCATGAAACTGCAACACTACCTACCACCCCACATCAGTCCCATCTCTCGTTCAAAGGGTAAAAGTTTATCGCAAATCTTCGCCCATATTGTCGCTAAGATTAACATAAATTATGTTGAGACAACATCCTTGCACATCCGTTTCTTTCACCCGAACGAATCCTTGCATCTTATTAATGCATAGCAAGAGGTATGAGTGGTGCTTCTCTTATATATCTGCGAAGCAATCTCAGGAGGAATCCCGTGCCCGTCTCCGAGCGTATAGTGTGAAAGTGTTATTTATTAATTAGCAGCAACCGTTGGTGCAGGATGTGCTCTCAGTATTGATTTTACCGCATGAAAATTGTATCGGAAAAGCTAGGCAAATTCTCATGTATGTGGCACTGTATATGTGCGTGCCGGGATTATTATGGTGACACCGGAAGGTGCGATAAGTATTCCCAAATCGGATACGATAGACAGAATTCCGAATTTCGCCTATTTCGTCCTTTAGTCATGGAACCGAGTGGAATGCGGTGCTTCTGGGGAGGGTTTTTCTTTTTCCAATTTGCGCAAAGGGCAATTTTCCACGTGAGAGCCGAGCCGAAAATGGGAAAATGTATAATGCATGGATTCGGATTGCATAAAGTACAAGAGGAATCCTTGCGAGGACTATATATACACAGGCATAAGCTAGGCATATCTAGGCCAAGTGATAGTGCAAATGGGTGTGTTTAATCTTCTCTTTCTTTTCCTTTTTGTAACACGTGTTCCAGACGCTGCATATAAATTAGAGTTTATTTTGAATTTTAAGTATGTGCGTTCCTGTTCGTTCAATTTAACGATCCCAGTAAAAGAGGACAGAAAAAAAATTAACACAGGTCTGCATAATGATTAGGCGTTTGGTGCTTTTTTTATTTGATTTACCAGATTATCAGTGAAACTCTGTATTGGCCGGGGTTGGGCTGTTGGGTTACATTAAATTTGTGTTTGTCTTTTTTTGGCCTTAAATTTGCTTGAAGGAAAAATCGGAAGATTGTTGGGAACGGTGCTGGGAAACAGTTAATCTTTGACCAGTGACGATAACTCTGGCTGAAATTGCATCTGCTACAAGGTTATCTACTCGTGATGGCAAGTCAGTCTTTGTGATGAAGTACGGGTCCTAAATATATGAAATTCAATATGTAAATCGATCTAGCCACTGGACTCTTGGGTTTCGAACCTTTTATTCTATCTTCTGAATGTCCGATTGCTGTGAAACAAAAAGCATGTGGTGCTCCATTACGTCTGAGAAATTGAAAAGGATTGCGTCAGAAATTTTTACGCTATACGTGTTCAACTCCATATACGAAGGGACGAACCTTAAATATAAAAACTAGCATTTTCTCTCTTAAATTTGGCTCCACTAAATAAATCCTCATAAAATTCGACCCTAAAGTAAAAATGAAATAAGACCCCGAAAAAATCCGAAAACAAGACAACAACAACAATATTAGTCTACAATTTGACTGCGATTTCAATTCGTGTGGGCTTTGTTTAATTTTTTCATTAGCGATCTAATAAAAAGGACCCGCACCCTAAGAGTGCGATTTTTGCTCGGTTAAGAAAAAATGGGTTAAATTTAACCAAGTCTCTGTTGAAAAACACCGAGTATTCGTTGTTATCTACCGATATAAATATGTGAAATGCATACTGTTAAACATAACACACTTTATCAGTTGTTAAGAACCAAGTTTCTAGATAAATATCAACCAGCTGGTTAAATTCAACAGAGTTAGTTTGTTATTTACAACCAAGAAAAATTTATAAAAGGTTATTTTTAACCGAGTTTCGTTAACAAGTTGACTCGTTTATTTTTAATCCACTAACTCTGTAGAAGCTATATTAACAGTATCACTTGGTTGTTTTTAAGCGAACGGTGGTTGATTTAAATAAGCGATTTTTCTGCGTTCAACGAAATAAAACCTCAACATTATTTTTTAGGGCTCAATTAAAGGGTCCGCCATCTAACTTTTTTTTTTTCAACTAGTGCTTATTTCGCGAATGGTAACACTTAGCTCATGTCTGATTTGACAGATAATTAGTTTTATCCTTCCGCTGAACGAATATGGTTGTAATTGAAAAATTTAAGAGGAGGATATTGGAAACATTTGGTTTCAACAGGACGGCGCTACGTGCCACACAGCCGAAGCTACACTCGATGTTTTGCGCCCTGTTTTTGAAGATCGCACTATCAGCCGCAGAGCTGATGTCGTTTGGCCACCTAGGAGCTGCGATTTGACACCGTTGGACTATTAATTGTGGGGTGCCGTAAAAGATAAGTGCTACGCCGACAAGCCAGAGACAATTGACGCTTTAAAGGACAATACTCGTGAAGCCATTGGTGAAATACAGCTGCACAAAATTGGACCGATCGTGTAGGCTACTGCATGGCCAGCCGAGGCAGCCATTTGAATGAAATTATTTTCCATTATTAACCGGAAGGATTGTACTTTCAAATAAAAAAAGAAATTTGAGAAAATATTCAGTAGTTTTTTTTATAGCATTTTCAAAAAAGAAGAAGTTATTTGGCGGACCCTGTAGTAGCACTAACCGGACAGTAGGTAAGGAAAATCAGAGACACAGTTAAAACAAAAAATAATGTTTCCCCTATTCCTTGTAGTTTTTTGAATATTCCATTCAATTCAATTTATTTAACAATCTTTATAAGTGAAATAGGACAAAAAAGCTCTTAAAACCAATTTAACGTCTAATTCAAACCTTTTTGCACTACAGAAGACCAAGTCTCATTTTACTTATAAAGATTGTTAGATAATTTTATTTTATATCTAAATCTTAAAACAAGAGGAAGATTAGGAAATAAATAAATTAAATTTCAATGAGAGAGGGAGAAAAGAAAAAGTCGAGGAGATAGAAGGAACGCCTTTAATGCTGTGCTGAGAAAAAACGTGTACATAGTATGGCAATGAGCATACAATTAGGCAGTCCGAAAAATGACCAGAAAGTTTGACTCATACTAGTTGTCCTATTTGGAATGTGTCTCAAAGTTTGGTATTCACTTTGAGGCTCGCGCGAATCAGCAGCAAAAGTACTTGGCTGAATTCGGTTTCTCAAATATTTCCCATAGACTTCTAAGAAATCTGTATTCCAACAAAGCCACCTTAATTCCGTCTTCTTTAAGTAACTTTTCCAAACGAAAAAGAACCCCACCCGATAAAACAACTGAACGTCATTTAGCGCAAAAACTTTCCGCATCAAAGACCACCACAGGTGTTTCCGTCGATTCGAACATTTATCCATCCTTTTTAAGTCCCGGGTCACCCGCCATCCCATGGCATTATATTCCTCCAATCTAACTCTCACCAACATATGCTGCCATGTCTTTGTCTCGGTATATTCGAGAGCAAAAGTTAACAGGGGGGAAAAAGAAGAAGAACAAATTGAAGAAGAAAAAACTTCCACAAACTGTGCATCCGCCTTGCAGCAGTTTCCATTTGGGAACAAACCGCATGTTCTCCCCATCGAGAAGCAACTTATCAAATCGATAGTCGAGAAATTTCCCCAAACATCGATTATGGGACAAAACGTGAAACTTTTCACCCGAACGCCACAACCAGTCCTTCCCCGAGCACACCCAAACAAAACGCAACTCTGTCTTTCGGAAGAACAGTGAAAGTTTTAGCCTTCTTCATCCGAAGTGAATTTAATACCCCTGGCCCTCCGTACAAATGACAGACAACGACGCAAAAGTAAGAGATAAATGTGCAAAAAATAACTTTGGAGACAAAAACAGATCCAGATCCACTTTCACAGAAAAAATAAAAATAAAACACAAAGCTGCGAGCGATAGAAAAGATGAAAGTCCTTAAGGATGACGGTAATGAAACTTTTTATTGGCTAATTCACACATGGTGCTAACATTGAGACACATACGTGATGCTATCAGTGGACGACATTGTGGAGAGGATAGCCAACCGACAATAACACGCACTCCGGTGGGCAGATTGTATAATAGAGCTGCGAAGTGGCAATGGCGGAAGTGGATAGTGGGCGTTCGACAAAATGTAATACCTTCTCCCATCTAATGCCTTCGGAGCCATCTTTGATCTAGCCCTCACAGATACCTATACTTTTGTGTGTTTGCAACTTACAAGTGCAGACGGAAGTACCCATAGTCCTCTTAGTATTGATTGCGCAAAGCAGTGTACAAACAGGACTCACCACGGCCAGCCAAAGATACACGAAATGAAGTCAAACATTCTCCGCCCCGATCTGGTTGCCATTCCGTTCGTATAATTCTAATCAAACGAAACGGAAGGCATTCACCGGAATGATGAGGTGGTGCGCACCCAAAGAAAACGCCGCTCTGGCATCATCATCCTGCCATCACAGTCGACAGAGCATCCTAATGAGTGCAGCGATGGACAGCTCTTGCCTCCTTCTTCGGATGCATATTTCCAGTCTGCATCGACGGATTTGGAAATGGCTTACCATAGCCATCCAAACAGTCTGTACGGCTGGCGCTCGGTCTACCTTCACCCATATATGCTGGCTGAGTAATAATCTCTTTCGATTCCTTATGCGCCCTACTTACTCTTCCGCAAATCCGTTGTAGCAAATGAGATTTGGTATCTGGCATTTGTGCCTGTACCCTTTGACCACTTGGCTGTGTGTATATGCGTTTATTGGGTTCGGATGATGCTAAAGGATCAAAGAGGATATCTCGAGGAAATTGACTAAATGAAAAGCTATAGGCCCCATTCTACACAGAGAGTGGTAGGTATCCTCCGATGCATGTGTGGTCACCTGTGGTTGAGGGCGGCGGTAGGTGGTGGCTGCTGATGAAGGTCTGCGATGTGCCAAATCGACTAATTCACTTTGGATTAATTAATTAGGCAGAGAAGCAGAAGATAAGAGCTTCGTGTGTTGTGCTGGTCTGCAGGTACAAGTAGACTAGTCGCGCAGTGGCCATATCCAGAGACGTCCTTACCTGTTGTGTGCATACCGATGCCGAGGTTAAATGTGGCAAACATTTGATCAATTGGAAGCGGTGGTGTTGCATATGATTGTTGCTGGTAAAGGCTTTTCGCCGGAATACAAAGGTCTTACATGGGTGGCAGATGGCCAAGGTTGGCGAAGGGAGTCCCTATTTTGATAGCAGGAGGTCTTAAAGTGTTTTGTCAACAGAAGGTTGGAGAGATTTACCGAAACTTAAACGGTTGCTTAGTATTTTCAAATTTTAACCTTACTTTTAAGCAAATTTAGTTTCATAGATATTTTCGAATTTTACCCCCTTTTTTAAGCTTTTTCCTCGTTTTACCCTTTTTCATCATAAAAGCGTTATTCATGGTGGCCAAAATTAGCACTTTCCCCCCAATCTGGGATCACTGGGACTGCACAACAGGTCCGTAGACAAGGGCAAAAGTGCTGCACCTTATCTTAAGAGCTGACCCTACAAAAGGGGGATTACAAAGAGCCGCTTTAAAGAACAGATGCTTTCTTCTTAATAGGCTTCACAGTTTTTTTGTCGTACCGATTATGGTCTTGGTTCAAAATCTGTCTGTATGGAATATGGACCAAATCAAATGCGAGTTTCCGTTTCTACCTTTTCCCTAGAATTAGGAAACATTTTGACATAGCTATAAAAATGTTCGTAGAAACTCTTGAAATGCTGATTATCTGTAACATTTCGCTGTAAATAAAGGTTTCTGTATGGTCCCTATTTCGAAAGAGCTGTATATAAATGCTAGTGGTATTCCGACTAAATTATTTAATTTATCTAGTCATCTTGATTATGATGTTATTATTATCACAAAATCATGGTTGTACAAAGATATTGCTGTCCCTTTATAATGTTTTTCGTTTTGACCGGTGTAAAAAGAAAGAGGATCGCGGAGGAGGAATTCTCGCTGCAGTTCGTCGGGGTATTACCTGCTGGGAGATTGCTTTACCAGATGGTGAAGTGGAACAGCTCTGTTTTTCATTAAACGTCACAGGTGTCGTGAGTTCACTGATTTTTATTGTAAATTATGTCCCATCAGGAAGTAAATTAGATGTCTATGAAAAACACATATCTAACATTAATTTCATTTTTGATAATCACGATAATATCGTCAACAATGTTGGAGACATTGTTTGGTCTTGGTCCGATGACGATAAAATGCTTGTTCCATGTAACTTAAAGAGAGATATTTGAATTTATCTTAATTGATTTCCTAATTTCCCATAATTTGTGTCAAATAAGCTCAATTCAAAATTCACAAAATAGAATACTTGATCTTGTTTTTATCTGCTGTGATGAGATTGAGGCAAATACTTTTGAAGCCCCATACTGTTTGTTAAACAATTCTATATACCATAATGAGACTTCGATTGAAATTGAGGTGTACGATTTTCTAGAAACTGCCAGCAATCTGGTTGAAACGTTTAATTTTTTAAAAACTGATTTTAATGGTTTCAATGATTACCTTCGTAGCATAGATTGGAACAGCAATCTGAGACATTTGTCCCTTCAGGAATCATATAATTATTTCAAGTCGGTATTATTTAATGGATTTAACACTTTTGTCCCATGTAGGTCGAAGAAAAATGTATCTAAGCCTCCTTGGTACAATAGAAGGCTCTCTCACCTTCTGGACCTTCATAAATAGCAAAAGAAAATCGACTGGTCTGCCGAGGTCCATGCATTTATAAAAACATTGTATCTAGAGATGTTAATACAACACTAGAGTTTTTTGCTAAATTCTTTCAATCTGTTTATACAAAGCCTGACTCTTACCGGACTCGATGTCAATTGTTGAGCATATCAACTTTATGGTCTAGAAGAAAGGCCCATGACATCATGCTAATAAGGGATTTATAATGCTATCACATTAAATGTCCATCTATTTTAGCCTTAGTGCCAATCTATGCCCCAACTAGACCTTTAAGGGAAAAAAAACTTTTTCTTCGACCTGTTCATAGAACTAATTACGGCCGTAATGAGCCCATGTCCAGAGCTTTTGTTTCATTCAACGATGTTTATATTTTTGTTGATCTTTATTATTCACGTGATCGCTTCAAAAGTGTTATACTTAATTTGGCAGCATTATCTTAGTATTAAGTACATTGTCTTTATATAATTTTTATACTTATATTGTAATCTGTATAGCTAAATTTTTAAAATTTTTTTAAATGTGGATGGCATAAGACGCTGTTTTTGAAGTCATACATTTAAAAATATAAACAATACTTAAATCATTAGGGTGATTCATTAAGATCTGCTTTTCATTTTGAATATTACATTAAAAATAACACTCAAAATAAACTTAAACGGTGGAAACTATTTTTATTTACTTTTTGAATATAATTTCGTGTCAATGTCGCAGCGGCTACGCAGTACATGATCCATTCTGACAGTCCAATTTTGGCCCTTTTCCAATTTGAATAATAATTAAAAAAAAAAACCCTAAATGTATCACCCAAAACACAATCCTGTGAATCAGTGTGCGTGAATTTTTTCGAAAACAAAATTTGTACCTATCCATCTGTCTTTACAAAGGGCCACCACAAATATACTGCGGTCCAATACTCTGTTCATCTGATTGGTTTCGCCGAACTTATCCTGAAACTCCATCTTGCCGCTTCACCTTCAACTAGTCTCCCGTCTGGGGCACTCATCAAACAGGTTATGAGTGCTTATTGTTACAGGTACTTAGTCTTCAATGGCATTCATTCATTTAGCTCTTTTCGAAAACGATACAGCCTTCTACGGTCCCTGACACCTGTGCCTGTTCTTGGCCCCATCGCACTCGGAAACACAAAATTCCATTTGTTATCCTTCCCATTGTACGCAATCATCAACCAAAGGGTTACTTAAATTTTCATTCCCCATCCCCATACCTGTCCTATTATGCGTGAATAACTTTTCTACTCAGCCTACATGCTCCAATAATCTCCATCACCTTAGGTACAAGATCAATTCCACCACAGTGATGAGAGATTTATCGTATAAATCTGATAACTCGAAGGGGGCATCAAATGTGTCAGGCCGTATACCATCGTCATTAAGCCAGCCCGTCCCCCTTTTATGAAGCTCTTTCATTTATGCAAAACTTGTGCTGGCGGAAAGTTTTCGTCCCTTTCTTGAACATTTTTGAAAGGGAAATTTGATTCATTCCCATCCGAACTTGTTTCCATAATTGGATATTCGGACCACAGACCAGTTCTATCGTTTAAGTGCAGGGCGACCACCACGACCGACGACAACAATTCACTATTGTCCTGGAAAAGTTCTAATTACACATCACAACCTTGAAGTGCATTAAACTTTGTTAAAAGTTCACCGGAAAATATTCCGACGAACGTCTGCTCTGACATTTACCAACAAATTTAACCTTTGACATTTGCCCAGCTGGGATAAACTGCTCGGGCACGGACGATACATACATACATGCAGGATGTATCCATATGGGCAAATGAAGTCGCTCCAAAGATGCAGATCCAGAGACGCAAGTGATTTATAATAAAGAGTATTTCGTTGTATCCATCTGGCATTCTCCTGACACAGAATTTTCTCCGCTGGCTTGCGGATATACCGTCAACCCACCAGTCAGGGCAGGTTCTGATATAAATTGTCCAATAAAATAGGATTTTGACTTCCTGACTTTGTCGTTAGTGAAATTTATGGCCTCACATATACATTGCGCCGATGAAGATGGAACAGAAGTTTTCTGCAATTGTAGGGTTTCGTTGATGGCACTTCGTCGTGCCTCATCAGCGGCGACATCAACGGCTGCCGGCTGGCGTCTTACCCGAATGACAAAAACAACAACAACAACTATGCTGGGTTAATGGATTTCCAGAGTATATTTCTTCCCACCTAATTCCGAAGGACTATCGGTAAGTTGGTCGGAAAAGAAGTTCGCATATAACAATCTAACAAGCGAGGATGTCGGACGACGACAGCGACACAACGACCATGATGATGATGATGGGGATGAAGATGACGAAACGAAAGAACAAGTTGTACAGAAAAAGTAGAAGAAGAAGAAGCAGTCCTTATAAGTAGATGGAAGCATTATTGTTTGCACTGTAGTCCATGTGTATATTTGGCAATCTGGATCCTGACCCCGATTTTTATTACCGCACACACAACCGGCAGCGAATGTCATTTGAATTTTGGACAATGTCCTTTTGCTGTTCGCTATACTAGACACAGTATTCAGCTCGTTTTTACGTTCTGTTACGTCCGTTGAATTACGTTCTCAATTTGTCAGCGTAATGGGCGTTTTAATGCAGAAATGTTTCGGAACTGTTTAATGGCTTTCGCCGGAATAAATTGGGCTGCAATTTTAAGGACGATTGGGTCAATGTGCTGATGGGTTATTTTTTTTTTGTTTTTTTATTTTGTTTTCATGTTCAGTTGATTTTATAATGTTTATTTTATGGCGTTGTGTACAGGCATCAGTGATCATGCAATGGAGATAATTTAATTTAATCTGTAGAGGTCTTGCGGGTTAAAAGTGGGCTCCCTTAAGGCTGGCGAGGATAACTCGTTCGTGGTTCTGGCTTCTGTTGATAGAGCACAAGACTGGTGTTTGCTTGGGTTTGAGTGAGCCCTGCAAGTGGAGCAAGGCGTCTTGTGGAACCTGGGACCTTGGGGACCGCACCCATCGGTGTTAAATCTCCACACATATAGACGGGTCTTAGAAAAACTACAAGATTTCCAGATGAAATACGATAGTCAACGTCGTTGTGGCTTGTAAAATGATCCAACTCGGTGCAGATGCAGCTTTTTCAGGCTAAGAGGGTAGGTACACATAATAAATGAAAGCCTCCCATGGAGGTCTTGTGAGTAGGCTTACGTGCTAATTCCGCTTTTCTGAAAACCGGTAAACAGCCACATAGAGCAACCAAACTGACCAACCTCATGGATGATTTTGTGAAAAACCATAAATATTATCCCCGCTCTGCTGAAGCAAGGATTGATTTGTTCTTTAAAACCGAAGAAAAACCCTTGGGAAGTTTTGAGAGAAAGATTTCAGCCTCACATCTAAAGTCTTATGACTTGTACGGGTGGTTTTGATTCTTTTACCGGCCCGAGGTTGAAACCAATACTTTTTAGTTGTAGTGCGAGTTTCAGAAACTTCACAACGCATTCTATTGGCATGGAACTTTGGCCGGTCCCCTAACCCAGTTTTGGGGCATGCACTTTTTATGCTTACGACTGGAAACGTATAATGCTGGCACGATTTCATGGCAGTAGAGCTTTGCATATAACTCAAGCTTACTGCGGTAGTGGAATGAAAAATTCAGAAAAGAGTGAGCAAGATCTTAGGCACGCTTAAACCTACCGCATCTTGGGGACAATATCAAGGTGAAATGATCGAACAAAAGCCTCCCATCGTGATAACTTATGAAAAGCTTAAACTGGCACGTATTCAACAGACTTTTCCGCAGAAAATGCTACGGTACAATCGCAGAAAGCTCTGAATACCTTCTTTAAATATACAACATTCCATGCAAGATTTTGTTAACTGGGAAATCAACCTATTCAAACTAATGAACCAACATACTTTAGATGAGTTTAGTTTGCAGCCCTCATCCAAAAAGAAGTGTCCTTCATGTTATCCACCTTTCTTACAATATAGAGGTTAACTTTCGTAACGTTCCACGCAGTTGTGTAACTTAAATAGACTCCTCTGCATAAGCTAGGCATTGTGTTTCCTGAAAACTACGGAAGAACTTACGATGGTCTTGTTCAAAGAATATGCTTACTCAGCTGTATAGCCCTACACAGTACACACCCCTCAGAACGCCTTCTAATATGAAAAATCAAGAAAAGGCGTTTTCCTAGAGCAACAAAACAGATTGAAAGGACTTCCCACTGGAAAGAGTTTCCTCTTTACACGTTTCTTAGAGAAGCTTTCGAAAAAAATGGACACTATACCAACGATTGAAAATGCTTAGCTTTTGGAAAAAAAGAGGTCCGTAAGGACCCTAGGCCTAGCTTCTCACAACCATTTGTTTTCTGTAAGTTATTCATATTTGGGATGAATGGAAGGGATCTAGGATCTTATGCCAAGTCCAAATGACAAATTGTGAAGCTCTTTCATGACAGATGTAATTTGTGTTTTTTTCGCTTGTTTAGTAGTCCAACTCTCTAACCACTAAGCCACTGTGCCTACACATCGCTTAGCTTCTAGGAATATATAAAATTTGGAGAGTGCGGTAACTGACCGACTTTTCAAGATGCTTTTTAAATATTTGAACGTTTAGCGAGCAAGCTTTCCATATAGGACTAGGCTGAGCTTCTCACAGTCATTCGTTTGTGTGAATTCAATTCTTCGGATGAACAAAAGGGACCTACAATCTCTAAGCCGAAACTGAAGAGGTAGAAGAAGGGGCTCTCTCAAGACATTTATATCCTAAGACCTTAGCGGCCTTAGGCTATTTCTGTGGGATGGCGAGAAGTAGCCTGTGATACATTCAGCTCAATACTGGGCCACTGCAAAGCTAGGCGGAGGATAAATTTTGTCCCTTCCCCATTGAAACACTATCTATAAATTAATTAATTAGTTACTTACTGCCCAGCTATATACAAACAATTCTTAGGACTTGATCAAGTTCAATACCTTGTCTGTTGATATGCTGGCATGGTTGCCACTGCATTTTTGAAGAGCTTATAGCAATGAGAAAGGTATGGGATTTGTGTCCCCACAAAACTTCCTTATGACCATAGCCACTGCTAAAATCTTCTACCGTTGCGCTCATTTTTCTCATGTAGTGCCGTAGGGTATGAAAGTAGAAAGTAATCTTCTGTCTCTCCACATAGGTCTCTCGGTCCTGGCTTCGCTGAGTAAGGGTCATAGTTTTTTTGTGGTAACAAACGGCTGCATGGCAATCCATCTAGAGTTCGCCTCACTTGGGGCTTTTATCTCTGCTTCAAGCTTGACAGTGCAGTTGTTATTAAGAGAATACGTTTCTAGGTTGCATGCAGCTGCAGATAGAACTCTAGCCTTTTTACCCGACTGCACACAGGGAGGGTAATGTTTTTCGTGCGTATCCTATGTCCGTTCCTATGTGACGCCCTGTAGCCTAAGCTGCATGACCGATTTTGAAAAGTGAGGTGTCTTTGAATTATTCTTCCCCGGAGTGTCATAGGCTAAAGAGATAAAAATTAAAAAATTCTAATATAAAACACAAAAAACACGACGGGAAAAATAAGAACTAAAAATATATCAACAAGGCCGCCCAACCACCTGTATCTCCAAAATCAGGTCAGTCTCGCAATACCTAATAGAGAGGAATAAAATCAAATCATCAATTTACCCCGACCTCGACCCCCAAAACAATTAATGTCTTTCATCCTGCTCTGACATTGATTAACATTGTATCACACTTATAACCTGTAACCAGTTGTGCAGTCGGTGGCTGTAGACAATCTTCATTGCTATTCAAGCATGTAATTTGAGCAACAAACGACCCAACTCCTATTACAGAGTCATGTCATAAACAACAACGTCCCCTCGAAGAAGAATATTACGTTCTTAATTACTCTCAATCATTGCTCCATCAACAAAGCAAACAGTTTGATTAAAAATTCCAGCAAACGGCCACCTATATTGTACATACCCAACCCGCCGCCGCCGCCGGCCGCTCTTAAACAATCGACGTCACCCACAGAGGCGGCAATAAATTAACTATTCAAGTAATTATCTGGTCGGCCACTCGACTTTATACGCACACACACAGGCAGCCATGCATCCTGCCCCTTGAAAATGGATATAGCTCAGGACTATAAATTCACCTCTTGCCGGGTTTATCGCCGCCCACGGGCCGAATTTAATGGGATAAGTCCTCAACCTTGGTCGGCCTTTCTCACACATTTCGTAGGATCAACTCCGTGTGGTTACTATGTATCCAAATTCCTCGCAAAGAGTACAACTAAGCATGACCACTCCTTGGAACAACTCGAATTAAATAATAAAATGTGCTGTACGTGTCCAAAAAGTGCCTTACTTGAGGCGGTAGATCCGCACCCGCATTTTTCACTCCAAAGGTGACCCAATTTACAGACAGCACACACCCTAACCTACCGGTCCGGTCGGTGGTTATTGCTTTGACTTTGTGCCCCATGCACGTACAGGCGCCCACCCATCCACACTCAACCGGTGAGATAACGCATTTTCCCGGCACCGCGTCACTTCCTTAATGGCAGCCGAAGGATAAATCATAGTGCTCGCCATCTCGCATACAACTGCACTCAGAAGTGAGTCCTCCGAAAAGATATATGGCGCGCATGGGTTGACCTCTATTTCCGGGAACGGTTTTATCAGAGTATATCCATCAATGAGTAGGGACACTCTCTCTACATATGTATTTGTTACCACCACATAGCAAAATGCAGACAAAATCGTAGAATAAGTGGAAGCAGGTCGAAAGAATACTTTTTTCCTGTATACAACGACTGCTTGAGAAAAAAAGGGTACACAACACATTTTGTCTGTACCACTACATGCGGCTTGCTGCGTACGACAAACGATTGTGGTTTATACTCTGGTTTTTTCATAAAGCATTTTTAAAGGCGACCTGGAGTTAATGTCAGTATATTAGTATTCTCCCTCCACCATGCAGGTTGATCAGGGTAACCAGCTTTGCTTTCGTAGAATTGTTATAAAAAACAATTTTTTTAGTTTTTGCCATTGGTTATTGATTAAATGGTCTTTGTTATGGACATGAAAAAGAAATATTTTATTCTATATCACGAAATTCAACCCTTTTGCTTTGCTACGACTTCGTTAATTACCATATTTTACGACTTTAAGTTTTATTGCCAGCACTTTTTAGGTAGAATATTTCATAGCAGATGGTCACTCTAATTACTTAGGTTGGTTGTAGAGGGGATTGTTTACATTTTTTTCGCACGTATTTTTAAAGGCGACCTAGAGTTGGATTGTTATCAGTCGTTCATTACCATCAATTGACGAAGTAAAGGGTGTTCAGTATCAGTGCGTGTGGCAAAAAATTAAAAAATAGTGAAAATTGAAAGTTGAAGTGCAAGTTTGCATAGTTTAAGAACTCTAAATAAAATAATGGGAAAACATTATGTTAAATGTTTGGCGTGTGGGCGAGAGCAGAAAGAAAATGTTGGAGTTAAATATTTCAAAATACCGGTTAATAGTGAGAGGTAAGCAATATAAGTTATAGATCGGGCAAGAATGAATATTAATCTGTGTTGTATTTCTTACTTATTTTTTAGAAAAGCGAAGTGGTTGAATAGCATAAACAAACAACACTTAATACATGAAACAATTTCGGAGGATTCCAGGATCTGCGAATGACATTTCTCGAAAGACATGTATGTAAAGTCAACGATGCGCTTAAAATGGCATTCTACTATTTCGCAGGTTATATTTTAAAAAAATACCACCTAAACCACAAGTGTGAGTTCAAATTGAGTCCGCAACTTAACGTTTCCTCAATTTTTACAGATTTTAAAGAATATGAAGATGCGAAATTGAATCAAGAATTTTTAGACTCGTTAGAGAATCTTGAACAAAAATTTATTTCTTGTTTTCCAAATATGTACTACCTAAATAATTTTGAGGAGAATATTTTTAACTTTTTGAAAAATGAATTTCATTACAATTGCTGTAAAAATCAAAATAAGGAATTTCTTATCAAATTTTACGTCCGAGTACGGGTTTACTTTATTCTAAAACAGTTCAATAAAAATAACAAAAAATGTACCAACAAACAAAAATATTTAAGTGTAGCACACATGTGAATATATATAAGATATAAAATGTGCAATAAGAAATATTCCAAATTGATTTTGCTTTTTTTTTACGTCACACCCTGTACCACATTTTGAAACAGTTCGACTACTCTTCCATCCCTCTTTTACTAGAGCACTTTTAGTGCCGTCTATTTCTCGTGTCTGTGTACTGCAAATTGTAAACTGATAAGAAACACGTGGAGAGTGTCCCTACTCATTGATGGATATACTCTGGGTTTTATGGCCGGCTCCCAATGGCCCAGGTTATCTTTCAACAATTTCAATTGCCATTAAATGTCGTGTTCCTGTTGTTGAGTTCCCGCACTACACACTGAGAGCCCTCTGACAGTTGTCCTTTGTCCGTGTCCGCTCTGCTTCCCTATCCCTCATAGAATGGGCGCGCAGTTGCTTCGCCTACCAGTTGAAGCTCGGCGATGCGGTGCCATGTGAAATTTGTGGGAATTGTCGCTAATTGGAAATTATGTGAAACGTTTTCGATTGATTGCCGAATTTTCCGCGATTTATGGACGCATACGATGAGATAAACAAAATTGCCCTGGCAGTGGTTTGACCGGGCCTCGGCGACACACAACGAAAGTCCGCGATGGTGATTGCGTAGCTTAATTGATACCAGGCCGTAGTTAAAAGTGGTGAATGTTGCAACGCTCGAGTGGTTATTAAAATTTGCATTTATTTACATAAATTTTGACGCTGATGGTCTTCTATTTTTGGTTTATGGTGGACGCATGGTCCAGAGATGGCGTTCATTAAGCAATTTTATGCGGTAGCGGCGACCCATTTCACCGGAGACGGATTGTGAAATATTTCGACAGCATATTTGGATGGTGTAATTTAGAGGTCTGCACAAGTCCACTGATGGTAAGTCAAATAAATGTGCGAGGATCTAGTAAATATTGCGAGTTGTAGTGCTGAAGTTATTTCGAAATGACATTCGAAAAGTCGGGAGGGCTTAAGTTGTCACAGGTTGTGTTGGTAATTTCGCGGCACACTGATTTATGTCAATTGCTTTGGATATGCGAGAGTTGAGAGTGGAGACTCTTGCGATACGGACACGTTCTATACAATTAGATCACCAACGCAGACGCGGTGTCGGGTGTGTGGAAAGGGGTGAGAGTATAAAATCCTCGGCTAGTTGTTCAATGCAACAGCAAATGTGCAACTTTCGTGTAGTTTGAACTGCATCTTCGTCTCTGTAAGATACGAGTACTTCGTTAAATAAAATGTGGCGTCCTACACGTAAAATGTAAGGTTAAGTGCTGCCAAAAATCGGGGAACCTAAGCATCACAAGTTAGATGGAAACATTGATGAATGCTGCATATGGAGAAGGCACTGCGCCTTATAGTGATTAGTATATTGGACTAAAAGCGAGGGGTCCCAGGCTTGAAAAACAAATATTACATCTTAAGATTCTTTTTCCACTGCGCCTCCTTTCGCGAAAGTCTGATATGACATGAAAAACTGTCCTAAATAACGAGCTTGTCAAGCAGCCTCCGACTCCGAATAAAATTATAGGTAGATCCCTTCATTCGTGCCAAAAATAAAAACTCACACAAATTAAATGGTTTTGAGAAGCCAGGCCTATGGTCCCGACGGGCCTTTTTTTTTACTTTAAAAATAAATTTTTTATTTACTTCTTTTTTTTAAGCTTACATACCAGACAAAAACGATTAAATCTAATTTAAAATTAACATTTAACTTATTCTAGCTTACTGGCTCCAAGCGAGCGCTCTAAACTTATCAATATCGTTAAAATTATTGCCTTTCGCCCTTAAATCTCTCTATATCTATGATTTGTTTGGTTTTTTAATTTTCAAGAAACTTTAGACAACCTGAATTCTTTATTATTTTTATTTTTTTTTACAACTAATTAAAACTACCTTAGCTACTTAGCCTAAATTACCTATAATCAGGGTGGTGGGCAATCTCATCGATTGGTCACCATCCTAGCCCTAGCCAATGGAGTTCTGAACAGGATTATTTCCGATTTTTGGAAATTGATTTTCAACTTCCAACCATCGCAATACCTCTTAATTGGCTCGAAGTCACGCCGCAGAAGGATGTTAATAACCTCGATTTTTGGTCCTGACCTGTACGCCACCAAATCGTCTGCGTACGCTATAGCATGTCTGAGGGAACCCACCAGATCCCTTGTGTAAATATTAAACAGGACCGGAGAATTCACTGATCCCTGTTGTAAGCCGTTTTTAATTTCGAAAACCCTGCTCGAAGTCACGTTGCCAGCCTTGACAACGAACTTCTTTCCCATAAGCATGTCATAAATCATATATAGCAAAGGTTTTTGAGTGCCCAGTGTGGTCAGCTTATAGAAAAGCCCTTCCAAGCATACAATATCGAAGGCGTTCTCAAAGTCGACCAGGCGGGCACCTATGCATTGCTTCTTATTTTTATTCCACTGAATGTCGGAAACCATTTTCGACGCGGCATGAATAGTGTCGTGCCCCTCTCTGAAGCCTAACTGGTTGTCCGGAAAAATGTTATTTTCCTCAACCCACTTCAAAAGAGATCTATTGACGACTTTCTCGAATACCTTGCTAACATTCGGAAGCAAACTAACTGGCCGGAGATTAGCAGGGTTCGTCCTATCTCTATCCTTTTTCGGGATAGGGTGTACCACCGCTATTTTCCACTGCTCCGGATAATATGCATTATTCAACGCATTGTTAAGATATCTATCGCCTCTAGCGGCAGGTGTCTTAATACGACGTTTGGGACACCGTCAACTCCCGCCGACTTTTTGTATTTAAGTGACTCAAAGGTGCACCGGAGTTCATCTCTACTCGCAAACAGATGAGTATTTGCATCGTCGACTGTGCCATTTGCAGCAGTCTTCAGGCTCTCGTGTTGAGACCCACATTTTGTGCTTCCAAAACTCTAGAGTAGTGAACTCTTGGAAAGGAACAACCTGGTGAAATTTTGGTTTAGGAAGCAAAGGCCCGTCGATGTTTTTATTCCACTGGCCTTAGAAAAGTTGCAGCATTGGTCTCTACGCAGGAAATGAAAAGAAGGCAGCCCTATTTCCTGAGCCACCAAAATAAGAACAACCTCTGGCAGGTCTGTCATACTGCTATAGAGAGTCTTGTCGTCCAGTTGCGAATTCGGTTCGTAGTCTCTTTGGCACATATACTAGGGCAGCTAGCCTGCTCCACTTCCGTCTTTTTGGTTATGTCCTGAGGGGTGACAATTTCTAGGGCTAGATGCAACAGCAGCAAGAAGAAATATTGACAAAAGATCGAGGAAACATAGTGACACGACCTGGTTCAATAGCGATCACGTCTCGCACAGTCCATGGCCACGATAAAAAACGGACCAAACGCGTTTTCAAAAATAGAAATATGCGTCTGTACCAGTGGCGTGGCGTCCATATAACTCGATTCCTACCGAGTTACCTTTTGAAATCTCCACCAGGCAACACTATCTATCTATCAAAAACCGAATATACATGTTACACTACCAAAGGAATGTGAATACTCACCAAATGGTACACACACAAAAGCACTCATATAAAAATCGTGTGTGTATCCATTTTCATACAACGTCGTCATCGTCTCGTGGCGACAAAGCAAAGGTAACCCAAAATAAGTCGGGTTATTAAAATTCTCACTTTATAGTTCATTTTGAGAGAAAATTTGCTTGTTATCTCTTTTTTTCTTCCCTGAGTACTTTGTCTGACTCTGACACCTCTTTGTTCAACACCCATTGTAGAAAATAACCCGCTTTTCTTCGAGTTATTCGCGGTTCTCACAAAGTTCATTTTGACTGCTGAGTACTGAGTGAACATTTGTTTGTTCACAAGCAGAGCCAGAGCTTGTTACTGGTACTGGCCATGGCCACTGGGTTGTGTTTTGGGTATGTCGCATGTGTTTGTTTGGTTATGAAATGAACAAAATAACACGCTTTTCTTCGAGTTATTCGATTTATTCTACTTCTCCTTGTCTGATTGTGAGGATAATTGCAGGTAGTATGTTGAGGTAGGTGTAAGTGTTTTGGTTTACAAATTCAGTTGGCAGATTGCAGTGCATGACTTAAGTGAATTTAGTAATGTGAATCCAATTTGCAAATTTACAATGAATGATTTTCTTTCAAGGTACACAGGTGTAAGGTTTCTTATATTTATATGTGATTAATTTTGCTTCGACTTCCCATTTTAAAACATTCACGCCACGCCACTGGTCTGTACTGACAGCTGACAGTCAATATCGTACAATATGCTGTCACGATAAATAAGAAACTGAGACCATTAAGAAAATGCTCTGCAGTTGCCCAAACCTTCAAATACCTCAGACTAGACTAGAGACCTAGAGGACAGGTAGCTTTGACAGTCAGACTTTGTAAAAGCACGCGTCGGTTCTAATAAAGACTTAAACGTAACCATCGCAGCAGCCTAAAATTGACATCCAATAAATATTACAGTAGCATAATCGCCAAGAGCACTATTATCGTCGGCGGTCTTGACTTGCACTAGCAGCTCTATTCCAAGTAGAATGTTAACATGTTCGAATTCTCTATAGCTATAGTCAAGTTCCATCTCTCCACTTCACATCTCAGAGTCAGAATATATACAGCATTCATCTAGGTTGCTGCGGTATCTGTTCCACTGATGGATTTTATGAAGTTGTTGGAACTTGCAAGTATGAAATAAGTTTTTAAATGACTTGAAATGACGGTTCTTTCCTTAAAAGGCACCCGTGTGGGTGAAATATACCTTTCAATATCGCAGTTGGAATGGACTTCGTCAAGGGTGCATATATTTATCATACGAACTTGGAATTCAGTGCAGCCTGGGTGCAGAAGTTTCTAATTGGAAGAGACCTACTGGAAGCCCGCTCGGTCTTCTGTCACTGAATTTCACTGGTCACCGCAAGGGCAGGTTAGAAAGTCAAGTTGTGGTTATAGTTGTGTGCATTACTTCGGATAACTTTCTCCGGAAAAGCATCGTTTCATTAAATATTGAATTATTTGCGCCTAATTGTGAACAAAAATATAATTTTTCCACTGTCCCGAGAGAAGCTATGTCTCAATGCAGCCGTTCGGACTCGGCATAAAGTTGTAGGTTTCTTTCATTCGTCCCAAGAAAAAAACTCACGCAAATCGAATGGTTGTGAGGAGCAAGGCTTTATAGTTGTGACCAAGGATTTTAGGCATGGAAAAATGCTAAGGGACTGAAAGCGAACCCACCATATGCTTCTCTGCCTTGTCTGACCCAAGCCCATAAAGGATTGCTGGATCGCCTGCTTCGAGAATTTTTCTGCTCCATTCTCAATGTTGATTCCGCTCATATTTATATTGACAAATTCCGAACAAACATAGATTTTGGGCCCCAAAGGAAGGGCGGCGGTACTTATCTAGAAAATTTAAACTGACATGCAATTTAAAATCCACAGATACGCTAGTACAGTGAATATGAATATTGTCAACCCCCAAACGGGCCATTTCGCATTTAAATAGCCCAAACCGATGAGGACGACTGACAAAAGTTAATTTCAAAAAGTGTTCAACGCGACAATTCCTTTAATTTCATCATCGATAATCACGATGACATTTGAAATGAAATTTAAATTCACCGGACCACTGGTGCTGTGCTGCTGGGCAGTGAGCACTGAACGCGCCTTATAGCCGCACTATGCATATATTCGCGTATGTTATTACCGCAATAAAACGAGCGATAATTTCTACTGACAGCATAATAATGGACTGCACCACAGCGGGGCAGGGGGTCGCCAAATGGCGGAATGACAACTCAACTAGAGTCCGTAATCTTTTTCACGTGCCAGTGGCCAACGAAATTGAACGTGACCGTTTTGTAATAAAGCCGGAGCGATTCGAATGCCTGATAATATGATGCTGCAATTTTGGATCGCCCTGTTTTGTATATGTGTGTGTTTTTTTTTTGCCCTCCTTTGGAGGTTACTATGGGGCTGCGGGAAATGTCAACGAAATTAATGCCGTTTAATTGCATGTGTCTCCACGTTTTCCAGTATTTTCACCATCAAATGAGTAGTGGCGTACACGCGGTCTGCACGCATTTCACGTGTTAAATATGGGTGAGGGCGATTTGAGTATTGTTCGCCATATATACAAATACATATATTTACGCGTGGACATTCCATAAATTAAGTGTCAGAGCGAATGAGAGGCGATGCTGGGGGATGATAAAGGGGATGCTTGATTAAAACTATAGTACCTGAGGGCTGATGAAATTTTTTTTAGAGATGGGTAGGTGTTTAACAAAGCTGCTCGAGAAATATGTATTAGCGGTGGTTTTGAAAATTTGCCTATTTTAAGAAAGTTAAAAGTTTTGCGACGGGTTGTAAAATTTTTTGAAGTATTGAAAAGGCCGTAGGCTGGGTTAGTCTTGCCGGGATCTCCAGTGTTCCCCTGACCTGTCGTTTAGTGCTGGTTCCACTCGACATCTTACCCAGAGAAATACCCTTTGATCTTGCATAGTTTTCTTCGGTAGAGCTCCTCTTAAATCGTATGTGCACAAGTGGAGGGAAGATCAACCAACTTGGAGTGCGCAAGTGCTAACTGAGACTCTATTGCAAAAATACGACCATTCTTTGTTGAAAACTACCAAGTTGGAAAAATTAAATACATGATTTCCGAAAAGCGCTTGATATCAACCAAGTTTCTATATAAACATCAACCGCAGTTGGTTAAATTTTACAGAATAAGTTTGAGGGAGAAATTGATAGAGTTTATTAACCGAGAATTAACCGAGTTTATTGAAACAAAATGACTCTGTTCTTTATGATTCACTAACTCTCTATTAACAGAAAGATAAGTGATTTTTTTGGCTTGTAACTGGAGGCCCATGTCCACCCTAGACTGTTTCTCGACTCCTATCTTCAAGATTTTAATTCTTCAGCCAGCTAGTGACGGACACGGACTCAGTAATGTGCGGCTGTATCAGCTTCCTCTAGGCATAGCCAGTGTTCACAGATTTTAAAGACTGTTTCCCCGTTTTCATGAGCGATAGCATTAGTTATCACAAAACTTGAATGTTGTTCAAATGAAAAAATAAATAATTCAGACCGTTTTTATAAACAAGCCTAACGTAGACGTTCGATGGGCTGTTTTCTTTTATTAGTATGAGCATTTCGTTCTGAGTAAACATTGAAATTTGTTGGAAATGGAAATGCCTTTTAATTTAATTTTTAATTTTAAAAAAAATCAATTTCATCAAGTATTTTCCGATTCATTTCAGTTTCCGGTTTGTTATTTTTACCCTAGAAATTAATCTAACTAAAGAATACTTACATTTTCAGCAGTCGTTCACTACTTGTCGATAAGTATCTTGTAAACAACCGTCATTTTTCTTGTCGTTTGTCGTTCAACGCCTTTACAGAATGACAGTGAAGTTTCTCACAACATGACGTTTGTCGTACGCCAATTGGTTCCACATGACGCACAGTGACAAATGGCGTTCAGCGCCTCAAAAATGCCTCTCGTAATTCCAAATTCAAATTGGCGTTTCTTAAATCGTCGTAAACGCCACTCGGCCTCGGAATAAGAGTGATTGTATGCGTACCAAATTTCGAACTCGAGATGTTAATCAATTCTGTCATTACGATAATGGAAGAACTCAAGAATGTAGGTTGCAAAATGGTATCCGCCTGTCCGTCTGTCTATCTCTGCTTATGTCCCGAGTCCTACAGCCTAAGGTTTGGGGGCTTACAGTTCGGGGAGGTTTTTTTCCAAGGTAACCGCAATATTAATGAATAATATGATACTTCCTATATTATGAAATGTTCATACCACTTTGATTTGTTCGAAAACGGCTCCAGGGATCTTAACCAAAATTGATATTTGAGTTTAATTACGTGAGGTTAGCATGACTGCTTACACAGTTTTTCGCTAACAAATCGAATAACGGTACTTTTCAAATACGGACACATCTCGAAAACGGTCCACACGATTGTAACAAAAATTCATTCCATATGTAATATGGTCATTTATAACTTAATAACTTTATAGCGAACTCTATTTTTCTCTTTACTATCGTTCAATGGATTTTTAAGAAGGTATTTTTTTTAGTTTACCTGAAAACGGCAATACTGATTTTGAACAAAACGCATAATTGGAGTCATACATATGTCCTCAAAATTATTGAGTCCTTAATTTTCAGTTAGAATCATCGAAAACGCTTGTTTAAAAAAAACTGCTCACATCTCAAAAACCCCATTTTCGAGTTGGATAGAACTTTAAACACCAAGTGATGCCCAAAAAATATTTAATACTCAATTTTCACGTAAGGGCATTTTTCAAACTAATCATTGCAATATTAGTTACTGTTTTGTCTGCATAGTTTTTCAAAAACAGCTCGAACGATTTTGATCAAAATACATAATAAAGGACCCTAAAAAAATGCCCACGACTTGGAGCTTCGCAATCAGAAACTCCCGCTTCATTTGCACCCTGCTTGTGCAAATTCAAAAACAAATCTCTGAATTCTTACATTTATTGAAGCTAAAATGCCGAATTTTAAAAGATATTCTAGAACCATTTGTAATTTGAAACTTTTTAACCAAACTTGGATTGTGCTCTCCTGAAAAATTATCAAATTCGACTTTAGCGGTTTTTCCTTTTTGCAACAGATATGTAAAGATATCGATATATATCACGAACCCCACATTCAATCATGGACAACTTAATCAGGCGTCACTAATCTATTCCAGTAAAAACTTAAAACATGCCCTAACAGATAAAAAAAAACAGAAACTTGTCTCGTACTCAAAAATCTTCTAAAGTGTAAGAAATTACAAAATAGTACAGTGGGCGCCTATTACTCTCTAACCAGGATTTGCGACGATAATTGCCCTTTACTGAGAGCTTCAGCTTTTTCAACTTATGTACCGCCATATCAGATGAATAGTCCAAAATTGAATTTTATGTAACATTACTCCTTTTCCTATATTTTATGAACCGTTCCTTTTATCTACAGCATCGCTTCTAAACAAATAACCAACCAAACCTCTTCAATGCCATCTCAGCTGATGTACTTTGTTCCACGGTTAATCACGTGCATGGAGCCGGTGACTTCAAAGTTGCCCCGTTTTGTAAGGCTATCTTTCTGTTTCTTTCCCTGAAAATGTTAAACAGAAAAAATAAAAATAAAAATAGTTATCGCAACAGGTCCTTAAGGGACCCTAGGCCTAGCTTCGCACATCAACCATTCCTTTTGTGTGAGATATTAATTTTTGGGAATGTTGCCTACCTTAAGTTTGTACGCAAAATATGTCCTCAAAAGTATGAGAAGTGGCAACGACTCTTGCAAATTTGAGTAAGAACTTAGTATTTAGTTCAATGCCCGTTCGATCGTAAAAGACTCCGGACCCACAAAGCGGTCCATGTTTAAGTACCTCCTTCCGAAAATATCGTATACCAACATCACTCTAAACAGTTTAATTCTCTTCGCCAAATGTATACTTATTTACGATTATTGACGAAAACTCATTGAAGTCCCGGAATGTGGTGAGTATAGTTGCCTTTGGAATTTGCCATAAATAAATATATGCGCCTAAGCCCATAATCTCAGTTTCAATTGGTGTTTACAGACATCTCAAACCAATTTGCATACATTAAGTTCTCGCAGAACAAATATTTGCACTCGAATGTGTAGGTGAACGTAGTATTCTATGTGATGGGGGTACTTACCCAGGCAAGGATAATCGAAAACATTTCCTTGTCGTGAAATCGAACTTGACTTCGATTAAACACACTTAAGCATCATAATGCCCAATAAATTAGTTCATAATCGCATGTTAACTGCGACGAATGGGGTCATGCGATGTGGCCACTTGATCCGTCTTTTGGAATTTTACTGCCCAAATGACTTGAAATACTTACTCATCACTGTTCGAGACATAAATTAATTTACAGTGCCTCGATCTGTGCATACGTTTCCCTTCAGCTCGTACTGATGTCGCTCACTATTTCTTAATAAATAATAAAACAATACTCTTTGGACATCAGGCAGGAGCTTTTATTTTGTAAATGTGTAAATATTAATAAAGACTACAAATGTAACTGGTGGCACGTCCATACCAACTTTAGATAACCAATTTATCGCAAGAGCCCTTAAAAGGGAATATTCTGAAAATCTGTTCAATCGACACCATGCGCCATTATTCAAATTGTGGTTTTATTTTAATAATATTGTGGAGACAGAGTTTTTGATCATAAATAAACGCATTATGCTCTTTGATGGGTAATAATAAATTTTCGTTCGCGACTGAGAAACACTGGCGGCGGCATGCGATTATAACAAATTAGCTGCTAACGATCGAAAATTATGTTTAATTGGTTTCGAGCTTTCGGGCGCACCACTTTGAGAGCCAATTAGGAAGAAATTGCCACCACAAAGTGATTTAATTTGCTGTTTCACGTGGGGGGAAATATATTTCAAAAAGACAGTGAGTATATGGGTTGTGCTTCCTGGAGGTTTGTTTATTCTTTATTTGCCACCTCCTATTATCAGGTCAATAACTGACCGATTGGCAGTTCAACTAAAACGCAACGAAAATTCTATGAATTGATCTGGTCCAGTGTGACGACCTCTGTGCATTTGATTGTTGAACGCATTTTCAGATTCTAGGAAGACATTATACTGTGGCAGCAACTACAAACAGCATAAGTCATTTTTAGCCACTTTTTAGGAGCGAAGGTTAATGGTTTGACGACTATGCGCTTCTTACTGATCCATAACACAGCAACCGTAAGAGATATTTGACTGTCAAAAATATGACATATAAAGGGCTTTCCAATGAGAGGTGTTATTGTGAATGACCCGCTATTTCAGTAGCTGTCAATTTTGAAGCTTTTATTCTTTGACATTGGACAAGTAGAAACTACGCCTTTACTAAAAATGGACGGATATATGCTTCAACAACGCATTGGAATTATTAAAATTCACTACAAATATGGTGAAAATCTTGCAGTCACAGTTCGCAAAACTAAAGAATTTTTTGGTCGTCGTGAAGCACCTTGTCGGACCGCAATAGAGAAATTGGTGGAAAAATTCGAGCTGTTGGGACAAGTTAGTGATGTGAAGAATAAAAACCGTGCACGTCGCTCAAGAACCACTGAGAATATTGCTGCTGTAGCCCAAAGTGTTAAAAATTCTTTGGAATTGGGCATTCCACAAACGTCATTACACCGTATTTAGCATAAAGACTTGGGTCTTGAGGCTTATAAAGTCCTGTTAACACAAGAACTCAAGCCGGCCGATCATCAACAACGCCAACATCCCAGCGTCGATTCAAGACCTCAATGCTAAAATTCGTGAGGCTATCGAGGACATAGGGCAGCCACTTTGCGATTTGGTCATGGAAAATTTCATGAAAAGGATATGGTCCTGTATGCGTACTCGTGGTGGCCATTTGGCTGATGTTGTTTTTCGTTATGAACAGCATACCTTCTCCTTTATTTTGAAATAAACATCCGATCATTTATCTCAAAAAATGACATTTTCCTTTGAATACCAAAATAACACCTCTTATTGGAAGACCCTTTAGAACAGGGTATTGTGCATCCGAGCGTAACATTAACTCAAATTTGCCATAAGTCGACTTATGCTGTTTTTCCTTGTTGCATTAATGTTGAGAGAATTGAAACCAGTTTTTAGGAAATACCATCTTAAAATATGACAAAATGGATCGTCAGAAATTGACTACCTTGTGATAAACATAGAACTACAATACAGTAGGAATTCTGGAGTAATTTTCACAAAGACAGATTTAATGAAACTTGGTAAGTTCTGAAGAAAAATATGAAATCCACTTCATCACAACTCTTTCAGCAAGGCGTGGGTCACAGGGGCATAGGCTATGCTTAAGTCTATACACAGCATTAACCTGACAACAGATTTAATAACAGAAGTATAGGTATAAAATGAATCAGGTGGAATTTGACCAAACAGATTGACATCTTGAAACTGTGATAAATATGTGCTAGTTCGAAAATTAATTTTATTTTTAACGTTTGGCAGGAAGTTTGCAAATTCCTCTGTAGTTTCCTGGGTCATTTTCGGGGCCTTTTGACCTTCTAATAATCGAGGAATAAGCCGTAAGCCCCGTGTTGGTGATAAGTTGAACAGCATAAATTCAGTTTTTAAGATTTTTAAGTAGAGCCACATACGAGTATCACAATTATTACTTTTAATTATTGCAGAAATGCCAACGGCACCAGGTTCAGGATTTTGCTTAAGGCTACTGGTAGCAGACTGTGAGAATCAATGCATTTTTCTAATTCGGTGGAAATTAAGTGCAAGAAATAATATACACTACTAGGGTGCTCCTCAACTGTTTTGTTAGGCGTTGAAAATCTTATTTAGAAATACACTTTCTGGCTCGGGGAGCTCCCAAAAGTGCAGATTTAACAAACAAACTAACCCATCCTCGTTTCATCTTCCTGATCACTTGATCTGTTTGTATTTAAATGTAAATTTTTAATGACTCTTACCCGCCACTAAGCTTATACAATTTGCACGAAAAAAGCAATATTGGAAAACAAATTATTGGCCGGCTGTGTACTCACAGACGCACGAGAAGACAGCCGAACGATTTTCATATGCGCGTCATTTTGTTTGGAATGTAATATGATGTATGTTTTAAATAAAAGCAGCCAAAAACCTACCCATATTTATTGTACTCATTAGGGTGCAATTGTTCGTAAGATTCTTGCGGACATACAATATAAATAGTTACGGTGACCATTTTTGCAGATGCAAAAAAGAGGACAATCTTTAATTAACGTACACAAGTTTTGAAACAAACGTTATTTATTCAAAATATTTGTACTTCAGATTACATCAATCAGTTCACTTTTTAAAAATAAACAAAAAATATTAAATACATACATTATAAGTACTTAATTTAAAAGTTTAACCAGTGCTATCTACATTTTGTGTTTAAGTAATTCAGTACTGAAGAAAGTGCTTTACTGTCTAGATTACAGAAAAAAAGGTTTCTAAGAAAAAAAGGGCTTTAATAGGACAATTCAGTAAAAAGAGGACAAATTACTGTCCTCTTTTTTTTTTAAAAAAAAAAAGGACACGATATCGAAAAAGAGGACTGTCCTCTAAAAAAGAGGACGGATGGTCACCGTAAATATAGTCAATTAGTTTATTTATGTACATGTACTAAACATTAATGTAAACATTACGAATACGAGCTATTTGTACTAGCAAAAAATACAAGTAATTGTTGGCACATAGAATTGTTATTTTAAGCAAACTTTTGGAGCAGCTTTCCTGATTTTTAAAATACCAAGATGATTTGGAATTATAATTCAGATTGTTAAAAATGTGTAAACTGGTTAAATTCATTTGCAGTTTGCCTAGAAAAATATTCAACCCCTATTTCTTTTATGATCGTTTGTTGAGCTTTATTCTTTAAGTTCTTTAAGAGCCACGCAGAAAAATCGCTTATTTAAAATCAACCAACGTTCGCTTAAAAACTACCAAGTGATACTGTTAATAAAGCTCCTACAGAGTTAGTGGATTAAAAATAAACGAGTCAACTTGTTTAACGAAACTCGATTAGAAATAAGCTTTTATCAATTTTTCTCGGTTGTAAATAACAAACTAACTCTGTTCAATTTAACCAGCTGGTTGATATTTATCTAGAAACTTGGTTCTTAACAACTGATTAAGTGTGTTATTTTTAACAGTATGCATTTCACCTATTTATATGGGTATTAATTAATACTCGTCGTTTTTCAACAGAGGCTTGGTTAATTTTAACCCATTTTTTTTTAACCGTGCAAAAATGGCACTCTGTTAGAGCCAATTTTTGAGCGTGCAAGATTCCTCTGTTAGGGCAAGGGGGCTTCAGTCCATTAGAAGAAATAAACACTGAATCTCATACCTCACATAGTTGTAAATACATATCAAGCAGGCACAGATTTTCAAATTTGTTATCCCAAATTGAAGGGGTAAAGATTTAAACTGAAAAACGAACTTTGTATACAAATAATACAAATAAATCAAATTGTATCATGTCCTGAATAAGTGGTCTATGAAAGGTATTAGATAACTTTGCATCCGTATCAAATAGCTTAGCCAATATTTTACTCACAAAAAAAGGTGGAAAGTAAGCTTATGGTGGAGACAACTCTGCTATCTGTGCTCCTTAAATTATTGCCAATAATGTATAAATAATATAAGACCGGTTTTCTATAACGATATTTTCCAGCGATCAGCTTTTTTGCATGCCCAGAAGGAGTCGAATAAGCCCTAGTATCACCCATTGATCGCGATGGAACCACTAAGGTGGCTAGTGTCTTGTGTGTGACGGTCCTAGCCCTTGGCAATACTTTCAACTACTGGCGTCACAATGATTAAGTTTGCGAACTCGAGTTCTGTGCGAGAGACATTAAGTCTTTCTCTAGAGACGGGTTCTTCTGGGACTTGTCGCTAACAAACGAAATACCTACCATAAGTATCGAACAAAGATCGATGAACGCGGAACTTTTGGTCAAGTTCAAAGGTGATCAAAACAAACCAAGATAAATAATAAATCCACTGTCTTAATGTGAGCTCCAAAGAAAAAGAACCAACTGGAGCAGAATGATTGAGGAATTGCGTTTTTTCGACTGTTAAAGAACACAAAATTCTCTCAATGGGCTTCAACCCTTTGCATTTGAGGGGATCGATCCCGATGAAAATGGAGCGAAGCATTTTTCATCTGGGACGTGTTTCGGAATTGAACAAGCGACTACTTTCCAGAAGAGTACAAACCATTCCAAAGATATAAACAGATTTACCGAAGAAAGTCTGAAACTAAAGGCGTCGGCCATGAAGCTGAAGGAGGCAATAATTGAAAATTAAATTAAAACTGCAAGTTTGCAGTAAAGCAAGCAACAAAACTCGTGCTAACAAATTCTATCGTCGAATAAGTTCCCGAAATAAATGGACTGTTCAAGGGGACACAAATTTCGCTTGTAAAAAAATGTTCTCAGATGCTCGAGAACCGAATCTCGAGTGCCGGTACTTTCCTGGTGAAAGGAACATTTTTCTATAGTATTACTGTTAAATATTGTATTAAGAATCGATTCAATATGGAACACCTAATTAAAAGGGGGCTTCAAACAATATGGCTGCCCCTACAGACAACTATAGCAATGGATGGGGCTTGGGATATGCAAATCGATAGAGATCCACTCTCACTCCCGACTGTAGCGTCATCAAAAGTGCAGAATATTTTCCTGGATTAATTTTGTGCCCTTATTCGACTCAACAAACGATTCGCTTTGTTCAATGATGCAGTGAATAAATTCAATTAATTCGGAAAATGCATTCGAAAACATTGCACATTCCGTCAAATTAGCATTCCCTCTTAAAGCACTACAATCGATTTTACCTCCTACCAAAATGAAGACATTTCCCAGACTATATGAATATATACGAGGGGAGGAAAAAATTCCACTTATTCCCTTCCAAAACGACAGACATTCAATTGCAGCCATCTCATCTTTCACGATTTCTGCTCCACCTGATCCACCGCCTCCACACTCAGGCAGCAACTTCCTCGAGCACTTCAGCTGCAAAAATTCCCCTGCAGTTGTATAATCTTAAAGGATATCTCAATGCTGCTATCGATTCCAGAAATGACATCTACTCCATCTGCCACCCCTATAGAAGCACCTAGTCGGCACGGCATCGTATATACAAACCCCAAAGTGACTGCCAAAGCTACTCAACTACTCAACTATATCTTTGGCATTGAAGGGTGCCTCGGGATTGTTCGATTTTAAAATGCATATCCAAGCCGGAGACGGAGAACTCCTGATGATGCCAACTACTCTTGTCCGCCTCCGCAGTCATCCGCGCACTTCCCCCCCAAAAGCGAGTCAATCGATGTCATTATTGTCATGACCTCAGGTGCAGTATCACGAACTATCATACACTAAAACAGCCTCGAACCCAGCCACACAGAAACACAGATAACTAAACACAGGGCTGGAAAAAAGCACATCCCTGCGGCGCATTGGTGACAAAAGACAAATTTCCCATCGAACTGTGTGTGACTTATCATATCACAGAGCACCCTCGAAGACCTCTTCTGCACACCTACACACCCACCCTCGCTCAGTCATGGTGACAGATGGCGGTAAGAATGCCATTAGGGGTGGCACTCAAAGAGAAAATGCAAATTTTTCCTCTGTTTCATGGGCGAGAAAAGCAATCGTCTCCTTTTTCCGAATTCCACCAAAGTTGAGGCGACGAACAGAAGGTGCCTGAATAGATTACGGCGATGAATAAAAATTTCAGTTTCAGTTTCTGGTTACAAAATTCGGTGGTAGGGTTTTTCTTCTAACAGTGATTAATATAAAAATAAATTCTTATCATCTTCATGTTTCTGGACAGAGACAGCATGTTGCACCACAAAACGCAAGTCGCCTAAGAGTATGCAGTGCAAAATAGTTTCCGCTTGACTGCTGCTGGAGAGACGGGACGCGTGTGGCCCAAAATTTGGGAAGTACCTATCTGCGTGATTTATCGTTTGAGACTTTGATTGCCGCCACACAAGGAGTTGCTTGATTTTGGCCATTGATAGATTACGTGCTCGAGAATACTCTCTTCCCGGTGGAGACGTGAGCAAATATAGCAACCCTCAAAGCCCGGTTGATTGACTAAAGCGGAGTGCTCAGAGGAATGTAAATCAGAATGTATGGATGTTAGATTGACGATAGCAAGCAGCATTGTTTTCCCTACGCAAACACTACTTGCTCTAATTACAGAGCAAAGCTCTTCAATTGAAATCCATGCTCATGGGAGTAGAGCAGAAAAGCATGGAGGGACATTTTAATTAAGTGGTTTAGGGATTAGATGGATATTTCGATATGCATCAAAGCGGCATCCAGGAAATGAGATGCGAAAAACTGGCGCAGGCTGGGGCTGGGTGTTATAAGATGTCCTTAGACACAAACTCGTTAGGAAGAGAGTTTTTGAATACTCTGTGAACAGCATCGGATGCAATACATGTAAATATTAGGCAAGTTGTTTTTTTTTTCGACCCAATTTCAAACATTCACTGAAGAAACAAGACAACTATCGAGTGGGGATGGGAAGGACGATTCCTCTAGCAAGTATTATATCGGAAAGTAAGTGCAACAGCTGAGTAGAAAAAAGAGAACGGCAAAGCAGGATGAGTCAAAGTCTTAAAAACATTCCTTTTTAAGGTTCCAGAGGGAAAAAACGTAACCTCATTATTTTCACTTTTGTCCGTCTGTCCGACCACTAGATCAATTTTGTGCCTAGGTCTATCTCAGAAACTACGAAAAATTTATTCATTCGCAGAAAAAGCTCTTTATTTCTCGGTTTACAGAAAAATGGACACATACCTTTTTTGTAGATCATGCTCGAAGCAAATATATGTGCCGAAGACTGTTTCGTGGAAAAGTTAATATTTTAAAAGATATTTATTATTAATTCGTTATTGGTGTGTTCTCCTAATCGATTCCAGTTGGATTTTTCAATGAATACTCAACTCGACTCATTCTCATTGGAACTTTTCCATACTCATTCTCATCCACACAAAATTTTTGTTTGTTGTTTGTTCGCAATTTCCAACTCAAAAGAAGTGCAAAACCTTCGGTACACGAGTCACATTCGCACTTTGTTTCATTTATCTATCTACACGAAAAGAAAAATGGACACTATTGGGCACTAAAACTGGTCTAATTTAGAGGTCAGTAACTCCAAACTTAATCGTTTGTTTACATTAAAAAAAAAAATAGAAAATAGAGCTATAAGGACTTCAGTAACTATCAAAAGTTTGCCCTCACTGTCAGACTGCCTGACTTGTCAGCGCACATGCCGAACCTCTAAATCTAGATCCATGCTACTTTCAGAGTTCTTTTTTCCACCAGCTTACTGGTCACAAACTCCTGCCCATTAGTGGGAGGGTGTCGTTTTTGAGAACACTACTATGTACGAACCCTGTGTCACATTTTTAATAGTTCGAAACTTGCCCTTTGATAGGGAACTAGACGGGCATTTTTCTAAATTTTAGAAAGCGACGCCTTATCATCATTAATTAAGGGTACAATTTTAAAGATTTATGTGTACTTTTCTTGGCTTGTTTTCCATTAACAATAGTGGTGAACAACTTTGGTTATAAAGGGTTTTTCAATAAGAGCGCTACAAAAGTTTTTTTTAAATAAGCGGTTTTGGATATCAATGAAATTCTTTATTCCTGTGAAGGAACATTCGATGCCATTATGTATGGAACTCGTCCTCCAAGTCCATATCATCCAAATGGGGCCAAAAATATTCGGTTATCATTGAACGGTAGCGATTCCCATTCACAGTAACGTGCCGGTCTTGATCATCACGGAAGAAGTACGGCCCAATGACGCCGCCGGCCCATAAACCACACCAAACCCTAATTTTTTCGGGATGCAATGATGACTCATGGAGTACATGTGGATTGCTGCCTGACCAATACCGCATATTTTGTTTATTGACGAAGCCATTCAGCCAGAAATGAGCCTCATCGCCGAAGATGATTTTTCGATGAAAAGCGCTCTCAACGTTGAGGCCACCGACTCCGAATTTCGGTAGTAAATTTTAATGATTTCGACTCTTTCCATCATGAAATGGCAAACCTTACTGAAGAGTAATGTCAAAAGAGCGGCAAGAAATTCGGCGTCGTTTGCTGTCTCTATCGCTCTACTTTTGTAGCGTCCCTTTTGAAAAACTCGTTATAAATCAGGTGATCTTAATTTTCGGCAAATACTCCGAATGAAGGGGGGTCATTGCATTGTGAGAAGTGGTGGCCCAACATCCATTTTTTTTTTTTAAATACTTTCAGTAATAGGAACAATATGACCCTTGCCGTTTTTAAGAGGCCTCTTCACTCTTTACAAGAACCATAAGCCGCATTAATGAAGAAGTTTAAAGAGAAGTAAAATTGATACAGGCCTATTGTCCGCCATTTTTCAAAATGACCCCTCTTCCGCCCTCTTCTGAATGGGTTCAAACGTAGGGGCTTTAACTAAGGGCTTCCAAATGCGATTAAAAATTTTAAACGATAGTATGAAATAGAACATGGGTCGATTTTTGACTTTCGATGAGCTAGCTATATTATGGTTGGCATGGCCCCTAGGCGGATACAATTTTTGTTTTGTCGGATTCACTGGAAACGTTCTTGTGTTACTCTTCAGATGGTGTTTCCTTTGTTGAAAACCGACTTCAATGAGTACTATTTGTCTTCTAATAAAGTGTTTGGTGTTTTGATTAATTTAGTTGCGGGTTTGGCTAGCTAGTGGACTTTCTTGTTAAATAAAAGCAAACAGTTAAATCGTAAACTTGACGAAACACGTCGATTTATTTCACTTATTACACAAACGACTTTATTGTTTTGAAGTAGACAAACGACTGTCTTTAAGGACTCTGTCTCCTTCAGCGGCTGTTGATCGAATTTTTTGCTGAGAGGACCGAAGGGTAGGTAGTACACGATCGGTTGCTCATACACTGATAAGTGTGCTGAAATGTGTGTGCAGCCTATGTCTCGCTTCGACATCTCCTTCGTTGCGCATGGATAGACACACACAATATTTGCAGGAATATTGAACATTTTTGTTTCGGAAACTCCCAACTAATGGGTAATTTTATCCATACACATTTTATTTTAAATTAACATCCTTTTTTGTTTAATCCTTTTCAGACATTATGACTGAATCACACAGCCACAGATAGAAGCGAGTACGTTCCCTCTAAGATCTGGACATGGACATGGACAATGTCTTAAAGTGAGAAAATATAAAATTTGGTTACATTTTATGAACAGAAGGCACATCAACTTTTACAATAACGACGCATCGACTGTACCACGAATTGGGATACCTGATTAGCCCGTCTTATCGAAAGGAATCGATGAACGTTCTTGGAGTCACATCGAGAAAAATGTGTTGGGACCAAACTTATTCAATTCATATATCGCAAGATCAGCTGTCTCAAGGCTGTTAAGGTAGCAATTTAGAGCAAAGAGGTATTTCAGCCCAAAGTAGCTACTCCTTCTCCATACAGCAGAGCTTAGATCACGTCGGGAGTTTGGCGTATTGCAATAATTATATCGAAAGAAAACTTCTGGGAAGAATGTAGAGACGAGCTCTTTGAGAACAAAAACCTACACTAAAATCGAGTCTACAAACGCTGATTGGACGTACTTTATGTGACATATGCAACGACATTGACTTAACTAATAAAAGTACACTACTGGCTTACACGAAACTTGTTCGTTCTTTGCAAAGTTCGTCATAAGTTTCTAACCATCATATCACATTGTTTATAAGCTTTCGTCAAAATCGTTTGTTGAAAATGCAAATTAAATCAAATGCTGGATTATGTACAAGTAGTTTTCAGAGATTTAAAATAACTGTGACCATTTATAGACCCGTAATTTGAGTAGTATCAAGCGTTGGTATTGGCCAAACATAAAAGTAAAGAAATGACCCTATACCAGGAGTCTCCCCAAAACACATTCGAAGTTTAAGGCAAACCCATGTTCATGATTAAGCCCTAAATTTCTGAGTTAAAAAACACCTCACACACAGCTTGTCTTGTTCCATTTCAATTCATCATCGAACCGTCCTGAACAACCCTTTGTCTTGTAAAATGTTCACCTGTTTTATGGATTCAACTAAGGATATTAAGGGACCAGAGCCAATTTTGTGTAGAAAATGTTTGCCGCAAAGAATAGCGGGCACATAAATATGACACAACGCAATGAGTGATGGGACGAAGGGACGTGACAAAAGTTTCAAACACTACTTATTTATTTTAGATTGATGGACGACATGAATGACACGTTTAAGGTGCCGACTTCTATAACTTGGAAACGTCCGCATTTTCATTATGTAGCTGTTTTTGTTACGGTTGTCTTCTTTATTTCGTATGATGTGATAAAGTTCCATAAAATTTTGAATGGAAAATACAAGTTAATTTTAATTATATTTACTAAGGACACTTATGTTATGTCAAAACTATTTCAACTGCATAAACCTATAATTATTTATTGCTGTTTAATCCGAAAATATGTTGATTGGAGCTAAATCCATTTCGTGAAGTAAACGAACATTTCCATATAGTTTTCCAAGGAACTCGAAGCGAACGAAGTGCGTCTCTGGCTTGCTATAGAAGGTGTAGCTGTCTCTTACCGTCACATGGGAAAAACATCACCTTCAGGATTTAAATCTATAAGCTTCGCTAGCTTATATTATATTTATTTGTTGAGCGCCGCGACTTGAGTGCGTGTCAAAACCGTCTCGAATGCGAAAGACTTCATTAAGTCTTAGGAACTTGTACAGACTACACAAGCTGTTTAGTCAGCTGCCATGTACATAACCTTCTCGATTTCGAGCGCCAATTTTTTAAACAAAATTGTTTCTGGAAACTCTCAATATTAGCAGATAATAAAACAAGATTGGCAACAGTTGCCTTCAAAACACAACAGTTGATTCACTTAAAGTGTCTGGGTTCGGAGGGTCTCCATGTCAGCTAAAAGTGGGTTTCTTAACAGTGAAAGAAGTATCTTGAAGTGATTATTGACTGTCGCCTAAATTTCAAACACGATCGGTACCATGCGTGCACCTTTTGATCTTTATTATAGACCAAGGGGCAAAAGGATGGAACATGATTGATGCATGGAATACCATACAGGCGTACGTGTTGCTAGGTACTTACTTTATTTTGTTACTTGATCAGGCAAACCAACTGACAGTTCATGTTGACAACTCCAATCTTAAGAAATATCTGAAAAATAAATGTACCTCACAAAGTCCACTATCCACTCACAACAAAATAAAACAGCAATTTTATTTTACTTTTTTTTTTTAAATAAAAAATGTATGTATTTTTTATTAATTAATAATTCTTACATAAGAATAATATATAATATATATATTTACTCACAAAAAGCAGCAACAAACAAGCCAATAATATAGCGACAAAATAAAACTATTTAATATTAATAATAATAATAATAATAATAATAAAAAATATTTATATGCTAATTTAATATTTGTTTTTGTGTGTGTTTAATTTATTTATTGAATGATAAAAATAATAGTTTTCCTTTTTTTCTCTTACAATGTACTTCTGTTTCCCGTTGCAAAATAAATAGTTCTTCTATTGATTTAGTCGGGCTTTTCCATAAATTGTTTCAATAAAATTGATTTAAACTTTACTTTTACTATCGCTCTGACAATTTACTGAATAAAGAGTTTGTGTGTCCACAATTAAACAGATTCTAGCACTTACATATTCCGGTTGTTTTTTTCTTGTAGAAAAAAAAACCAACACTTTCTTTTTGAAGTAATATTTATATATGTACATACAAATACATATATATATTCTTGTTTTAATGTGCGATAAGCAACATTTTTCCACATCATAATAATAAAATTTTCTTTATACTTAAACCAAAAAACATTTACTTAGTTCGAAAAATGAAATAACTACAATATATTTTTTTTATAGTTTCCTTTTCGTTTTGTTTTCTCAAAATCTAAACAATTTCTGGGAATCAAATGCAAGAATAATTATAATAAATTAACATTTCAAGGAATATAATGTTTTCTTTTTCTGCGTTTTTTTTCTGTTATTTTTTTTTTTTAAATTGTATATGCAATTTATTTTTAAAATTCCACTTTACCATTTAAACATTGAAGAGACTTACTAATTTTTCATTTAATAATTATTATTAGGGTTTGTTTTTGTTTTGTTTTTCTTGCATGCATCAAATCCATGATTTGTTTTTGCTTTATTTTTAAATTTTTGTTTCTCTAATAAACATACAAAAAGAAATATATATTCTGTATATATTTTGGGGTTTTGTTTCCATTTTACGTTGAAGAGTTTTTATGCTTTGCATAATACGTTTTCTTTTTCTTATATGGGGTTTCCTTCGTAAGTATATTTTGTTTTCTTTTTATAATATTAATGAACATTTTTACAAATAGTTTGGGTTTGTTTTTATACAATTTTATTTACTTACAATCATGGTTTACTTAGAATTAAGTTTTATTATACTACATGTGCAAAATGTTTCACTTACATACTTATTTGACTACGATTCATATATGGTATTTTTTACTTATCATATATTCTATATATATATTTAATTTTTTTTTAAAATAGGGGATAAAATGTTAAATTTTGTTTTGTAAAAATTGTATATATTGTATGTGATGTGAATTTATATAAAAATAACATTTTTCTTGTCGTGTGTGTAGTTTTTATTTTCTCCTATATCCAATTGGAAAAGTTTCCATGTTTTTTTATTATATAAAAAATTTTAATGATTTTTCTCATTTATTTTTTTTTTCTTTTTTATAATTTGGGTAAAATGTTTCGGGTATTTTTTTTTGTTTCACTAAATTCTGTCTTTTTGCAGAAAAATTCGATTTTTTTATCAGTTTTGGTTTACGTCATTTCGGTTTCGATTAGTTCGCTTTAAGGGGCAATTGAAAATTGCAAATGTAAAGGAGGAAGGTAGATCGTTTGATGTGTGACGACCCTATACTGTAGAAAAAAAGTGGGTAACTGTTCTAATTAATGTTTAAGAATAGGGCGGAGTTTGATAATATTGGGCTTTGAGGCACGAGTGGAAGTGACCCACGATATTATGGTGCACAAGAGCGGCTTAATTGATAACTTCGTTGAGGACATTCAAAATTTCGGAGGTCTGCTATATATTTGAAACTCGCAGGGCATATTTCTTTTCGAGGGTTGAACGGCCGCCCCGAAATAGAAAAGGTGATGACCGTCCGTTTTTCCATTTGGGATGTACATTGTACATACCAGACTACAACTTGTCCCTTTGTGAGGGAATTTTCTATCTGAATATGTAGGTAAATAGGGTAGCCATTGCCTTCTTGAATTAAGATTTCTGTTTTTCCTTTTTAAGAAATGCACATATTGTTATCAAAATTCGAGAAAACTAAAAATACTGCTGTTTAAAAATGTTATCGGATTTTATGCACTGTTAAATTCTCAAAACAAATTTAAGACAGCTCTAAAACTTTAACAAATTTCTGGAAAAGAGAGATAATTTAGCTCTTTCTCCAAGCTTTCAGAATAGGAATTTTTATTTTATAAAAAAGCCTGGTACTACTCCTTGAATATCGCCCATCGAGAACGTATAGTTGAAGAATTAAATTCAAAACGTTTCGAAGAACAGCTTATTACTTGGCTTGCACCACCACGTTATCGCAAAATGGAAAGCGTAGCTTGTAGCTTTGTAGTTTCCATAACAAAAGTCTGGCCACTGTTCGCATATCGTAATTCCGGTTAAAATTTTGACTGATTGCTTTACTTAGTTTTCACTCACCATTTCTTTTTGAAGACTGAAAATATTGAGTTCCCTTCGTAGATATACAGAAAAAGAACTTAAACCAAACTAGCAGATTGGTTTGCAGAAGCCGACTTTTGACTTGAATATGATCAAACTTGCCTCTACTGACAGGTTCTTGTATCTACTAAAATTAGTGTATAAATAACCCAAAAATTGAGTAGAGTATTTCAAAGGTAACTGGGACTATACCTCCACTCCCTCCAAAATACAAAATACTTTTAAGAACTCCAAAGCGAAATTAAGGAAAAATAATTTAAAAACTGATATCGGAATGCATGTATCGAAAATATTTCTTGCTTCGCACTTACTGCTTGATCTACATCTCACTTTTTTGTATAACTATTTTCTTATTTTTGTTTCAAATATTTTCATTTTTTTTTTGGTTTTATTTATTTTATTTATTTTTTTTTTAAATTGCAGTTTTTACGTTTCGAAACTCTATCAAATGTACATTCTCTCTTAGGGGGTAAATCGATTCTATTAATAGGTTTTTGTTTTCCTTCTAAATATAGTTCTAAAGTTTTTAGTTGATTTTTACTCTGTCCTTTAAAAAATATTTTTACTTGCATTTTCTTTTAATCGGTTTTATACATATATAACTTTTTGTTTTAATTATTATTCTTCGGAACACCTCAAATACCAGTCTTTGATTTATAATACTTTATTCAGCTTAAAAAATATGGGATTTTTTCTTATTTGTTGTTTCTTAGATTTAATGTTTTTTTTTTTTTTTTTATTCTGTGATTTGTTTTTGAATTTATTTTCCACGAAATTTCTTTTCTACACTAAATATAGGTTTCTGGTTTCCTTTTAAATGATTTTTTATTCGAACGTTTGTATTGATTTGATTTCTTTTTGTATTTTTTGCATAAAGTTTTTTGACACATTTTGAGTTTGTATGTAGATTTTTGTTTTTCTTTTTTGCTGCGCGAAAAAAAACTAATATATATTGCTATCATTTTGTTTATTTGTTTGCTAAGAATGAAAGAAATTAAACGGATGAGAAAAAGTAAAACAATTCATCTATATAGGACACTGAAATATTTCTACAATTCCATCAAAGAGTGCATTCGGTGAAGTTTTCTTATATTACATGACTTTTGTATTGTTTTAATTTTTAGGAAATGTGTGAGAGGTGTTTTTCATAACCTATTCATATATTATTTGCGTAAGAGAGAAAACAAAGGAAACAATACAGAAACAGTGTATGGCGAGTCAAAAGTAAGACTAGTTGGTTTTTATTTAAAATGTTTGCTTTATGTATTCTTGTGTCAGGTACCAATTTGTTTGTGTTCTTTTATTTTTCGTTTAATCTTTTGTAACGCATGCTGAATTAAATGATCGGGTATTGTTTTGTTTGTATCGCGCCATTAGGAACATTTTTGTTTTTAGATTATTGCAAAAAGATTTGAATTTTTTATGAGAGTGATTTGGAAAGAATGGGAGTGCTAATTAGCGAATAAATTTGCAAAACGAAATAAAAGTGCAAGTAACATTAATTAAAAAAATAAATATGTATCAACTGGAAGTTTGAGTATGGAAGAGTTTGTTTTTTATTTTTATTTTTTTTTTTTTTTGTTTTTGATAAATGCCTTCGTTATATAAAATACATATTCATTTGCTTTCATTTTTGTTCTCTTTTTGACCTTAATTTTGGTGTATACGAAAAACCCTGTATGCGAAGTTTGGTTTGGAGGTTGGAAGTAGTGTTGAAACTAAACAAATTATGTTGGCGCTAATATGCTTACATGTTTAAATAGAAAAAAAAGGAAATACCGAAATACCCACATTTCTGAGGCTTTACCTGCTCAATGTAGGCAACGATTTTTCTTCTCCATTGATTTTAGAATGAACTGGACAACAATAGCTTCGAAAAGCTATAAAAAGTTCATACAGAGTTGGACCGCACCAGTTTCTTAAAGAGCTAATACTCTCCGGACACATTAAATTAAAAAAAAAAAAAACATTTTTAGCGGAGCTTTCTGAAAGTGGGGAAATGCTTACAAAAGCAACTTTTAACTTTTTCCAAAGAAAATTTGCTCAACAGAATACTATCTGCCACAGATAAATTTAGTTCATAATCATATTGTTACTGGCTTTGTACACAACTCATAACTAGAAGCTTTAGTAAGTCAGTTGACAAATGTTTGACTGTCAACTTTCTGACCTCAAGTTAAACCAGACAGACTTTAACTTATATTTCAAGGTTTTATCAGACATTTTGCTGTCTAGGTTGGTAAATAATTTAGAAATTTACCAAAGTACATTTGACAGTTGCTGGTCGACACGACAGTAGATTTTGTCCGCATTGTTTAACTGAGTAGGAGTAAATTCAAGTTGAAAGACGACTTGTCCTCAGCCCACCAAATTATCATTTCGAAATTCCAGAATCAAATACCCTGAATGCCACCACATCTATTAGAAGACTTCAAATACTAAACAGCTCTTAGCACGACGAGAATTTTCAAAAATACATCACAGTCTCACATGCAACAATCTCGAGTCAACCTTCCTCCTTTCCCTTACCAAACAGTTCGCTAGATCTTGTTTAAATACTTGACTAAAATTCCGTTTCAATTTTCAGGTCACTCGCCACCATAGCTCCCTTGGTTTCACACGGCTCTCAGTTTACCTGCTATCCATCTGTTAATTTTAAGTATTTCATTTTTAATATCCATTTTGTTTCATGTAAATTATCATTATAAACGCCGCCCAAAAATATATTCAAATGCGGATCACAGAATTTTCATCACACAAACGATAGCGAATATTTGTTTCTTTTCTTTTCATTATTATTTTTTGTTTCCTCTTATTCTTCTCTTATCCTTTCATATTTGTCCCCAATTGGATTTTCATTTTTATTTTCCTAAGCAAGTGAAAAACAAGAATTCTATTGCAAATTTTCCTAACTTATTATTAATAATGTTTTACATTTCCATTTATACTTTAAAATGTTTTATTATTAATTTCGAAGCACTCATTTTTCCAATAATGTACGTAATTTCCCAAACATAAGATTAAGAACAACACATAGAGTCCTACTACAATCAATCTAAGATTAACTATAAATTTACTTAGCTTTTTTCCAATATGTACTACTCTGCCGCGTCGCGTTTTTCTGTTTTCGTTATTTTTTACTATTTTTGTTTTTATGAAACCAAGTGATACTGTCGCCAATTTTTTGGATGCACAAATATTTACAGAGTTTTTGTTTTAAATTGAATTGTATAATTTTGATTAGTACATTTGTAAAAGAAAAACGTAAATTTTACACTAAATTTTAAATGTAATCGCTAAATAACATTGAAAAATATCAAGTTTTTTTTAATTAATTTACTTTTATGCTACAAACAGCCAATTTTAAATTATTTTTTTTTTCTTCTCCACCTAAAATGTAAACACTAATTTTATGGATTTTTTTTAATGGTAATAAAATAGTTTTTTTTTTTTGCTGAAATTTTATTCTGCACAACCGAATATCGTTTGTTCGTGTGGTTCACTTCTTCACTTTCTCAAAATTTACTTAAAATTTATTTTCTGTTTGTTTTTCTAAGCTTAACATTTTACTTTATGTTGATAATAAGTTTTTCAATTTAGGGGAATAAATAAGAATATATAAAAAAACAAGAACAAAGAAAATTAAATCTTGGGAAAACATTTAGAATTGGGGGTGAGGGGAGGTCAAATTTTGTCTAGTATAATATGTACAGTACATTTATTTATAAACATGAAAAAATTAAGCTAAGCTTCTGGGTTAGTATTTTTACGTTAGTTAAATTACTCTTATAAGCTGTGTAACCGAATAAAGAAGAGAAAAATAGAAACTTCAAATGATAAATGAAGAGAAAAACTTAAGAAAACTTGTTACACATTAGTTTTTCGCCATCGTAAATGTTTTGCACTATATGTATGTTAAATGTAAGGTCGCGCATTACTTACTTTAATTTTTTATTTTCATTTTTATCTATACACATCATTTGAACTATTTTTTTTTATTTATTTTTTTTTTGTTTTACTTTTTTTTTATATAATTTTTGGCAGTGTTGTTAATTTTTGTTGTATATTCTTTTTTTCTCATCAAACTGTTTTGTCGTAAAAAATAATTTGCACTTATGAAATTAAAATTAGAAAAATAAAACACTTTGTTGTAAAATTATAATTAATATTGCTTAAAATAAACTATCTACTTTTTCGTTTGTATTGTATTCTCTCTACTTTGGTAAGTGAATTTTAATGAAAATTAAAATGAAATTAAAATTACAAAAAAAAAATTAAATTACCTACAGTATTTGCAAATAAAACATTAAAATTATTGAAACTATAGTTATGATGTTTATTGTTTTTAGTTATATTTTCTTCACATGCATTTCCTTCATCTGTGATGGCACGATAAAAATCTAAGAATATTTTGTTTAATTTATATTTATGTACGATTTTTTCTTTTATTTTGTTATGGAAGTTCAATTATTATAAATGGGACGTTGTAACATTAAACAAAATTTAAGCTATACCAAACTAATTGTACATGGCGACTGAAAAATAATTTAATATGTATCACCTTACAAAATCGAATTGTAATACATTTCGATAAAAAAATGGAAAATCCAAAAAACTGTACAATATCAAACCAGCAGATCACTTCTCTCACTCTTCATACGGTATCCATGCGGGTTTGATAGGTTGGGATGTTAAGCAGGAGAGCACAGATGAGGAGTGGGGATAACTTTTACTTAGCAGTTGGCTTGCTGGAATGATGTCGTACTGGGCCAACAGTGACGATGCTGCAACGTTTCATATGTAACGCCAAATGATCGGATCGGGCAAAACAGCGATCACAATTGCGACACTTGAAGGGTTTGGCACCGGTGTGCTTTCGATAGTGACGGGTGAGTTCATCACTGCGGGCAAAACGCCATTCGCATCCCTCCCAGGAGCATTTGTATGGTTTTTCACCTGAAATTTAAATGAAAATATCATCAAATTAAAAATTGCACAAGATTATGTTTGAATTGTTTAAAATAGAAAATTCATTCAAGATCAACCTCATTTCTTGTTTCCCTATAACTAATCAAAAAATTGGAAGGAGTTTTGAAAGAGCAACAATTAAAATTAAAAGAAAACATATCCCTTGGTTGAGGTCTGAGCTAAACAGTTAATTGAATTTTCAAATTTCTCTGCATAGTGATAAAATTTATATGAAGGACTTTGTGACTTAACGGTGCACCAAATAGGACCGCAACCTAATGGTGAAGCCCAAGTGCCCGAACCACAACAGGCAAACATCAATTATCAGAAACAGCTCCAAAAACCAAGCCCCAGGAAGGAAGAAAAACAGTGAGAATTTTGTGGCAAAGGTAGCACTTGGTCCTTAAAGTGGCTTGTAAACGTACTCCTATAACAGTAAGACAAGATTGACATAACAGGTCGCGTAAATTAAGGTCAAAAAATCGCACAAACTTGTTGGTTACCAGAATTTAGCCCTTAAAATAGTCCGGCCGCGACGGGGAGAAAACCTCAAAATGGACCTTCAAGAATGCACTCAGGACTCGTAAGAAAAAAAAGAAATATTCCACTCTGTCACATTACATTCCTTACACAATTACCTATGGGTGATCGTGGAGAAAGTAAGAAAATGTTACGTATACGCCACGGAAAACGTTTTTTTTTTTTCCCCAACTGTTTGGCTGAGGTTGTTTTTAATCTAACATCGCAAAAAATCTGGCTTGAGTATGACATCTTACAAGCATTTTCAGTACAAATGACAACATATGTATTCAAGGAACATGAACATGAATGCTGAACTGTAACAACACTTCAGTGTTAAACTGTGCTTACAGTGTCAATTCACTTGGTGACTATTTTCTGTGCAATATGCTGGACAAACTTCAAAACCACTTAATCAGTAATATCGCAATGAAATGTGTAAACCAGTATGTACTGGATGTTTTATGAGCCAGGACTTTCCAAGAAAAGCGTACAAAAAATAATCATAGTCAATCTTCCTCAAAAGCCAACTCGTTTGCCAACACCCATAATATCGCGTTCCATCAACCAGAGCGGTAATTTATATTTGATTATTATGAGCATCATGAGAGTGAACATAATTCAAAGAGATCCCTCAACAACGGCTAACAGCCATCTCAGATTCTACTGCGAAACATTGAAATTATCCACAATATAAAAATGAGCCCCAGTGATTGTACTGGACATGATGTATAGCATACACAAGAAACTGTCCTGTTTGCTACGTCAAACCGGATTCAAATATCCAAACCCCCCAAAACTCACTTGAGAGTCTCTGACAATTTGTCGAACCAGCACGCATTTTGGAAAATTCGTTAATAAATACAACAAAACAGAAATAACACACAAGCCGTATTACAAATTTGTTGAAGAAAATATCCATAAAAAAAATTAAATTACAAACCAAAATGAAAAAAAAAAAACAAGACACAACAAACAACAAAAGTCGCCAATTGTCTTAGTTGGCAGGCATCAGAATCCTACTCCCGACCAACTGCTATTGTGCTCTGTGCTACTTGGTGTATTTCAATTTTATTGCCACCCAGCCAGCATGGATGTGGATGGTGTCTAGGACAACTGTGAAAAATTAAATTTACCGAAAAATTCGCCACGCCATCCCGGGAGAGGTTGAGAAGCCGAGATCGAGATACACACTATGTGGAGAGCAAACGAAACAATCGGCCAACGAGAAGAACGCGAAACACAGTCAAAAAAAAAAAGAAAAAAAAAAGTCCTTCATATAAATTTAAAATTGTTTTGACTTGTTTGCGCTATGTGTCGTAAATTTTGTTTATCCTGTTTCCGTAGTAGTCCTTCATAACTTGTTTTTTTTTTTCTTTGTTATTTTCGCCTTGGACAAAACACTTATTAATGAAATTACCAGCGTAGGTTCACGTAAACAATAGAACATCAGAGTCGATTCAATGTAGAAGAGGACACCACAACGAGCGGAAGAAACATCACAAAAATAAAAATAAAAAAATACACGGCGAAACATTCACATTCTTGGCACAGAGTTTTACCATTCCTTCCATTCATCACACCCTGCCCCAAAAAGTCTTATCCCTGCTGCCGTGTGCATTGTGTTATTTCGGGGCCAGTGGTGAAAATTAGTAAAAAAAAAAAAAAAAATAACTCAACTAGGTGGGCATTGTGTGTCCCAGATGTTTCACTTCATCAGCACAGCATAAATATTTTCCATCTTAGCTTGTTTTTGATGGCTCACAAGGACTCGTCGCCGTCGTCTTCATCATCGTCATATCATGGTGTAAATGACTAAACTGTATATGCATGCAATAAGCACAGAAATAGACAAAAGGACATTTAAATTGACGAGAGGGAAGAAAGTGAACCGTTGAAATAGAGAAGATTATTTTGCGTCAAAGGTGAGGAAACGGAAAATTGGCCTAAGGACATGTTGTTTACGTAATGATCACCTGCGGGGCAAATCGTCAACATGATATCTCATGACAATTCTTGGATTTATTTGACATAAGATACGTCAGCTTTGGGCTCGTGTTTGCTTGGTCTTTGTTTTTCAAATAAGGTTCCCGAGGTGACGGAGGTGAACATGGTTTGGGGGTGATTGTCAGATGATAGGGTGGACATTTTATGGGCGTAAAGGATTTCTGTGTATAGCGAATCATAATGATATACATATAAATTTGACGCTTTAAATAAATATATGAACAGTTGGTGCAACAGCTGCCTGGGCCTAGCTCCAGTATTTGGTTGTTTTACTCTTACCGAAGATACTTTTTTTGACTACAAGCACACGTTCATAAAAACCGTAGAAGGAACTAACTAAGGTTATTCCGAGTAACACACAAGAAAGTTTGACTTAACGAATTAAATTTATAAACTCGTCTACTATCAATGCAATTCGCACACGCTCTAGTTGAATGCGTAGTAATGTTTGTGATGTCGAATGATGAAATCCTTCTTTTAATAAAAAAAAAACAACGTACGCCTAGTTGATCAAGCTTTGTGCTATGCAGAAATATTGAACAAGTCATTACCTTGCTGAAAAGCCTTGTATAGCAAGTTGATCATCTCAATGTATTGTTGAGTAGCTTCAGTCAGTTAATTGATCAATTAGTTTAGCCTAGCTGAAAACCCTTCCACGCCAAGCTGATCCACTCAACGTATTGATCAATAGCTTTAGTCACATAGTTGATCAATTATTTCTAATTAAGTTGTCTAGTATTAAAGGCAGTGGCTTAGTGGTTAGTGTGTTGGACTACTAAGCGAGGGGTCCCAGGTTCGAATCCCGCAAAAACCCAAATTCAAACTTCGGGTTTTTTCCACTGCGCCACCTCTTGCGAACGACTGACAAACATCCGAGAGTATGTCTTTAGACTCACACAAAACGAATGGTTGTGAGAAGCTAGGTCTTGGGTCCCTACGGACCTGTTGCGCCAACTATTTAGTTGTCTAGTTGAACACAAATTCACCTACTGTACAAATGATTGCTCAAGTTCAACTCTGTGAAAAACCTGCACATCCAGTTGATAACTTCAGCAACTTGTTGATCAGCTCATTTAATTTTTGAAAATCTCCCTACGCCTATTTGATCAACACGTGTGTTCTGTAGAAATAGTTGATCAACTCAATAGCTCGCTGAAAAACCTCGTTGTTCAACCCATTCTGTTGTTGAATAGCCTCAGGCACTTAGTCGATCAACTCCACTAATAATTGGAAATCCCCGTACATCCCGTTGATCAATTTGTGAAATAGCCTATCAAATCATTGACTTGCCACAAATCCTCGTACGTCAAGTTAATCAAATCAGTCAAATTTAGAAAAGCCTCTCTCAGCTAGTTGATCGACTTGCATGACTTCAAATACGAATTACGTCGAGTAGGCCCATTGCGTTATCGGCGTTATAGAGGCGATGCACGTGCTTTGAGCCTAAGTAGACCTATCGGTCGATGTCTTTTTGAATACTTTTGACATGAGCCACATCAGCAGCATCGTAATTCAGGGAGTAATGCATTGTTCTTTGAGTTGAACTCTGTCGAAGACGCACTGATGCCTTCATTGCTGATGTAGTCCAGACGCGTTTAATTGAAATACCGCTCCGTATCTTGCCCGGCATTGCGATCCTTAATCTGCACTAATTGCCCTCAAATATCATGCTCAAACTGAGCGCCCTTATTGCTATTCCAATTCACTATCGATGTAGGCCATAGGTTGTGGCAAATTACCATGACGAATCTTTACTATGTTAAGCAATTAACGCTCATCAGTCTAACCCAACACACCCGCATCTTTCACCAACACGTAGCTACGACGAGTTAAACTGTACGCAAAATGAGATCACTCACGCATAGCAAAACAAGATGTGAATCACGAATGTGGCTGGAGCCACTCTCACTGTCTTTAGCTGGAACTGTTATCAGGAGGAAATTAGAATCGAACATACAGCAAGTACCGAGCGAGCACCTTCACCTCCACAGATCGTCGATAGTTGAGGTCTGGGTTACTCATACTAAACATTGTACAACTTCCACTACAGTTGGTCTTGGTCACATGATACGGGTACGCTTACATCCCCTCCGCGATCAGTGGCAGCACCATTATCAGCTTGTGAGTCAGTCACCTCACTCGCAATCAATTTTCATTCATCAAGCGCTTTTGGTTGGATAGGCTCGCAAAAACAAGCAGCTTCATCGTCGTGGTCGTCGTTGTCGCTGTCGTCATTAACATCGTTCATTGATGTGGTTCCATTTCGCTTTGGAATGCGGTTACAACTGGTTCGGTAGTAGGTGAACATTGTATCAGAAAACGAGAACTCACTACAGAACCTACGAATGACTGAAATTAAGTGAGGAATTCAGCCGCCTGAGCCTCATCAGCCCGGGCCAAGTCACAACGGAGGGGTTAGTCAGGTTAATTGATGTACAACAACGAAAGCAAAAGTCATTGCAGTTCATCGTTTCTTCTTTTTTGTGCTATTGATGTTTTCGTACTCGTTTTGTACTAAAAGAAGTCAAGTCGAATTTACTGCTGATGAAGTTGACACAAATTCTCCTGTTGCAGTGAATAAATTGTACAATCCACTGACTGTTGGTAAATTGCTCCGAATACAGTTTGCTGTAGAGACGAAGAGTAGTTCAAGGTACATCGATTATGATAAGTAATTGAATGACACAGTTGAAGGAATCCGTATTTTGTCTTTTATGTCACACAATTTGGGAAGAACAAATGAAAAATGTTGAAGACGGCAGACAAATTGGATATAGTGGTGTTTGCGTATTTTTTTCTCTAAGGATACTCTGCTTTTAGATACCTTTTGTCCTTTCGTTAGAAAACACTTACAAGAGTTTCATGGGAATATCAAATTACACTTAAAACAGTCATAGTCAGTTACCCGCGATTCATAATCATCTTCGGCAATTTCCAAGGTAAGTGGCTCGCTCTTACGGTGAAAGCTTCAAACTTTATGTCAACAAGCAACATGCATAGAACATTTAAGAGATGCTTCGCACTGCTGTAAGATCAGAGATCAAAATTGCTGCGCTTTTAGTAAATTAATTACGAGCTCCAATACATGAAGTACTAAAAAAAATATAAAAAAAAAACATTTGACCCACCATATCCACAAAGGACCTTCTGCAGGACACAACCACTATTTTGTGTAAGTTCTATGGATGAAGTTTTGGAATAAATAACCGAATGGATAAGGCGTAACCGCTGCGCTGGTACGTCACCCTACCTACTATTGTTTTTTTTTTTTTTTGTTCTTCTGTTACTCCTCTGTTAGTGCTCTGTTAGATATCTGTTGCCGACCTGTTACAGGTCTGGTGGTCTTCTCTAACCGTTCTGCTGATATCAGACACTGCACTGATCAAATATGATCATTTTATTTTCTTAATAATTTGTTGGATGTGCACGATTTAAAAAGCTTCTGGGAAATTTGTGTAGTTAAAGTGGGCTTCCGCTTAAATTACAACATTGCGATTTTTGGAAGTACACATTTGTCTTTCAGCTTTGTTTCTGTCTTTTTTCGAGTTTTGAAAAATAGACTTATTGTTTTGAAACTTATATAGTGCTGATAATCTTGAACACTGCAGAACAAAATGAGAGGGACCACTTTCAAATCCGACCTTAAAATTGTAGGACGAGAAAGACTAAATTTTTGTAATGAGTATTGAATTTTTCACACAGATCTTGGCAAAATATTATAAAGTTGAAAAACGCTACATACTTTATTTTCAAATAAACTCACAAAGAAATGAAAACTCCTGATAGACTCTTTCATTAAAATGCGTTCATATCAAACATCGTCAGAGAAGATGTAAGGTAAAATTGGTGATTGCAGATATGTGGAGCAAACACAGTTCGAATCGGCTTTGAATTGAAAGCTTTGTAGGATATACCTAAATAGAGTCAGTTGTAAAATTATAACTTGGCAGACTTGCTTCAGGGTTATGTCATGTGCCCCCTTTAAAGAGGGCGGACAAGTTTCTAATAAAACGATATAAAAGGCAGTTAACTAACGAAAATAACTCAGTTGTGGATTTGCTGTTTAGTCTTTTACCAGCTACAACCCTTTATACCAACAACAGCAACAAAATCGAGGGGCACTTGTTTTATATAACCCCTTTAAAAAAGGGGGCAAAGGGGCAGAATAGGGATTGTTCGACTAAACTCGTCCATTTCTATACTTCGGTTGTGTAAAACAGAATATTTGGTAAATACAAAGATTGACATTTTTTGGAGCCGAAACTTGAACTGATACAGACCAGTTTTTTTCAAAGTGACCCCATAAACGGAATAAACAAGATGCAGTATTAGATTTAATTCGTATTGAAGGTCGAGCCCTAAAAATCACTCAATTTAAAACTTGTAATACGGAACAGCAGCTGACTTATTCAAATGACCCCAATCAAATGTCCCTCTTTGACGGGGTCAATTGAACCTCTAATTCACATAGCATCACTTTGCAATTAGTCAAGTGCAAGTTTATCAAAGGGCTATTAGCTTCCCCTCACGCATGGAAAGGTTCCCAGGTCCAAATGGAAGGGCACTGTGACTCCAATTGGATTTAACAATACACCGACAAATAGCCAATACAGAGAAGCACATTATTTCTAAGGACAACCAAAGCCAGTATCCATTCAGCGCAAAAATAATTAATGTGCTCCACAAACATCCTCCATACATAACTCCTGGTTTAAGTGCACTCTGCCGGAAACCTCTTGGAATTGAAAATCACAAGTCGATGTGCTCTCCACGCCGTATTAATTCTGGCCGTTCACCATCAGACCCGAGCATTAAAAGACAATAAATATCCGCCCTTGCTCCTTGAAAATGACAAAGGCAAATACAAGAAAAAAGTGTAGCATGAAAAATTAAATGCACTTTTCTCGCCACCCATTCTCGCTCTCCCTCCCACTTGAAGTAGAATGCCCGAACGTATAGGATACGCTCGTCCTTTATGGTCTCTCCTGAGTGCACACTGCACCGCATAAACCAATAAAGTTGCCATAATTCAACTGAAACCCAATTGCATCTAGCACATTGCTCATTGATTCCGCTGCTTGGTCCAAGACCTAAACAAGAGGTCGTCGGGCCTGCTGTTTCCTTTTTTGATTTTTCTCTATTTCCTACCCATATAGCCCAGCGAATCCGTTCTTCATGCGATTTGCTCTGAAAGCCAGCTCTAATGGAATCAACGGCAATGCTCCTGGTCGCAGAGAATAATGCTAGATAGCGAAGATACAGCGGGATAATTCCCAACTGTATATTGCCCATCGTGGCGGTGTGATGGCTCCATTCCGAATTCACCCGATAACATTAAGTTCATTGTCGGAAATAAATTTAAGTAATTTTATCGTACATCTACCTACCCGCCGCCACGCCCATCTCCCCAGAGAAAATGAAGGTTGGTCTCTATTTTTTGTTTGCTTCTTGTGAATTTTCCCTTTTAAACTCCACATCCTGGACCCGACAGGAGGACCACCGCACGCCGGATGGTATGAGGTAAAGTGTAACACGGACCCCACCCCTAAATAGAACCGTTCAACATTCGCAGCACGTCGTCATCGTTGTCGTCGGGTCGTGGCAGGGTATACTGTCGGTGCTGCGATTTAAGGGCGGTAGACTTTATCGCAAACCAAAACGGAACAAATCACTGCCACCAACTAACCTACATCCCTGCTTTGGTGAATTACCAAAAAAAATCCTTGAGAAATATCGGGATAAAAATAAGACCTGATTTTAAAATGTACAACACAACCACACGACCGACGACGACGACGGCGGCGACGATGACGCGCGGACGGAGGGCTTAAGTGGGCTGGTATAATGTTATGTAGATGTACACCCAGCCACTGCGAGTGGGTGTATGTAGTACATCTATTTGGATGGCAAGTTTTCAACTAAAAGAAAGGACGAGCCGAGGCACCAAAATTAAAGCGCAACTACGCAATTTATTGCTTAGGAACAAGTCGCGCCACACTAAGCAGCAGCGATCCAGAAGATGGCAAGAGCAAGGATGCAGAAGTAATTCAGCTCTTGCAAAGGGCCATGCTTCGCCTTATTGGCTGAGTTGTGAGTATATATATGTATATATGTACGTGTTGGAGAATTATTTCCCCGAGAATGATCCTTTGGCACATAAAGCAATTAAACTCAAAAGCGGCACGGGGAAAAGGGGCCAACGCAAGGAATGCGTTTCCTGCAAAATCACTCGCTGACGTTTAAGCATCGCAACGTGGGTGGGTGGTTATAAGGAAGTTCTGGAAAAAGCTGACTATCGGCACCGGACACGAAGTAAAATTGTGCGAAATTCTTTAGATACTTTTGTCATTTAGATGAGTTTCATTTGTTAGCATGGAATCGTCTGAGGAATGTCGTTTGCTGGTAAAAGCGTTTTTTTTTTTATCTTTGGCGGAACTTTGGCAATCGGGAGGGACACAATTTGTTACAAGTTGTGGTCGCTCTGGGGATGAAAAAAGAGAAAGAAAAAAATCCTTCATTCGAGCAAAGCGATGTTCTGCTCCAATTGCGACGACACAAGTTTAATTAGTTTTAGATTCGCTGAATTAAGAGGGCAAAGAGTGCGGAGGTAAAGAAAACGCATTTAATGGATGGCAACACGTTTGAGTTGGAAATTTCATCACAGTTAGGGTATAGTCAAAGGATCGAGAGTGTAGACTGTAGAGACGTTAGTTTAAATCTGTCAACGAAAAGTGCGATGAAAGGGAATACTATGGTTACAGTGGTTGACGAGTAAACGGATGTAGGTCCATATGTTAGACGTTTTGCAGTAGTAGGTCCTATCAGGTGTTGTGGCACTGAAGGCGCCTTCGATACGGGCTTCCATCTGTCATTTGCTTTATTTAAATACGAAGATTTTTCTCCACTCTTGCACTGAGATGACTTTGCTTGATAAACCGAAGTGAGTGATCATGATCTATTGAAGACCCACTTCTGGACAGTTCTGCATTCCTCTCATAGCCGCCTCTGTTCGTATGACCGCAGTAAGCCGGTAGAGAGCCGTCGTATGCTACGAGCAAGGTCCCTTGAATTTGTCAGCGGCAAACTTGCTTGGATTATATTTCAGTAACAGAAACTGCTTTTATGGCAATATCCTTCCGTAGTATTGACAGAACCTGGGAGGAATCTGCTGTGTTAAGGAAGTCTGACTGAATAGTGAGTCAGCCCGGCTATAAAATCCATTCGATCTGTCTGTGTCGATGGACATTGTATTTCAAAGTGCACGAGCTCGAGCATGGTACATCCAAGGAGGGAGACATCTAGTAAGAAGTGACAACGTTCCGTACGTGCTTCTTCAAAATCTATGCAAGCCCATACATGGTTGTGATAGAAATTTTTCCACAGGCGTTTGTGCCACTGCAGTGAGGTCTTTGGTAGGAACGAACACCTATGTCCAGTTTTCTCTATCAATTCTAGAATAGACTTGTGCATTTGGGTTCATTTGACAGAACACTTGATTGAATTCACATCGAATTACTGAACTGTATAGATCATTCGTGTAGTTCAGTTAATTCAGTTTTGAGTACTTGATAGTAAGTCATTTGTCAGGTATTTTCAAACCTATATTAGCTGCACCTAGGATCTACTGTTCTGCGCCATCTACAACTCATCTGCACAAACTAGTTCTCTTTTCAACTATGCAGTGCAGTGTAGTTCGAGTGATTTATTAAAAGAAAGAAACCCCATTAGAACTAACCACTCAGTTCACACATGATCTTCGAAATATTTCGATCGTCAACAGCACCAACTCTTAAGCATTATTCGGGAGGTATTGCCCGTCGATATTTACAGAGCCCGATGCCAAATACAACAATCGATCTACAACTGATACATCCAACTTGAACTAGTTCTCGTTTGAACTTCGTAGCTCACTAATTTTATGTGTGGTTCAGCGTTCAGGGAGTCATAATCACCTACGAGGTGACAGTTCGAAATTAAATACTGAACATTTTTGTTCGATCGGGAACCTGGAAAGAAAGATGGAGCAGAACCATATTCATATCGCAACAACAGTATTGAACTCACTCGTTACATCTGGGAAGTTCGTCAAGTTTCCCAAAATGAAACGCACATTTTTTTGCACAGTGGCGCCACTACAGTTCTTAAAGCCATAGGAGCGCGAGTTAAGTATCCATAGCAAAACATATTGAGAAAAAAGATAACATTATTTGTATTCAATGATATCTTTAGTCTCTAGTACAGTCTTGCACACAACGCTACAATGATAACATATGTAAAAGAGATAATATCGTTTGTATACAATGTTGGAATATTATCTCTTCTTCATTATCAAGCAAGACGATTGTACGCTTGGGTCTCCTTGTAGATAGATAAGAAAAGTATATAAATACGACTGTATGATGAATTTATCAACAGTCTTATTGTAACTACATAGTAGCCTTAAGCTCCTTTTAGAATTAGTAAAAAGTATTTCAATAATAAAGGACATAGTTCCAAATAAATATTGTTTAATTTTAAAAGTAAGAAACAAGTGTTTTAATTGGCGATCCTGCCAGGAGGTTAAATATACTTTTTAACTTCAATCGAGCGGACCTCGGGAACAAGTAGTGAAATCTAGTATAAACAGAACACTCGCGTTACCGGTTACAAGAATTACCTAGCATAGCAGGTACAAATATAGCTTCTTCGTACGAAGCAGCAAAGCAATTCAGTGAAAGTGTATATGTGGAGAAAAAAAACACACAAATTCGACGACAACAGACACGAGTTCAAAATGGAACAACTCGCAGTATTAATGGCAAGATTAGAAGCTTTAGAAACCAGGAGCAACACAGTAACACAAACCCTAGAGCACACACGCACAGAGAATGCAAGGTTAGCAGCAATAATAACTAACCAAAATCAAATAAACACTAATTTAGAAACAAAACTAAATGAAGTAAAATCTGGATTAGGCATAGTACCAAACATACCTGTGCTAGAGGAAATAAGAACCACATATACAGATGGTAGTGAAATACAGTTAGACGCATTTAAAAGCCTACCTATTTTCAACGGCGATCAATCAAATTATCGGTCGTGGCGCGAAGAAGCATCCAGATTAATGGACAGCATTAAAAACTTCAAAACACACAGTAAGTACGCAGCAGCATTGACTATAGTGAAAAGTAAAATACAGGGTGCAGCCGCGAATGTGTTAACTAATTATAACACAATTTTTAATTTTGAGGCGATACGTAACAGATTAGATTATACGTACTCTAATCAAGAACCTCTATACGTGCTACAAGACATGATGAAAGCCATCACGCAAAAAAGAAGCACACTGTCTGAATACCACGACGAGATAAATAAAAATCTCAATTTAATAATATCAAAAATCACTATGTCAGGTGATCCGCCGAATATAATCGACAGACTAATTAAAAATGCTAACGACGACGCAGTTCGTATATTCATTGATGGTATGAGTGACAACTTTACAAGAGGATCATTATATTCAGCTACAATAAATGATCTAGAACACGCATTCGCAATTGCTCGCAGAATAGAACATGATAATGTGCACAGGCATTTACATCTCACTCAGGATAAGCACCACAAAAATATGCCACATGAACGCAGGAACGAAAGAAGACCAAATTATTCGAGCCAAACAACGAATTATCAACCCCAGAAGCAATACGATAATATGCAGCAACACAATCAAGGACCACAGCCGATGGAGATAAACTCGAGACAAATTGTACATGCACAGCGACAAAATTGGAATCAATACAAACCCGATGTATATAATCCACCAGCGAAACGTGAACACAGCGGGAGTTTCAACACACACAACAGACCGCAACGATCTTATCAGCAGAACTTCAAGCAGCAGAGAGTAAATAACTCCCGACAACAACGCAGAGACGATGTCAGCAGTACATATGCAGAAGCAGATGAAACGGAATGTATGGTAAATAATAACATAAGAATAGATCATTTAAACTAGTAGACGGGTTGCCCTGCTTAAATTTAACTAGTACTATTTCTAAGAAAATTTATAAAATTCTTATTGATACTGGTGCAACCCATAATTACATTAATAGAAAATGCGATTCTAGCAAAAAAATTAAAATTAAACCTATAAAAATAAAAACAATGCATGGTTATTCTATGGTAGATACAAAGAAAGTAGTTAGGATATTAAAGAAAAATATAACATTTTTTGAATTAGAGGATATTCAGTCTTTTGATATGATATTAGGATATGAAGGACTTAAAGTTCTAAACGCGGAAATAAATTTCAGTAATATGACTCTAACTACCATAAGCAGTGTCGAATCTATTCAGAAAATTAATTACATAATTGGGGAAAATAATATTTATAAAGCAGACATAGATAGACTGATGAAGATTAATAACAGCATAGGACCGTTACCCTTTACAGATACTATAGAAGCAAGCATTAGGACGACCAATGATAATCCGGTTTATGTTAAACAATATCCATATCCCATAGCAGATAACGAATTCGTAAACAAAGAAATACAGAAACTCTTACATGACGATATAATAGAAAAAAGCCATAGTCCTTATAACAGTCCCATATGGACAGTACCTAAAAAAGGTTTGGACGAAAAAGGAAAACCAAAACGGCGCATGGTTGTTGATTTCCAAAAACTTAACGCTCACACTGTAACAGACAGATACCCCATTCCGGATGTCAACATGACAATTCAAAATTTAGGTAAAGCCAAGTACTTTACAACATTAGATTTGGAGTCAGGTTTCCACCAAATTAAAATCAAAACAGATGATAAAGAAAAAACAGCTTTTGCTATAAATGGCGCAAAATATCATTTTAAACGAATGCCTTTCGGGCTCAAAAATGCACCAAGCATATTTCAGAGATGCGTGGACGACATTTTGAGAGACTTTGTGGGTAAATTCGTACACGTTTACATTGATGACGTATTGATATATTCTTCATCTGAGGAAGAACATATACAGCACATAAGTCAAGTATTCGACGTACTCAATAAAGCCACATTAAAAATATCTGATGAGAAAAGTAAGTTTTTTCAAGAAGAAGTAGAATACTTAGGTCACATAATCAGACATGGTAGAATCACTACGAACCCTGAGAAAATAGCAGCTATAGAAAATTTTCCAGTCCCACAAACGGTAAAGGATTTGAGAGGATTTTTAGGTCTTACAGGTTACTATCGTAAGTTTATAAAAGGATACGCAAGCATAGCCAAGCCCCTGACATTATATTTACGAGGAGATAACGGTAAAGTAAACAAAAAACAAAGTAAAAATATTAAGTTAAATCTGAATGATTCAGCATTAGAAGCGATTAGAATTTTAAAAAATTATTTGAAAGAACAAGTCGAACTTTTTCAACCGGATTATAGTAAACCATTCGAGCTTACTACTGATGCATCCAACATAGCTATTGGAGCCGTACTAAGTCAGAATAAGCAACCTATACACTTCTTGTCAAGAACACTGAGTAAGACAGAAGAGAACTATAGCACAAACGAGAAAGAGCTATTAGCGATCATATGGTCCTTACAAAAACTCAGAAACTACATATATGGTATAGCAGACTTAACCATATATACCGATCACCAGAGCCTTATATATTCTGTATCAGAAAAAAATCCCAACACAAAGCTGAAACGTTGGAAGGGAATCATTGAAGACTTTGGAGCAAAATTAGTTTATAAACCAGGAAACCTAAATCTTGTAGCTGACGCATTATCACGTCAACGCATAAATACTTCTACCATAGAAACAGCACATTCAGCTGAAAGTTCTTCTAATGATATAATAAAAACTGTGAATCAGCCTTTTAATGCATACACTGCACAGTTCGAACTTATTGAAGATATAACAAATAATATCGAAACACAAATCTATTTTAGTAACAAAATAAGACTCATAATAAAGTTTAAGGACAAAGACTCTTTACTAAGGCAGATGAAAGAAGTTATACAACCCCAAAAGATTGTAGCTTTGCATACGAAATTTGAAAACATATACAAATATGGTGAAAACATAAAAAAAGAATTCCCACTAGTAAGATTTATATTCACACCAAGAAAACTTCAAGACGTGACAAATTTGGAGGAACAACTAAAACTTGTAAGGGTAACTCACGAAAGAGCACACCGAGGGTTACGTAACAATATACAAGAAATCTCAGAGAAATATTACTGGCCCGATCTAAATAAACAAGCAAAGAGTTTCAACAGAAAATGCATAGCATGTCTATTTGGAAAATATGAAAGAAAACCTATCAGAGAACCTCTGAATAATTCAGAAATACCAACACATGTGGGAACACACATTCATATGGACATATACTTCAACGACAAGTATACTTTCCTTGTAACAGTAGATAAGTATTCTAAATATACAATCCTTCGGGAAATCGAAACTCGAAACAGACTGTACGACGTTATGGAAGAGGTCTTATCTAATTATTTCCCAAAATGTGAACGACTCATGACAGATAACGAGAAGGGATTCAAAACAGAAATGGTGAACCAAATGTGTTTGAAATACAACATAACTAAAGTAGAAACTCCAGTATACAGATCGACAGCGAACGGTCAGGTAGAACGTGTAAACGGTACAATAACTGAACTGTCTAGAATATTCACAATTCAGAATAAAACAAGACTTATCGAAGAAATATTTAGAACAGTGCGTGAATTAAATAATTCTATACACTCAGTTACCGGTTTGAAACCTAGAGACATTTTCTTTAATCAAAATAAATATAGCAATAGTGAAATTATAATAAATAAACTAAACTCAGCATCCAAAAAAGTGATCGAACGTCTAAATAAAGGAACTCGACACAGAGAGTATAAAAAAGGAGATAAGATAATGGTAAGAATCACAGGTCTTAGAAAGAAATCTAACGCCAGATACATAACAAGAATAGTAGAAGAAGATAAAGGAGACACTGTAATCTCTAAAGAAGGAATAAAAATTCACAAGGATAACATAAAGAATTATCATTTTTCAGATGACGAAAATATTAATATTCCTAACATTACTAGGAATTGTACAGAGTCAAGAAGGGCAAGGAAACGTTCAAATAACTGAGTTACTAAACAAGAAGTTTATACTTACGCAAACAGATGACGTGTATTTATTCAAAGAACAAACTTATTTGTTACATGCCACCAACCTGACTTCGATATTTCAACCTTACGTAAATATCGTAACTAGTAAATATCAACCTACACAAGAAGAAAAAATTTGGTTGAGTAAAATTAAGAATTTAGCAGACCAATTACAAGAACATACTAGGCATACTAGATCAATTAACTTTTTAGGAACAGCTTTCAAATATGTGTTTGGTAATCCTGACCATTATGACTTAGTTAACATAGAAACGAGTATAAATAATCTCATAGAAAACAATAATAAACAAAAAACTATAAATTCTAGATTTGAACAAATTTTGCAACAATTCGAAGGTCAGAGCCTTAAAGAACATTTAGTAATAGAACAAGTGTACGAACAATTATTATTATTGACCAGAACAATTAATGCAGCAAAAAATAATGAATATTTATCAGAAAGCCTAGACTTAGATGACATTAAAAATATTATTCAACATGAAATAATTCAAGTACCCATAATAAATATACTTGAGTACTCTAAAATATTATTAGCTAGAACTGATGAATTCTTCATCACAATATATAAATATCCAGTTCTAATTAAATCATGTAAATTGTATAAAGTAACACCTTTAAATTCAAAACATGGAAAAATCATTACAGATAAAACAATTGCCTTATGTAACCAAACTTATTTAAGAACAAGAAATTGTCAAAATCATCTAAGTAAAAACATTTGTGAAATTAACTTTGAAGAAGAAAATTGTCTTATTCCACTTTTAAAGAATATAACTTCAAAATGCAACATTAAACAAGAATACGATTACGACTTAGAAATTGAATCCGGTGTTATGTTATTAAGCGGTAAGCATAAGTTAAATAATCAAACAATTAATGGTATAAACTTAGTTACTTATGAAAATACTATAAATCTAGACGATAAAATATACAAAAACATGCATAAGCAAATTAAAGAAGTTATATTAAGAAATCATAATTCAGAGTCTTACATCGACCAAATAATTAAAGAAGATACAATGTACAAATTCGATAACATAGATACTTTAAAAAAACTAATTATTCCTTTTGAAGAAAAACCGATATTATCAACTATATACACAATTGTAACACTGATTGTTATTCTAGCATTTACGTACGTAATGATAAAAACTATACAATGTATAACAGATCGTCAAAAACAAAAAAAGATTGACGCATATAACAAAACTTATGAAAGAGAAATGTTAAAAATAGCGTCGAAAAATCGGGACGATTTCGTTTAACAAGGGGGGGAGTTAAGTATCCATAGCAAAACATATTGAGAAAAAAGATAACATTATTTGTATTCAATGATATCTTTAGTCTCTAGTACAGTCTTGCACACAACGCTACAATGATAACATATGTAAAAGAGATAATATCGTTTGTATACAATGTTGGAATATTATCTCTTCTTCATTATCAAGCAAGACGATTGTACGCTTGGGTCTCCTTGTAGATAGATAAGAAAAGTATATAAATACGACTGTATGATGAATTTATCAACAGTCTTATTGTAACTACATAGTAGCCTTAAGCTCCTTTTAGAATTAGTAAAAAGTATTTCAATAATAAAGGACATAGTTCCAAATAAATATTGTTTAATTTTAAAAGTAAGAAACAAGTGTTTTAATTCGCGCTGGATAAATAATTTAAAAATTAAAATGTACTATGATAGGATGTCCGATGCGAAAGCTGACTCCAAGGTATATGGAGAACTAACGAGCAGATGAACACGAGCCTGCTTATTGTCTGCCAAGGACGATGACTAGTAACCATGATAGAAATATATTTTAAGCCAAAATATCACAAAAAAAAAAATATTTCAATGAAAAACAAATTCAAAAAATGGTCGGGTAAAACATTTTCACAAACGTGCTAAGTCCCAAGTAACTAAGTACCAGTGGCACTCAGCCTGTCCAAATAATAAGCTCACTTTGCCTCTTCAGCTCAGAACAGTTCCATTAAAGTGTAATCTATTCAAATTAATTCAAAGTCTCCACAGGATGACAGTTCGATTAATTCAATGACGCTATCGACAATGACGTCCTGCCAAATGGCAACGCGCTTCCTCCCATCATCAAGTCCAAGGAAAAAAATAAAAACCCAACTGAACCGTCATTGCCCAATGCCTACCTCTCATGAATACACGGATAAAGAAATAATGTCAAAGAAATCTGCGGATGGATCTATTCTAATGAGAAAATTCATTTGTCATCATATCCCGAAGAGATGGCCCCTCTCACCCGAGCCCCTTTACAGCTTAAAGCGTCGTGTCACTCACGCACAACCCCCGAATATTATTCGAAATGAGAAATACAAAGAAATTTATGTGAAGACGGTGCTAGAACCATGGACATTTTTTAGCTTTATCTGTTTTAAAACGATTCTCCAACAACCTCCCTCTGAAATGACAATCCAACGAAGAGGAAATAAAAACGACTAAGAAATTTCTATATACACCAGCAAGCGATCAAAGTGATGCGTTACTACTGGCGCAAAAGTGGCTTGAGATTTTGCCTTCAAGGACCAAAAATATCAATACAATCCGTACAATTCAACGCGCATATTTGCCATCGTATTTTGTATGCATCAATAAGCGCCTGATACCGCATAAGGACTCGTGCTTATTTGGTTGCCGACGACCAACGTTATTGCTTCCTGCGTGAGTTGGTGTGTGTTTGTGTGGCTGTGTGTTTGCGGGCGAGTTGGTCTGGCAAATCGAGAGTGTTGCTCTGTTTTGCTATCTTTGCTGATTGTGTGTACATCCTATTTGTCGCCTCAATAGTCACAAATTGGTCGTCACGTCATTCGCGCTGTTCAATTCAAAGGACATAGCTATTTGTGAGAGTGTTCCGAAAAATGAATGAGGCTGTCAAAAGAGATTGAGGAATATGGAGAGTGTAGTCGTGAATTGGCCAAATGAAAGAGGTGCAAGTGAATGAAGATAGCACAGAGGTTAATTTTTGTAGGCCGATTGTTTGGGAAGCATTGGAAGTTCGAAGTTTCCGGTGATTGCATCATAGGTTAAGCGACACGAAAGGAGAGGGAGTACCAAGAGATAGTGGTCTTTGTTAATTTTTTTACAAAAGGAGCCCAGTTCGTACCATCCTTATAGGTCGAACAATATCTGAATCAAGAAGGTAGAGAATCTTTGCAAAGCTACCGATTACTATAAGCTGCTTACCACAAACTGAAGAAGGCTATTTGACTGTAGTTATAGAAATGTGGTACACCGTCCTCAATACGAACTACAAACTTACTTTACTCATGATATAATTATCTTGGGTAAACAGATGATAAAAGGCGACATTTACTTTCTGATATTGTATCCAAAGTTGACTGGGCATGACATGCTGTAGTTGCTTACTAGAAACTCTGTGGGATACGGAAGCTACTATAAGGTAGCCAAACGAGGTTCAGCCTATGATGAGCTATATATTCACATGCAGCGATTGAAATTATTCGTTGAATAGTACATGTATCGTTGCAGCTTAAAAGCAGCTTCATGTCGCTTTCGGTGATTTAAGAAAGCTACATTGTATCTTTGTGGACTCTATTAGCTACTACAACGCGACTTAGTCACTCCATATCAGAAAATGACTTAATGTGCCAGAAGTCGAACAAACACATCATCAATTGGGAATATTCATGACTACAAGTTGCTATGAAATGACTACAAAGCACCTTGTGTCTTTGTAGAGTCTATTTGCTACTACAAGGCAGCCATATAAGTTTACGCCTTCCATCTTAAGTAGAAAGAGTTCATGAAAACGAATTACCGCACAATTTATCATCATTTACGATAAATCGCAACTACAAAAGTAGCTTTGAAGGAACTAAATACAAGGGACACTGACTCTTTGCGGAAGCCATTCGATTAGCTACTACAAAACAGATACATCAATTCCTGTCTGTAATTACACGCAAATATATTCGGTGATGAACTCCTTTGAACAGAATTTTATTTTCGTGTCTGCAATTGTCTCTGCATAAAAAAAAAACACATCATTCGTTAATAGCCACAACTACAACATATTTGTCAAATTGGAACTACTTGTTGCTTAGTGGTAACCACAAGTGCCCCGATATGAACTAGTGGTTATCACTGCCTATACGAAAATATTGTTGTAAGACGACACTAAGTTGATTGCAGTCCGCCTCGAACTACATGTGGCTGACCATTGACTACAAATTGAATTATATTTATAAATAAAATCTTAAATTCAACTCACCCGTATGCGTTCGCTGATGGGCCTTTAGATGTGAGCTCTTCGTGTAGACCTTTTTGCAGCCCAAGAACTGACACTTGTGTATTCTCCTCTTCGAGTCTGGTATGTGTTCGTGTTGTCGCTGGTGATGTTTTGTTGTCACTACAAAGAGTTCAAGTTAATAACCAAACTGCGAGCATAATCTCTTCTAAACTTACATGCGGTCACTTGTGGATTTTGTGCAGTCGTTCCACGTTGAGCGATCGCAGCGTGTTGCTGGATATTTTGTTGGCTGACTTGTATCACACGGGCTAGGCTGACGCCATTTTTGCCATTAGCCGCTGTTGTTGTAGTTGTTGTCAGTCGCACTATGGCACTTCGAGGAATGTGATGCTGTTGTTGCACCTGCTGTTGCTGGTGCTGCTGTTGCTGCTGCGCCTGTTGCTTTTGTTGCGGATGCGTTTGCTGATGATGTTGCGCCGGATGTTGTTGCTGTTGTTCACTTGTCACAGAGCTCCCTGTCGATGTTGTATGATGCACCCCAATTGTGGTAACGCCAGCAGGAACTGTATTCGTTGACGAGGTCGAGAATCTCAAAATACCCGATTGCTGTTGACGATTGATGAGCGCAGCCAAGCCCGTTGCAGTCAGCGTGTCACAACAGCTATTACTGCTACTACTGCTATTACTGCTGCTGTTGGTTCGTATCGATTCGGGTGAGGAGGGTGGCGTTAGTGGCGGTAAAATAATTTCCCGATGATTGTTGCTGGCTATGTTGTTTGTGTTGCCCTGCGGACAATAGTTGTTTATGCTCTGTGTCCCTGTGGCTATCAGTCGCAGTTTAATGGATTTCTCCATCTGTGGAATCGACGATATAGACGAAATCGATGACATTTTCTCCTCACAACTATCCGAGTTATTGTCCTCGTCATCCACATCGATGGCTTCCTTTTTCACGACCACCGAACAGCTCAGCGAACTGTCCCATGATATGCCCGAACATGCTGATGACACCGAACTCGTGGATATCGAGTCGAGATTTTGCTCTTTGATTTTCAACTCCTCGAGGATGCGGGCAGGTGTGGAGAAGATTTCCCATGCCGAATCTAATTCGGTGTAATTTTTCTTGTACGATTGAAGTTTCGGCTCATCCCGGAGGTATCGTTCCAGTTCGTAGCAGGTCTGCAAATGACACAGAGGAAGAAGGCACAAATTAGTGTGAGGTAAAACAAACATTTGATGATGCTGCGCCGTTCTTGGGGTCCTTGAAAGCAATTAAAATTCCAACGAAAGTGGGGAATTAATTGCGTGATAAATTTTAATTAAATTATTCCTACAGGACCGTCCCAAATGAGTTTTTCCCAAAGAAATTGGTGGCACGGAGAGAGAGAGAAAAGCTATTGGCTTTTAAATATTTAAAGAGGGTCCTTGGAAGAAAGTTGGAAGGTTATAGCTTGGGATTGCCACTCATTATGTATTAAGCAATGGTCAGTGCGGGTGTAGTTACGAGAGATGACTGTTTTAACATACGATTAGGATATGGGAAGACAGTGTCCCATATGGAACGACTTTGACCTACAAGTGGCGAAGTCGGAATCAAAGCACGGATTTGGTGGCACCACAGCAGGAGAGTTTTCAGAAATTAAGTGAAAAAGCACCGAACAATGTTTTGTAAATCGAAAAAGTGACAGTCTCGCCACCTAATGACTTCCTTGACGGAAGTGCTAGCTAACCTTTGAAAAGATATATTATGATGCACAGTGGAAGAGGCGGAACCCATTTGGTCAAGTGAATGCTGGACAAATGCTGAACTTCTGAATGACTGACCCTCCACCAAATGTACCGAGTGGCGACACGGTTCTTACAAAATTCGAGCCCGGTTTTACAGAGCTCCAAGGAGACTTCTTTTCCACCGACAGAAAACAAAGAAAAGTACACCGCAAGTTGCCCTTGTGACATGCGGTGTATCCTTTTTCGTATCCACCATAAAATGTGTGCCGATAATTCACTCCCATGTTGGGCGTCAAAAAGCAAATGGTGGTAACTGATAGGTACACGAAACCTATTTGTCTATGTAGACTCGAATGTGTTTCACTTGCCAAGAACACGACATCCAGCCATCTCTAATTATAACAGATAATAGAGTTTAATTTATCTCCTCAGCTAGACAATATGCCATTGATATATAGGATTTCCGCACAAGGCTCCTACACGCATATAAATACGAGTACACGTTGGGCTCACCACCCCCCAGCCAGCGCTCTGTGCCAAGATTTCATCTTCTATTCTCTACGCACATCCAAATTACGGCTCATATGTTCGTACTAACGATCACACATGCCATTGAGCACACTGATATAATTCGGGAAATTTTTCCTGTGGTTTTCGTCCCAAACAAGAGAGTGAGACGATGATTTAGATTTAGAGCTGAGATTCCATCGACTTGTCTGCTATATATACAGTTGCGCGTGGAAATACTGCTTGGTTTTGGATTAAATCCAGACGAATGGGGATTTCAAGAAAAGGATTATTTTCTGTATACGAATGCGAATACAAAACACCAATAATAATAACTTCCAACTGTTTCCACACCTATTTTATATTTAATGTACGAACGGGGGGTGGTGTTCTGACTCTGATTCTTATGGAAACGCGACGTCTCCCAGAGGAGTAGATACAGACGTACGGGACCGGAGTCGTGTGGAAGTTACGATGTTTATTGGGAAAAAGTTACTGTTTTGTAGCGCGATGCGATGGTAAATTATCCTACGAACTTTATTACATTTCCTGTAACAAAGTTTTTCTTCCCTCTATTATGATTGGTCCCCCTCGTTGGGTGGATATTATATTTCTTTTCGCTTGTGTCATGGGGGAGGGCTCAGCCCCCGCCCCTCAACTTTCTAATTCTATTTCGTATTGTTGTTTGTTCGCTACTCTAAGTCTCATAAATATTCCCTTATAATAGGGTTTCGACACTTTTGCCATGACTTTGGCAAAATAGATTATATTTTCGAATATTATTGATGGTGGCTGAGGAGGAATCAATTTGTATTGGTGTGGAAGTGTGCGGTGTGGCAGAATTTTGTGCAGCCTTGAAATTTCAGCAAAGTTCGAATACCTATCGAGTTTGGCTGGGTGTATCTGTCTATATGGCAAGCAGAGGTTGGGCAGGGGAAATGAGTCCCATTTGGTGATACTAGAGTCCATTGCGCCATCTAAGTTATTATAAATGTATGTTTCTATTACTCTTTGTAAATAATTATAATAATAATAAGTTTGAATTCTGTGCATCATTCACAGAATTCTATTGCAGTACGTGGCGTCTTACCAGCGATCGTCTTATGCAATCAGGAGACGAACCAACAATTTTGTTTACTTGTATGACCCTTTCAAAACAAAAAAAGAACCGAAATACTGCAAACTTGGCAAAGTAGGTAACAAACAGACTGAATGTAGGTCAAACATACAGCTTTCGACTAATCAGGCTAAGATCAAACACGTCATAACACACGAACTGAAACACATGAAGACTTGTACCTTTTTACAAAGTTGGAACTAGCAAACCAAGTAGACAAGTCTTTCACTAAGTTTGTGAGTGACACCCTCCTCAAAGGAGTTTAACCTTAAATTTGGGAACAGCGATACATAATTCTAAAAAGCTATCAATGAGCATGATATTTAGCAGAGAAAAAAGGCTTACTAAAATTATATACAAATCGCTACATGAACTTTGGAGTTGACCCCTCACAGAGGGGGTCCAAATCGATGAGTATGATAACATATAAACCTATGACTTAATAAACTCGAAAGTTGGAAGAGCACAAGAGCTACCAAAGCAATCGGCACTTTACATGGGTGTTTTAAAGTACCCCCCCCCACAGGTTAACTTCATCTATTTGGGAACAATGATATTGAAGAAAGATAACTTATGAACGCAATCGCTTATTTATTTAAAATTGAGTTGAGCAAAAAGTATTTAGTAAGTTTGTCGGTACTAAGTGAATTGACCCCCCTCAAAGAGGGGTAAACGAGGTTTAAACGAGTTTTCCCCAAAATGTTGGATTAGTGATACATTTGAGATGGCGTTTTCAATGAACAAACAATTTGTTACATCTGAAATAGCTACTACAATTTGTAGACAGTCAAAAAATTTTCAAGAGATCTCTTCACAGAAATTTGTCTCTTGACCGACAGTTTTAAATACTTTTTCTTAAACGTGATAGCAAAAGAAGAAAACTGGCCATGAGGAAGACATTTCGCGACGTGTAGTTAATTTACTAAAAGTCGCTGAAAAGTGATTGGTAGCTCGCAAAGTGACCCCTCTAAAAGGGGGTTTAAGAGGCTGTTGTGGCGTGTGGGTGATGAGTGTTTGGTTGTGTATCGTATTTCTTTGTATTATGTTTTAAATATAAGCATTATTCTAGGTTTGATGATAAGCGGCTGTTGACCTGCCAGTTAGTCTAGTGTAAACCTTCCAACGAAATAATTGTTAAAATAAATATATTTTAAGAAAAGTGTTTTTGTTTTATTATTACTCGAGGGGTAAAACAATGTTAAATGAGTCAAATTTTGGGCTTCGGAAATTTTTTCAGTGACGTATGAACCGACAATTTGGAGCTTGAAATTGGTATAAGGATTACTAGGATAATTGAACTTCAACGATTTTCAGGAATTTTTGAAGACATTCTTTGGAACGGGGGTAAACGAAATACCCCTTAATTCCGGTGATGGTAGATATGTCAATTTAAAATGTATAATACCCGAAACGATTGTTTAAACTTGACATCTTTACGGCAGAAGGTTTAATCGGAAACGCATTTCGGAGTTTTTCGAAGTGACCCCCCGGAAAAGGGGCGAAAAAAAATCCAACAAAATTGGTACTTATGTTGCGAATTATTCTAAAATGCTGAGTTTCGTCATGAGTGGCGTTGCATAGGAGCATGCAAGTGGACACAGCATTCATTAATTTAGTTCAATCAATGTTGCAGTTGCTAACGAAGTAACCCTACCAAAAGGGGCAGAGGAATCAAAATAAATCTGGTACATGAACAAGTTTTTTAAACACTTTTTTAATAGGATACAGCAGACCTTTCCTGAAAAATTCAAATTCTTCGCTGCGGTTGTGTTTAACTGGAGAAGATTTGTTCTAAATTTTTGAAATGACGCTTGTAGAAGTTTCCATAGAGAGTCAAACGGAAAGATGGGTATCAACAATGATGTCTTTCTGAAAGTTGGATAGCACTTGAAGCAATCAATTGATCGGCTTCTAACGAGAAAATTTAGGAAGAAAATTAACTACAGCAATGAATTTTGACCACGTAAATTTTATAAGTCGAACAGTAACACAGATATTGTTGCCTATTTCCAGGAGCTGCAGAAGGCAAAACAACCCATTGAGTATACTCGATTGTAGAATGGAGGGGCAAGACTTAAGTACCTCACCCAACTTGGAGAGCACAACTGGACGCTACTCGTCTTATGCCACAGGCCTACCCCATATTTTACCACCACCTATGTATGTAAGTCGGTAAGGCTCCATTTGCGTGGCATTGGAATTTTTCCTCAAACTTGCATTATTCTTCATCACTCCTTCAACTTGCTTCCGACAAAAAAATTCCATACCAAAAAAAAAAGAAGCTCAGGCGGAAATTGTTCAATTTTCCGCCACGGGAAACTTTTACTATCTCTCCACCACCAGTATAGTGTGCGAGCTCTACTCTCGGACTTCCTTCCTTTTGCCAACGTCCTAGGCATCCGCCAAAGACCAGCAAAGCACAATAAAAAGAAACCACTCCAACGTACATACGTATATAAGAAGACAACGCTATAGAAATATCAACAGAAAAATACAGATGAATGTGTAGGAGGATTGAAATACCCCTAGATACACTCACATGCTTGTTCTGCATTCAAAAATGCAATTGAAACCGAAACTGTGCAGACGAAGGCACAAAACTAAAAAAAAAAATCCCAATATATATGAGAAAAACTTCGCAGGAAGAAGGAAACTACGAGGAAAAATACAATTTGAAGATTTATACTTTAAAGGACCACCAGAACAGATACCGACAGCAGAAAAATAAAAAAAAATAAAAACAGAGAACACTAGAAACTTTTCTGTTGTTCTTCCGGTGGAGAAGCAAATCATCGTGCTAACTCCGACCAAAATATATAAAAATGTCTCTCGCAACGACTGGGAAACAATGCCAAAATAGCGAAATTATCATCATCATTGGTGTACGTAGTACACGTACAGTCGAAAGGACACAAAAATGTGAAAATACACGAAAATTCGTGTGTGTGTGCCTGAATCTGGATTTAAAAACAGGATACGGGTGAAATTACATTGAGAACACAGCAAAGTACCAGTTGTCGTCGTCGTCGTCGTCTTTTGTTGATTATATTTCTCGTACACCTACACCATCAGGGATATAATAAAAATAAAACAAGTCCTTGCTTTCACAATAATTTTCGTAAGTGGAGATATTTTGCAACTAGAAAAGTACCACTTGTGGTATAGCCTCTCATTGGGGCCCCACATCGACAATGACTACACGACGACGACGACAACGATGGCAACAAAGGAGAAGATGAAAATCGTAATAGCATCAGAGGAAACGAAGAAAACGGCAAGAAACCCAATTTATATGTATAACTCCCTCGGATATCCTTTTCTCGCGCGCGCGGCAACACATTCGCCATTTTGTTGTTACCATAGGTGCGACAGTTATGGCTGAATAAAAAAAAAAATAAGTAAAGAAACTCAAGTCCTTTTGGCGACCATCTATTTGAAAACGATTTTCTTCATGGTTGGCTCTGTGAAGGGTAAAGTTGTTGGGCTCACAAAAATTTTTCGGTGGCTCAGGTCCTTTTGTTTGCAAAGAGATTGTGCTATTCTACATGCAATCCTTGACTACTGGGTTACGTCATTAGTTCAACTTACAAAGGACACTAGACTACATTTTTCCGCCAACCAAACGGCAAATGGTATCAATTTAAAAACAGAATCCACGAGCAAGTCACCACGCCACAGCCGAGCACTTAAGATGGTTTTTTTCTTTTTGTTTCTGGGGACCACTTTCACATTCCACCACTTCCGGGGGCTAAGTGCGACAAGTGGAATAGGAGTGAAGAAGAACAACTTAGGAAGTGGTTAAGTTATGACTACATAAGAGTTCAGAAGAATCCATTGTTTACCTCAGGATTGTTTTGGTCCTTGTTGGCTGTTGAAGGAAGGTAGCGAGTACTATACAAATGTGGGGTCAAGTTGACTGAGAAGATGTAAGTTATCCGCTTAAGTTAAAGCGTTTTCGCCACCCAAAGGAGCAATGTGAAACTGAATGGAATTCGTATTACCTGTTAGCTGAGGGGAAGTGGCTTATGTATTACCAACAGAAGAACGAACGACTCCGGAGTGGCATTTGATGAAATCCGCGAATAAATTGACCGCCGAGGGTTGTCAAGTGAATTCGCAGATTAGGGAAATGTTGCTTCTGTTGGATACATACATACAGAACCTTTATCCTAAGCAACACGGCAGTGAAATGGGCTTGTGGCAGCTTTCATTTTAGACGCATGAAAGCACGGTACATTAAGGGAACCGACTTGTAAGGCTGCTGTAGGACCCACGGAGCTCGAGCATGGAAGAAGAAGAGCTGCGAAGTAAGAGAGATCAATAGACGGGAGTCTCTACTACCAGATCTTCTGGGCATCGATTTATGCTGCTGGGAAGAGGAAACAAGTTTATTCCATCAAATGTTCGCCAGTAAATCAAGGGCAAGAAGGCCGTAAGGGAACAAAAAAAAACAATCACAACCTTGTTAGTCGTAAGCTTGCCAGTAAAAATGAAGCCACCTTCCATAAATGGCTGCAAGTGTTAAGATAGAAATCCGACATAAGTTGGACGTGGTTTTCACTACATGAAAACGAGTACTATACAAATGTGGGGTCAAGTTAACTGAGAAGATGTAAGTTATCCGCTTAAGTTAAAGCGTTTTCGCCACCCAAAGGAGCAATGTGAAACTGAATGGAATTCTTATTACCTGTTAGCTGAGGGGAAGTGGCTTATGTATTACCAACAGAAGAACGAACGACTCCGGAGTGGCATTTGATGAAATCCGCGAATAAATTGACCGCCGAGGGTTGTCAAACCGTTGACTACAGAAGAGCAATTCATCTCCATCACACCTAAACAAGAGTCACTTCCAAGCCGGTAGACCAAGGTTTAAAAACTATCTTAAAAAATGCGGAAAGAACTTTTTTGCCAATACTTTTAAACAGCTTCCCGCAGCAAGTGTTCACATTCCCACTGCACTCGTTGCATTAATATTATTTACGACCTAAATACGCATAGCAGTTTACAACTCTGCCCAGCTCTGGTGCGCTCTACGTATCTATTTAAAGTATGTTTAACGACCTACTGCATAATGCAGTAGCTTCGATTTTACGACACTCAACGGGCATATAAATACATATCGATAACGAAACGCAGTTCGAGCTAAGAGGAGCAGCAAATTCGCTAACTTATCATGCTGGCGATGATAGCCTCCTGACAGGAGTCAGAACCGCACTGAATCAAATACGAGATGCTATTTGCCACTTTAAGTGGAAAAACGTGCCCCATAGAACAGCCGTCTAAACAGAAATTGCAATTTGTTTTTAAATTTTTAATGCACTCCGAGTTCGGTTGCGGGTAGTGCTCAGCATTTCGTTGTTCCGCCGAAAAGGATACAAAATTGATTTCCCCTGATGTTTGTTCCATCGCCCGCCACACATCAACAAAAAAAAAAAAAAGGACTTTAAAGTTGTTTGCACAAGCTGTGCTGCCATATCGGTTAGAGTGCGCAAACAATTGTGCTGGCCGAACGAACCAATTCCCATTTCAATTTAAGCGTGTTGCAGGTGGTGGAGGAACTATTTCGCATCCTCTCTAGCTACAGCCGCATGTTAAATATACTGTACACCTGTGTGGAAACATATTTGCGAACAAAACAAAACAATAGCGTGCGTGTGTTATTAACCTGCAATGTTGACGCACATCGAGGGGTGTGATACTACCGCTACTGCTGCTGCTGCTGATGATTATGATGGCGATGCCTTGGGAATCAATACCGTCGACAAAGTCAATCAAAGCTCTGAGGTAGGAGGCGTCATTATATGCATCGTTTCATTTTAATTTATGTCACACAACGACCACATAATGAGAAACCCTTTACAGTTGAATGTAAATGCGTTTTAGGTGATTCTATCGACGTTAATTTTTATTTTTCATGGTTAGGCACAGATTGGTTGTAATAACTACAAGCTCTCGCTGCCTGGGGGATGTCGCAAAGTAAGGCAATAGGAACTCAAATTGTGGGTTGTTATGTTTGAGTTTAAACAATTTTACAGAACCTTGCAATTGTGTTCACCGCCTTTAATAACAGTTGAGTCTGTTTGAATTGACACATCCGTGCATGGAAAAAGGGACATACCTATCTTTTGAAGAGCATTACCTGAATGCGGATTGACGGAACCCGAATGTTCAGACAATCACCGAAACGGACCTGGAGAATGAATTAGGGGTGTATTTTGAAACAGCTATAATTCGAATCGCATTGTTTCCAAACAAACTGATTTTCATATCGTACCCATTCACTTGTGGAAGCTATAATTTTAATCCAAGTGTTTTCTAACAAATTCTTTTCGACATCTCAACATTAGAACCATTCACAAGTCGGATGTAATTCCAATCATAGTGTTTGCAAACAAACTTATTTTCATATAACAACCATTCACTTTTCTGATGATGAGATGCTAAAAACAATTCGTTTGCAAACACTTGGATTGGAATTATGGAAACCTTAATAATAGCAATTGCATTTGTATGGAAAGAAATTGGTTTTATATCGCTACATCAGAAGCAGAACCAGTCACGTGTGGGAGCTATAATTTAAATCCATGTGTTTGCAAACAAACTAATTTTGATATCACAACCATTCACGTGTGGAAACTATAATTCCAATACAGCTGTTTGCAAACCATTTTTCTGTGTACGTCATTCATGATGAAAATCAGTTACCTACAATTTTATGCCGAAAAGTCTGAGCTTGGAAAGGTTTTTAGTACAGATTTTTGTCAGATATTTAGAAGAGATGGGACTGGAAACAAACTACAGGTAGAATTTGTATTTCTCGGACGTTGAAGCTCGAACTTGTCTCTTTAGTAAACCAAATTTCCTTCTAGGTTTGTTACGAGCCACATCAAGGGATGGATTTTGTATGATAGGCATTGACAACTCTATAGAACTTGAGCCTTTGTTATGAGGTATAGGACTCAGATAACATGCCGCTCATGCTAGAACCTTGATTTCGTTCACAAAATGCCTCTCATGCTAGAGGTTCTAGTATGAATCCATCTGTATTGATACATTCTGGAGTCCCAAAATGTAAACCGACCCACCCACAATTTCTTGTAAAAAAAAAGAAAGTAAATAGATGGCGCTACAGGTCCGAAGGGACTCTAGGCCTAGCCTTTCACATCCGTTCGGTTTTTGGGACTACACTTTTATGCAGACTAAACACTAGCAACTAAGTAGCTCTTTCATGACAGTTTGTCAGACGTTCGCTAGAGGAGGCGGTATGGTAAAAAAAAAATCAAGACGAAATTTTGCGTTTTTTTTCGGGAATCAAACCTGAGAACCTTTAAAAATATGCCTTTCTTGTCAGCAACACTTAAAGTGGAGCTCAACCCACAAACCCTATAACCCGCTCATTATAGCCACCCACAAGCTTTAAACAAACAAATGAAATCGACGCATGGAACTGAAAACGCACCTACCGCAAACATTTAAAAAAATCAACCACCCCAGCCTAATAGATGGTCGGGCTATTAATTTAGTTTGCCCCGTCTTCAAATACCTTCAAATCTGAGTCATATTTGTCCAATGCCCAATGCCCCCTCATCCCTGTACTCATTCCGTTGTTGGATGGGATTTACAACGTCCGTTCGTTATCGCACCGAATGGAAAAAGAAAATAACTCCCTCCATCAATGTCCTGTTAACTGCTGGTGTTGATAGGGACTAATTGCATTACCTATCCCTGCACAGTGTTGACCAGGTGCAATTAAAAATCCATACCTCTGTTGGACATTGGAGTGCCGTGCCGCAGCAACGAAAATTGCTGCCGAAAGGATACTCTGTATTTGCCTTTCTGGTGCGCCAAATTAATTGATGAAATTAATTTGCTACGCACAAAAGGACTCATTTCTGTTTTTTGTTTGGTGATTTTTTTTTTTTTTTTTTGACTGTGTAACGTTAATTGACAACAATTATGCGAATGAAGGGATTCAAATTTGCAGAGCGTATTCGCTCATTCAGGACAATGTAAAAGTTGCTATGGGAGTGGAGTTCCTCGTGTTCAAAGCTGCTACTCGTGTGAATGAAGCGAATCCCATTGAAAGCAAATTCACCACGTTGATTCATCGATCTCCTCTCCGCATATGTTAGTGGAGAGGAAATTCTTCACGACGACATTTTACTCAGGAGAGGAGATGCGGCGCGGTGGTCGGCGCGCGGTACCTCAAGGTAAACTACACTGCATTCCAAGTGACTGAGCTAATAGGCATCCGAATGGAGTGAAGCTGCTGCTCCCGATCGGTTAATCGCCAGCTTAATGGTTATTCATGCACGCTCAAGTGGCTCCGCCAGATGCCAGATGTTCGAATCGCAGTGATTCCCATGCCATGATGATCTATTGGCACGCTGAAGAGTTAACTAATGAGAATGGCCTCGGCATCTGCAAACTGCCTCTGACTCAGTTCGATCGGGTATGTCTTAGTATACCCTAAGGCAGTGCAGCAAAAACAGATTTAAACAACCGATTAGAGTGGTTCGTGATTGCAGGTGTCTCAAGTGGGTATGTGACGAGTATCGGCGGCGGGTTGTGTAAGGTCTGCGAGAGGTGAGAAAAGTGAGCTAACAATCACCAGTTGGGCAATGGGGTTTACTTGATGTAATTATGAAGTGCAGGCGATTAGTTCTGAAAATGTTCTTGGAGGGCGCGGCTTGCGCTTCGCATAGAAAAGTTAATTGGGCGAGTTGCAAGGAGGCAGTCCTACTGCAGCTGGGTAATGCCAACGAGAATTGTTTTAGTAAGGCCACATTCTGGCGGTAACTGACTTTGAAGTTGCGGGATATAAAGAGATGTTTTGATTGTCATTTAGGATGAAGACGCCCACGTTTAAGAGTTAATCGCTACATAGAATACGAGGAAGATTCCGAAATCAGTCCGGCTGCAAGAGTAGCTGCTGCTGCCTTAGCAGCGGGGCGATTTTTCCAACTAAAAATGGGCCAAAATAGGAAAAAATTGTGGCAGACTCTCGAATAAGTGTCAAATTGTAACTTAAGTCGCACAACGGTCAAGCTGGCTGTGGCCCACAGTCCATTCCGCTCTTCTGGTCAAGAATACCCGATTTAGTTGTCATTCATGACGTCAAGTGGCGCTGTAGGCGTCGTGATATTTTTCGGTGTTTTTTTCTTTGAATTTTTCTGTAGATTGGTCCAAAATGTGCGAATTAAATAATTTTAAATATTTACGTGGATGAAGAAGTCAATATAATAACGAAAAGGATCTACTAAAGTTCAGAACCTTTCTTCTAAAAGGATCTAGAAATATTTATGACCTTTCTAATCACTTTTTTTTGTAGGTATGCATAGTTTGTATTTTCTGTTTTATGATGCTTGTAAAACCATCTGGAAATGTTTATTTCTTTGTTTAATTTGTCCCCAGGAAGTTCGATTAGATGCTTTCATGCAGTTAGCTGAAGTGTTTTCTTTTTTTTAACTCACATTTCGAGTCTGAAAGCTTTTGGATATGCGGAGTCAACAATGTTTAAGATCATCGAATTGTTTGGAATCCATACAATTCTAATTACTCAGGTCTCAATACGACGGGTAATTTTGATCACCTTCCTTCCTTCCAAACACGTCGACATTTGTGTGACAATTCATCCTCCTCGCGGCCAAGGCAATCGCAATTGTATCTTTTTGTTCCACTTAAATGTTTGTTGTTCTATTATAACGTGCTGCTCAATCAAGTTTTCACCACCGAGTGAACATTTATTTTTTTTTATAATTTGTCTGACAATGCCTGCAAACGGATCTGCAAATATTTTGTAAGCAAACATCTGCCAACTGTGTGAACTGGCAATTTTCAACCTGACAACGTTGCCAGAAAAATTATTTGTAGGCAAACCATCTGCAAATGAAATTGTCAGAGTTTGTTTAACGCTGTGTCTTTTCTAAGTCCGAATTTAGTTCCATCAGTTGCCATAGATGGCGTACCAAGTTTTATTTTCATGGCAGGGGCAACGCCTCGTTGCCCAATACCGCCCAGATTTTGTTTATTCTTCCAAAAGGCAATACACCTCATATTACAAGTTTTAAAAGCTGGCATAAGTGCCCAGATATCTCGTTGTTAGTATATCTATGTTCTATGGGAGTTGCCACGCCTCGTTTTACAGTTCCGCCAACATTTTGCAAGCAACAAATATCGATGTATCAAATTCTGCAAATGTTTCTGCAACATCTGTCAAGATATAGCCATTAAAAATGTTGGTTGCATAAAAATGGGGCTCGTAAGTTTGTTTACATTATGGGAGATGCCACGACCCCAGTAAGAAACGAGACCCTTTGTCGAGGTACACCCTCCAGAGACCCACGAATGTTTGACTGTCAATGGATACCGGATAGGATTGAAATTCTCGAAACGTTAAAAGATAAACCGACTTATGTTGAACTTTTATAAACTTTGTAGAAGGTTTGAAAAAGTTAAGCCTGCTCTTTACGGTCCCACATAAGTCCCACTGTCCGTGCGTCCGTCTGATATATACGATTTCTAAAGAATATAATCAAGGGCGAAGTTGTTACATCCGAACCATTCCAAATCCAGATTTTCGAAGTTGGAGAAGCCGACTTCCACGTACCATGCCTCATCTTTTTGAAACGCCTTGGTCCAAGATCCTATCCAACTGCAGTTCATCTTTAGATATAAACTGCCGGCAACCTTTTTTTTTTTGATGGCGTCCACTATACCAAGTCAGTAATCTCATCAGGCTCAGAGCCAGGTCATTTCCATAGCTTTTATAACCTAGATTATTAACTTTGCGAGCCCGCTCATAAACCAGCCTCCTTAGGTAATTTAAATGCCATTTCAACGTAAACTGCTGATATACATGTTTCCACCCCCAGCCGAATGCTGCAAAGTCGTAATATGCAGCAATTATGACCGCCCGTGTCAATCCCTAGCAATTTACATATTTTAGCAATTTTTTTCTCATCCCTGCTTCTTAGCAGAATTATCTTGGAAAGATAATAAAAATAAATAAATAAGAGATGAGTACGCAATAAGTATGGTCGTCGTAAAAAAAAGATCGAGCCCCTTACAATCGCTCTCTCAATAGCGTCTGCTGCTCATCAATTTTATTCGCATAACCATCGCGGGCAACTTGAAGTTCATAAAGCATAAAACATCACCACCGCACAGCAACTACGAAGACAAAGTGGACGACGACGAAGCTCCGTCCAATTGGGTTACTGAAGGTTAAGTGGATGGCATACCAATGCAGGACCAAACAATGGGGGTGGTATGCCCCAGCCCGTGGAGCCCGTCAAGACAGATGACGATGACGATGACGATGACGATGACGATGACTGCGATGGCGACTATGACGGCGGCCAAGGATAGCAGTTCATATATATCCATCTGTTCGTATATTGCAACCACTTAATATGAAATTCCAACCGCATAGTGACAACATAATCGCAGATAAGTTCCGCATTGAAATGGTATCCTGCCCCGGCACCGCTCTCCTAAATTGTTCTCTTGTTCTGGCAATTGTCCGCGCGCTGGATGATTATGATAGTATGGTCCACCTTCCTTTGCTTCCTTCTAGTCTGGTCATTTTCGCAATCTTCACACCACCATCACAGTCCGAACGGGACGGAACTCTAATCAAAATGGCACAAGGTCTGCACCGGAGGAGTCCACTCCACAGTCGCGGGGGTTTGTTTTCATTTTTTCTTCTTCTCTGTTTCCATTTACACTCCTTCTGCTCACAATGGCACAAGGAGCGCTGGGTGTTGTACAACACCATGGTGGATGTACGATAATACGCTACCACGATGATGACTTATTAAATTGTTGTTCCCTTGTGGTTTTGACGTGTAAGTAGACGACGAGCGAGACGCTCCTTGGACGAGCCATCAGTGCCAGTGTTCTAGGAGCAATAACAGAGATATTGTCGCTGTCGTTGTCGTCCTCCTGGTAACTGGGATATGCATTTTTATATGTTGGCAAACTAATATCTGTCGTGGAGCAGATATTGAAGGCGACTACACAGAGAGACAGACAGACCCGCAGAGACGCGTGGGGATAATTCATAATACAGAATAATTATCTTTGCTTAGTTACTTTGGTGTGTGAGTGTAATTTTTTATTATTACTGTCATCGTAGTGTGTTTATTAAGGTAATATTAACCGAGTATCCATTTTAACGTGCCAAGGGAGAGTGCAGTGTGATATTTTCCACTATATGCATTGTGGGAGCTAATGGAGCCCCAGCAGTTTGAATCTCAGCAGTAACTGGCGTTCGTGTGTGTTGTTGTTAGTCTGCGGGAAGGGTGTCGGTGTAATTTTATTTATTCAATGACTGTCGTGGTGGTAGTTTCTTTCGTGCTTATGAGTCGTCGATAGGAATAATTTGTAAATTATTTCAGCGAAGAAAATATAGAATGGGTCTTGTGCTGGGCGCCAGTTGGATGAGTTTTTGAAGTTTTGATTTTTTTTTTCTTGCTGGGATGTCCTTGAATGTTTTTTGTTTTTTAATATTTGATTGAAATCGGAGACAGACGATCTGGTTTTATGCTACTCGGTCTGTGTCGGAGGTTTGGTTGGGGAAGTTATTAAAAAGTCGTCTGTAAAAATAAGTCGAACTTCAAAGTTTCCAATTTTTTGCAATTGAAAATAGTTTTCAAGCAGTTTAGGGACAGATTTAAAGATGAACGTGCTGGTTTCTAGCTCATGCATAGCTACAGTGAATGCGGGTGTGCTTTTTACACTTCTTCCTACATTCGCTCTCGTTAAGCTTGACTTAACCTTACTAATTTTGATGTGGGATTTAACGTGTCTATAGCAAGTAGATAGTTTCCTCATATTAATATTCATGAGGATATTGATATTAGTTGCTATCGGCACTTCTATAAGATTATGCGTGAGGTCAAAATAAACCCGGGCCACTACCTAGTTCTAGCCAAAGTACGTCCAGGCATTCAACAGCGAAGAAAGCTGATTGAACGTCGTCGGATGGCTACAATCACAAGAAGTCGCGAAGCTACAGCATCAATGTGCTGAAGAACAGTAGCATCAACGCCAAGAGTCATCCAAAACGAGGAAACTCAAGCACTGGGCTTCATAGGACTACCAATATCATACTGATGGGTTGATGAAGAGCGCATCAAAAGGGCACATGCGAGCAAGTAACTTTCCTATAAAGCGGGCCGAACAAAAGAACCGACCCGAAGTAGCTCGATAGCTGTGTAAGAAGAAGATAAAGGGAAAAGGTAGTGGTCGCATAAAAAGAGCATGACCAGCCCTCGACTTAAAGAATAACCTTCGAAAGCCAGGTATCAAGTCAACAATATAGGTAGGTCGATTCCAACAGAGACCTCTTGCGATAAAAGAGGACATTTTGTGAGTAGTAGAGTCACCAATGGTATTAAAAATATGCAAAACCCGCAAAGGCGACCATCAAGACGGGTGTAAGGGACATTGATAAGATTTTTACGACGAAGGCTAAGAATTCTATCCGACTAGAAAAAAGTGAAGAGAGCAGTTTTATCCATAATATGACAAAATGGTAACTTTTTCTAACTGTAAGGTGTTTGTTCGGGATAGATTTAAAAACAAATACACGGAATTGTCCCCAGTTCTCACAGTACCAAAACAGAATGTCGCGATTGAGAGATAGGATAAGTCTTATCCAAATCCGCTGTCTAAAAGCGTAGCACGAAGCTGATATCCAAGTTAGGAGTATTTCACGAATAGAATTTCCTTTACTATGCGTACATTTTAAAATATAAACCCCTTTCCTGCATTAAGCTACAAATTATACACACGGTATAAGTCACATGAAACGGAGCGACTAAAAATGCTACAAAAACATTCCAACATCGAAACAACTCATCAAGCTATATCCAGTTTAGTCTGCTTGGAAAAATCTAAAGTTTCCCGCCGGCTATATGTAAAATCATCCACTTCATAACAACCTATTTGCAATGCCAACAACAATCTAAATCTCTGAATTTTTCCCAGCCCAAATTGGATAACTTTGTGTACAACAAATGACATCAAGAGACGTTTATTCGAGGAACTTCAATTTTCCACCGAACCGAATGCTCACTTTAAATGAATTTACCAAGAGTTTTTGAAACTTCACAATTTCCTGCGTCAAACCAAACGTTTCAATCCACTTTAAAGCAATTAAAAAGAATTTAGCACAAAATGGAGCAAAACTCTAACTGAAAAAAAAAGACTCAGGTCGACTAGATTGGCCTAAAACTAAACTATGTTGGCTGTGGTTTAAAAGATTCGGCATAAAATAAAACCGAAAACTATGAAAAACAAAAGAACTTGTGAACTATTTTAGAGACACAGAAAGAGGGAGAGTTTTTCCTCTTTTTTTTAGGAAACGTTCTTTTCAAAAACTTTCCACCAAAAAAAAAAACAAGAGAAACAGCGCACAAATCCACTACTCTGTGAATGAAAACCTCCCTCCATCCCACCGAGTCCAGAAAAGCAAAAAAAAAAAGCGCCTTTATTCCATTTTGATATTTCAGTGCGGTTTTTATGAATACCTACACAGATTTTTTTAATTTTTCTTCTCACAGACGCGAGTTTATTTTTTGTTGCGCTACCCACAGCAGACCTAATTTCGTTAGGCTCTACTGGTGCTGGGTGAGATTTCCTTCGAAAAAAGAAAATACGAACCTCCATTTGGATGATGATGATGCATGGCATCAAAAGTCATGTATTTCTGTTTTTCAGTTGCTTTTCAACAAAATGGGGGTAGAAATAGAATAAAAGGTACAGGAGAGAGAGAGAGAGCAAAAGTTATTTAGTTAACATTCCCGCACCCAAGTCCTTGCGGGCATCCTTTGACATAAATGACCTCGCCTAAGAATGAGTGAAATATTTATAAACTTTTGATAGTAGAGAGTAAAAATGTGGTGAAGAAAAAAAATAGCGCACAAGAAAAACTTTTAACAAAGTATTCCCTGTGAGCCTGACCATTGGCATTTAGGACCGTATTTCGAATACCGTAGTAAGTAAAAACCGACCGAGAAGATAGAGTAATGCATCTCGCTCGAAGCGTACAACAGACTGCACCAGGGGAAAAAAAAGGACATTCTGCTGCGACATTCTTTTGTAATAAAATTTGTTTTCAGCTGTTAACACTGAATTAGGACACTTTGTGGATAAGGAAGTAGTTAGTCACCATAATCGGCCTTGCTCGAAATTTCAAACAAAGCCGCGTAGCCCTGAGTGACAACTATTTTGTGTGACCCTTTACGAATGGTGGTCATGTTTTCTTCGGTGTCTTGTTAATTAAGAAATTAGAGAAGAAGGTGATTTTAGTTTGAGGTCGAGTTCACGACTTGCCACTTGACTGTGCTTTATGCGGGTGGAATTTCAAAGCTAAATGCTTGTCTTGTGACATTTTATACTGAGTATTATGAAAACAGTTTTAAAATTACCTTCGACTGACTGTTAGAGGTCGTCATCACGACTATGTAGATCCAGTTCGCGTATGACAACTGCTCCAGTTGAGAACGCTTTCACGCTGTCACTGATTTTTGCGGGAATTTTTTGAAATTTTTTGGAAAATTTTAAGTTTTCACGACTGGCTACTTGACTGTACTTTCTGTGGCTATTATTTCAGAAATGGACGTTTGTCACACGAAATTTTGCTCTGACTTGGGCGACTGATGTCGCTTAAGCACTATTTGATAAACACCGTCAGTAGATTGATAGATTTTATCTGTGCCCAGTCGTGGCCACGACTATGTTCCCCATACTGAAAAGTTTCCACGGATATAAGTAAACAACCGTGAGAAGTTTTTTTAAGACCAGCTCGGATTCTGATTACGTAAACGCTGAAAAAAGCTACATTTTTACCGACTTCCGCTGATATTCGAAATCGTTCACGACTTGCTACTTGACTCTATTTTCTCTACTTTTTATTTTAGTCATAGTCGTTTGTCATAATAAGTTTTGAGCTGAGTTGGGTGTTGCTAGGACTTACTTAAGACTAATTTACGAAAAACCGTCAATGGATTGATCGAGTTAAAATGTGTTTAGTCGTAATCACGACCGATATTTACCACCAAACCTTTGAAAGAATATCGTCACTTGGCGATAACTGCATGAATTTGTCTGTTTGTCTAAACTCTTCTTTGAGACCGTCTCAAAACTACACATGATCGTGAGTCGTCCACTTGACCACTTGACAAAAAACCCTTTTTTTTGCTAAGAAGAGTGATTTTCTTTTAAACAAATCCAATCTAAAGGCCTCCAGATAAATGCTGATGTCCTCCATCAAAATAACTTTACAATAACAGTATAGTCAGTCATTAAACTATCCCCGTACCTACTTAACGCACACAACCTCAAGACTTGCGCTCGTTATTTCTTATATACCCTATACAAGTCGCTAAATTCCTGTAACAAAAAAGTAATTTTATTTATCCTCTCCATTTGAGGACCGAAAACTTCTTCGTTCAAGTCAAATATTCATCGTCATCATGACCAATAACCAATTTTATGGATTTTCTTTGATTAAATAAACAAACAAACACTACAGAAGGCCAAGAGTGTAAACAAACCAGACAGCATATAGCCAACAACAGTTCCATGCAAAGAGGACATAAATAAAACGAAAAACTTAAAGACAGGAAGACAGAAAAAAAAAAAACGCCAACTTCACCACTCGATAGGGAAGAAATGAAAAAATATCATCTCTCCCAAAACATCCATTTATCTATCGATCCAATTCCATTCTATGCAGAGCCAGTAGCAGTGATCCTTAGACCGTTTCACTGGGGTGAATGAATTTTACTGCTTTCCTTTCTTCCTTTCTGCGTTTCATGTTGTTTTGTGTGTGAGTTTGAGTTTTTCTTCTTCCATTTTTATCAAGTAATTCCCGCGCTTCTTTCTCCGACGTGCTTGTTTATTGTTCCTCGTATTCGCCAATGTTCTTGACTGTCAAGGCGGAAATTACTTAGAACACCCTTGTATATATCCTTTGTGACACCACCGATGAAATGTTGATATCTAATGCACGGCCCACCTCTCTCTCGACCGTCTCACACCCACCCCATCGCACTTACACATAGTGTGCTGTATACTGACAAATAAAGAAGACGACAACAACAGCAGGAAAATAAAAAAAAGGACGAATTAATTCTTCATTTAAATTCAGTAACGCGTACACAATGTATTGGGTTTATTTTTAGGATTATAATTGGAATGATTTTCCAGCTCTTTCTCCTCCTCGTTTACAGTGTACAGGGAGGCGGAAGTTTTGCTGTAGTGGGTGGTCTGGTGGTGTTTTTTTTTTTTCTCCCGTTATACGGAATATTTATCCGAAAGACGCACAGACAATTGTAAGGATTCTCTAATACAATAAGTGGGTAAGTTCGGAATGGCATTTGTGGGGACTGGAAAATGGTTTTCAAGGAGATTAATCAATTCATTTATTTGTTTTTTTTTTTTTGAGGACATAGATAAGGTTAGCAATGCAGTTAATGTGGGCAAATAAGGAAGTGAGTTTTAATTTATTTGAAATAGATATACTGGGTGTTCGTCGCGGAGGGTAATCGAGTTCTCGATAACACCTTTCACTAATCCATTGCACGGGACTAAGTGGTCAGAAAGCTGTTATTAAAGGACACGTACGATTAGAGTGTTTGCTCAAAAACCAAACACCACGGACAGTTTTTTGGGTCGATCAAGAGTTTCGTGCGCACGAATGATTTACCCGATGTTACACAGGCAAATTTCTTCGTGCACACAAAAACGTTTGAACGTTTCGCCTTACAGAAAGCCGACCCAGGGGTTGAATTACCGCATCCGTGATCGAGTAGTACGTGACTGAATATGTTATTGCTTTGCTTGTGAATTCCACAAAATTCAGTGACGTATATCTCGCTCACGGCTGCGGTAGTTCGGCCCCCCCAGGTTTACTTTAATCAAGAGACTTCCAAAAGCCTTGATAGCCTATGCGAACCAAGATACCTTTTGACTCAATGCTTCGTAGAACAAGAGAAGAGCTTAAAATTTGGAACCGTCTTTTTTGAATTTATTTATGCGCAAACAAATATTTCACTGTGATGAAGGCTCAAACGTGGAGTACGAATTTTAGTGCACGACAAACATTTAAAAAAAAAAAACAGCGCAAAATTTGGTCATTTAATTATATGTGTTTATGGATTGAAAATGTCTGATTGGTACTAATCCATGATGGCAACGCCAAAGTGCTCCACAAAGTCAACCATTTATGATACGACTCAGCTTACAAATGAAAATTTTTGTGTAAATGTCAAACGCCAAAATGTTTAGGTCTCAAAAAGAAGATACCAATATGGAAACCTAGGACTTGCGTAAAACAATTTAAAATAGTTTTCATAGACTAATTTCAGAGTCGAAATTTGGGATCTTTCTGAAATGCGTCCTTAAATTAAAAATAGCCGCCGGATTAGCATAAGACCGATTCAACCCCAAATCAGCTTTAAAAGTTGAGTGTCTGGGATTAAAAGTGTTTGCTCAAAAACCAAACGCCACAGACAGTTTTTTTTGGGTCGTAAAACACAAATCGTTTCTCAACAAACTAAACAAAAAATCGATGTCAGGAAAAACCGTCGATGGACTACAAACTTTTGACCAAAATTTCGGAGTTCAAATTGTCATCGCAAATACTCGTGTGATGAACGAAGTTTTTTTTTACTAAACGGTTGACGATTAATTTTATAATTCTAGCCCTCGTTCATCTCAAAATTATGATTCCAAACCTGTTGGTCAAATTTAGAAAACCAGAAATTGGCGACTTAAAGAAGCCGGACGAAAAATGAGGTGTATTGTCCGATCGGAATTAAATGCGGTAATTTGGTTTTGCCTGTGCTGTGAAAACCAGTTGTTCAAAATTTCCAAACTCAAAATGTCGGCCACAAAAACCGTCTGACTCAACTCATAGTGTCGTGGAGGACAGTTTAATGATTTTATTTGGCCTTTCAGTTTAAAAAAGGAAACAAACAAAGCTGCTCCAAAATGGTGTCAGAAATTTTGAAAATTTCGGACACTAAACTGTTGATAGTTTTTAGCTGTGGGCGTTTCAGGTTAAATTAAAAAGAAAACTGCTTTGAATTCAGCATGGCTGCATAGCGTACAAATTCTGACGCATCTTGTCCGAATCAAAAGATTTTCAGCATTGAGATATATTTATATAGTTGGCGCAAAATGTCCCTAGGGACCCAAGGCCTAGCTTCTCGCAACCATTCGTTTTGTGTGAGTTTTATTTTTGGAACGAATGGAAGGGATCTACAATTTTATGCCGATTCCAAACGGCTAATTGAGAAGCTCTAAAGACAGTTATACTCTCGGATGTTTGTCAGACGTTCGCGAGAGGTGGCGCAGTGGAAAAAACCCCAAGTTGGAATTTGGGTTTTTTGCGGGATTCGAACCTGGGACCCCTCGCTTAGTAGTCCAACACACTAACCACTAAGCATTGAGATGGTTTAGGTGAATTTTGCGAAATTGAAATTGTTGCCGAATTTTGGTCAAAAGCTGTACTAGAAGTTATCAGATTCTGAATGTTTTGTTCAAAACGATTTTAAATTTTGGCACGCATTACCCGTATCGAATGGAAGTCGTTATCTGGGTATTCACCAAGTTCGATTTTTGGTTGCATTCGCATTTTAATCTTATCCATAGTTCCCTTTAAAGAACGAGGGCTACAATTGTACATAACTTTAAAGTTCAACATGGAGGCGATTCAGCTTTTTAATTTCTGTCTTATCTGATTGAAAATGACTACCCATACTGGTTACGAAATATGGGGTTCCGTGGTGAACTGTTGCAAAAAAAAGGTTGCACTCTTATGTAAAAGGCCCAAAATCTTGATAAGTCTGAGACTCATACATAAAGGTGAAAGCAAGAATTATTTTTCTTAAGGAATTTATCAACTTTGGATAAGTGTTAAATTAAGAGCTTTTACGGAGACTCATTGTTCATAGGTGATGACCGCAACGTTATGTGATAATTACAGGGATTGTCTTTTTCCAATACTTTTGGTCTGGATTCTCAATAGCCGCGGAAATCAGAGAGGGAAACCAGTCGATTGTGAGGATTGAATTGTGCAAAATGTTGATGGTATGCGAATAGGATCCGTCATTAAAGACTTAATTCTACACGAGCAGAACTACGCACAAGGGGAAAAGGAAAAGCACTATATACGAGTGCCTTCTCTTCCAGTCAACAAAGACGCAAGAACTTGCGCAAATCCTCCGTACATATCAACTTTCAGATGCCAATACGAATTCCCACCGTGATTTATTGCCCCATCTGCTAGGTACAAGTTTCAAATAACTCCATTCAATACCCAATCACAGCTAATCGCACATTTCAATCACCATTGTAGCGGGATACGAATGAAAACTCAAAACGCTGGCATAACCTCACACCTAAATCAAACAGCCAACAGTATGACACTAGTAAATACAAGGATCATAATACAGCCATTTCTCTTCCGCGTTTTGTCCGCCTCAATGACACCTGCTTCGCTCCCCAAAAGGGCGGCTGGCGGCGTGCAAAAAGTTTCGACAAACTCCCAAAGCAGATAAAAAATTGCAAAACATCTCAAAAAGTTTTCGATATCATGCCTGCAACCTTCTTGGCAGTGGCCTTTAATCAGGACTGTACACAAGCGAAGGGTGTTAAATTATCACACCAACGACCAACCTGACAAAGGATATTAAACGTTTGAAATATGATCTGGAGAAGTGGAGTGTAATTGTAGGTAGAGAGGAGGTATCCAACTCCTTCGTCGGCAAAGCCCAAAAGATATCTACGTGCCGGCGATTAGATGTTTTCAAATATTTCACTGTTACTTGATACTTATTTCTAAGTCTGTCCCTTCAATGCCTAACCCTACTTCAAATCGAAGCAGAGATATTTATTTTCAAGAGGATCTTACCGTCTGTGATTTGATTCCGCATGCTCTTGTGACAAAAATCCTTTTGCACTCATCACAGATGCTTTGCTATAAGTGTGGTATATAGACGAGCATCAGGGTGCGGGAACAAGGACCCATCATTTTTCTTGACTTTTGTCTCCATACTGACAAAGTAGACTGGCGAAAAGCTCTCAAATGTCCAGAGAATATTATTGCAGAGGATTGGGTGAGTCCTCTCCACTGTCACGAAATGTTTCGGGTATTTTATCGAAGAAAATCCTTTTTCTTTTACCCCAGAAATAGACGGTTGTCTTCAGCTAAAGGTATATAGAGGGGGGACATATACTATACATTGAATCTTTCTGTCGCTCTAAGCTGCAGCATATACATGTACGTGTAGATGGGAATCAAGGAAGAGGGTCATTTGGGGTGCTTAATGCGAAACTTCTAAGTGAATGTCTTAGTATCCTTTTAGGAGGATATAATTTGCATTGATTTATGCTCCGACATTTCAGCATATGTACAAGGAAATGTTAAAGTTATACGTTTGTGAATAAATCAAACCCGAGTCTAATTACCGGGTATGAATTATGTGGTGCGTATGTATTGGTCAGGGATTTCGGTATGTTATATGTGGCAATTGGTTGCGGTCGGGCTTCTGACTGATTAATGGGAACTGATTTTAATCGACTTGAGGCCGAGTCCCTGTCATGCGGAAGTAGGGTTTTAAGTGAACCTAACTAATATGTATACTGTACAGCCATCCTCATTCTGAATACATCGAAATTCCCAAAGTTCCTTCACCCGACCGTAATGGTGTAGCGACGTGCATAATCCACTAAGTAAAATTCAATGCACGAGTGCAGCAGGCACCACACCAAATTATGAACACAGAATTCTTGACTGCATTGTCATCATTACGAGTGGTGCTGCCATGGCAACGGCATGCACGACGATGACAGCATGAACAATGGAAATAACTCTCTGACCGGTACCGGTACTCGGCCAGCCAACAAGCGGACAGTAGATACACGGACGACGACGGAGAGGTGTGATGCTACGTGAGCGAAATCCTTGATTTTCTATGAAATTCTATGCGCGAGGCAAATTGTTAATAGTTTCTTCACTTTGGCTCATTATTTGCTGATAGCAATTACTTTCATAGCCCGTTCCGCAAAACCCCATGTGTCACAAATAACTTCTGTGCTGGAGACAGAAGTGTGCTGGAGGAGTGTTTTGTTGTGCATTATAAAATGGAAAATAATAATTTGCCGAAAAAAAGAAGGTTAAGTGACTATTTTATAAAGCGGAGTAGATGGAGGGTTGGCTAAGACTTGTGGCTGTTTATTTTGCCGTATTCGGGGTCAGCTTTGAGTGCGTTGAAGAGCCTGAGCTCTGCGGCTAACACGAACTTTTAAACTTGAATTAATTATATCATGGTAGGGATTTTGCTAAGCCTTGAAAAGTTCTCAAGGAATATTCAACTGGGAAAGCTTTACCCATCCGTCTTTAAGGTATGTAAAATTCATGTGCACTAGTCCACTCGCAGTATGCATTGCAAGGCTTGTCTGGGAAACGTCCTTATCATTCAAATTAAAGGGACTGCGTTCAACCATAATTCGCACGATACCTTCTTTTTGTTGTAAGATTTGAAAGCGTTTAGAGCCCGAAAATCATGGAACTTTATATTGAGCCTAAGCTATTTCTTATATTGTGACGTAACTGCGCAGGGTTAGAGTTGAAGCGAAGCACTTGTGGCGGAATCTTTAATACAAAACAACGTCAGGCATATATTTTCTTTTTTGACCGTGTCTCTTGTTACGTAGAAGCAAAAGGAACGTGGGTTAGTGCAAACCGTTTGTCGTAATCTTACAAATTTGTAATTCATACGTCGAGTCCTTTGTCTCAATAGAGAGTTGCCTTTCTTCGAATAAAGGAGACTTGGTAATAATTTAGAAAGCTATTGGGGCTCGCTGTTGGTCTAAGAGACGAAAGCTGTGACTCTATGCATTGTTTTTTCGCCTCAAGGTAGGCTTCAAAGTAGCCCAATGAATGTGCTGATTGGGTGACAGCTGAACAACTGTGCTGAAAATACGGATACAGCAAGCTAAACGCTCAATTTTTCATCTCCAGCAAACTTCTGCGTACTTTTTGTCAATTCAACAGAGGTCAAGTCGCAAAAAAAGTATAGCAACTAGCCCTCAAAAACTACAAGTAACCCGTCTAAATCTGGTGGATCTGTTAGTCAAAATCTAACACCACTCGTCCGCAAAACCACGGAAAGATGGTCATCCTTTGGAAATGTCTACCCGATTGCACTCAAGGCAGAACTCGAACAGAAGTCCACGGAAGGTGTTCTAAAAATATAGAAACTTCGCTCTAAAGCTCTACAGTTCCCCTTAAGCACAGAGATTCGATATCCCTAACCAATCCCTTTCCCAACGTCTAATTTAATGTCCCCACAGCGGCCAAAACTATTCCCAATCGCAGACATCTCGAATACATTAATCCTGCATCGTGTCAAAGGGAATCCTCGCACCCGCATGTTATTGGATTTATCTCTGATTTTCCCTGTTGAGTAACATTTTATGTTATACGATGTTACACGAGTAAGGGCCATCAGAAAACCAATTCTTATAGCTCGTACGATAGTAGGTATGCGGTGTTCTATTTTAGGTCACAAATAGATACCCGACACGAATCGAAATGAAAAACTAAAATAGATCTAAGATGGAATTTGACACAAAACCTTGATGGGATTACGATTAGAGCGTCTTAATGCCTTAGATGTCCTTCCGTAGTTGAGTTGTAGCATACAAAACAGAGAGAGAGACAGAAAGAGAGAGAGAGAAAAAGCCACCCCGCTAAGTCCAAAAGTTTGCCCCATCAAAATGGACTAAACATCGGCCGGCTCCAGCCTATATAGTCTGTCCAAAGAAATAGGTGATGAACCAAACACATATTATCCGTACTTAATGCCGTTTTCTATTACAAACTACTCTTATCCTTAATCCAACTGGAAACGATGACCTTAGGATGGTTTTCGGCATCCATTTATATTTGCTGTTGTTTCTTTTATCCCGGAGAGTCTATCTGTGAGAGCGGGAATGATGACAATTCGAGAATATCACAGATAAATCCATTTTAAATGCCCGAATAATGGAAAGGATAACATGGAAAGTCTTTTTAGCACTCTGTGGCAGCGCCCTGCCCTCTCCTTTGATCTTCAATTGGAGAGTAGACATAAAAACGGATAAAAGTGAATAAAGTGGATACAAGTGTAACCGAAAAAAACAAAGAGAAGTGTTTCTTTGGTTATATGTTTCTTTTTTTCTTGCCATCGTGAATGTGCTGGTGTGTGGAAATTCTCAAGGATGGTAATAAATAGATGCCATTGGGGTTAACTTGTGTCTCATTGGGGCGCGCGCTATCTTAATGAAATCTCTGTGAGTGCGAGCTTTTGAAATGTCGTACTTTATTTATATTTCGTGCGTAGTATGGGTAGTATCTTCTTTTTCAATCAAATGGTTTGAACAACGGTAAGCATACTGCTTGAACGGTACACGAACTATGGGTCAAGGGAGCAAAGGTCGAGTGATTTACTGATAAGAGATTGGATCAAGGAGGAGTGAGTTAAAAGAGAAGAAGGGGCATTTCCCAATAGGCCCCAAATTGGGCGCCAATTACTTTTTTTTTTCGTCACCTAAAACTCTACACATACCAACTGTAAATATACAAATATGAACTAGCAAAAAATGTTATTCAACTAAAGACTGACAGATAAGTAGGAGTAGTTGGAGGGTCTAAGGTTCAAACTGAAGCCAACCTAGTTGAGAGGCATGATGCTTATTTAAATAAAGAAAAAAGACCGCACGCTGGGCGCAATTTATCAAGAAGTCTAGTTTTTGCCTGGAAACATCAATCATACCATTGGATTTACAGCTTCACTGCGCGGAAGAAGGAAGGAACTAAGACCCACATCAAGTGGAAATTCTGTTAAAGACCTCACACTGAGCGTAATTTTTTGTGGAAGATAATTTTTCGTCTGTATACAAGGAGCACCAAACAGGTTTGCAGATATGAAGCCTTTCTCTTAAGACATAAAAAACCAAAAAGCGAAGGAAAAATTTGCGAAAAAAAACTTAAAAATGTTTTGTGTAGATTTCTTGCTGTGCGTCGTTTATGCAGAAGCTGATTTTCCTTCCGTGTTTTTTTATGGATACATACATACATATAAGCTCTCACTTAAAATGCAGAAGAAACTGAAACTACAATCAAGGCCAAAGACAAGTTGCGACGGGGTATGACGACATTTTGTTGAAGACCTCATGTTGGGCGCCATTATAAGTGGTTTTTTATTTGGTTTTCATGTAGGATTAACACGGTGTGCCTTACAGCTTTACTTTGAGAGCGGAAAGATACTGAAAAAAATATTTAGCGCCGATTACAGACAATTTGTTATAACCCCATGTTGGGCGCCATTTTGGGACGAAATATCTAATTTCTTTTTTGGGGTAGTTTCAAAGGAATACGCGGACACAAAGCTTGGTAGTACTATTTAGGTAGAATATAGAGTGCGCAACCTGAACAAGATACCATTGAAGCAGCTGCTTGTCATGAGACTAAAGATCGAGTTGACCCGAACTGAAGCAATATTAAGGGAAAAAGAAAGCATGTGACTACATTTGTGGAAAAGTAATTGAGGGCTGCTTGTCAAAGAAAACTCTAGCGGTACAACCGTCAACTGAAAAGCCAGATTCTGTCAAAGAGGGAAGCAACGCATGACCGTCATATATTTAGTTTGCTCCAGCAATGATTTGCAAAACTATACTTAACCAGACCAACATTTTGATCAATGTACCAGTGAACCCAATTCTCCCTCCCAACCGACCTTACGTTGGGCGCCATCACCATAAATAATAGTCTGACTCCGAATATCTTATAAAGCTGTCCTCTTCAGAAGGTATTTCCTATAATTTTCACCAAAGGATAATGAAATCTCAAAACAAACGCCGCCTTCATGTCCCGATTTACTTACAAATCTCCTCCAAAGTACACTTCCGCCGCTCCGGAAAAGAAACACCAACTTGACACTTTTATACTCCACAACCAAAGGCACTGAACGACAATTGCCATCCACACAACTAGGAATCTCCCATCTTAACAACGGCAATGCCAAGACTAGACCGAAACCAATTTCTAACAAGGTTAGGGGCTATATTTACTTTGTTACGTTGTGCCAAATTTACGAGTGATATTGAATAGGGACAAACATCCACATATCCTGGGTAGATGGTTCGATGGTCATATTATAGGGAAATGGCTGTGCCGGTTGGTTCTTCTCTGGGGCAGCGGAACACCAGATTTATCAGTATTGTTGGGCTTTTGTCGTTGCCTTGGTCATTCAACTATGTAGTGCCAACCTACATATACACGGGATGGGGACAATTACTAAAAGGGATTTGCACGCATTTTACAACACACAGTCCAGAGATGTTGTGTGTGGGTTTTTAATGTCACGGATTAATGTGTACTGTGTTCGACTGGAATGTTTTGTGTCCTCGTGTACCAGAGGACACTATCTGGCGTAATTTATTTACAGATGCATTTCAATACCATCCTGCATCCTTTTCAAGGCGGACTTGTGGGAAATGGGGAAGTCACATAAACGAGTGTAAATTTAGTGTCATTCACTGTTTGGGAGAGGCACTGTGTGAATAATTGACAAGGATGTTGTTAAATATGTACGATAGCCTCGATTTTTAGATTTTCACTCTTGGAGTTGTGTGACCTCGTCCTCTCATGGAGAGTGCAGTAGTGAGGTACCTACCGATCGATGATTATGAGTATTACCTGAAAATAGAAGAAGGGAAGACAGGGTCAGTAAGGAGATTCATATATACGACTGGTGAGAGATGATAGTTATGAAAGGAAATGGTAAGTTTATGGCGAGTCAAAGTTTCAATCAAATGAGGATATATATTGATGGTGTAGGAACAATTTGAGGGCGAGCAAAGGAACTCGTTTCCTGGGGACACATTTCTACAACTTTCGGCAAATTTATTTCACAAGGAAACCGTCAAATTAGTCGCCTTTTCGAGTTCCTATAGTAGGCAACATTTGTTCAAAACTGCATGTCACCCACGCAGTACATACTTCACGACCCACGATCCCACCACCTTCAATTAGGAACAAATTAGTTCAAAGCACTGCCCCAAACTAACATCTTGAGAGGACTTCAGCTGCTTCTGACACCGCTATTAAGCACCCACTGGTGCCCCACCAAAACAAGCATGCCAATTAAACTGCCACTGCTCCATCTACCAGGCTGAGCTTACATCACCTCCCATCAATAAACAACTGGCGAGGAATGTCGATTTAAAACAAAAACAGGACAACTTGCAATCGAGTCAGAACCCTCATCACCCTCCTTCATACACTTCGAATGTACAACTGAAATCGAATCATCGCTGTCAACTGGAAAATGCTGCATCCAAGAGTAGACCACCACCGGAGATTACCAGCTCCATAACGAGTTCATGACACTTTCGCTTCACTCGGTCTTCTAACAATACAAGCACGACAGTGGCGTCTAAGCGAAACAAAGTGCCCCTAAGTCGATTATACGGCGGCACACTGTAGATTACTTTCACGCTCATGCAAACATTTGATCGGACAACCAAATCCCCGCCAACTCCACAACGGGCTGCACTCTTGCACTCGGTGTAATCACAATGCAAGCGAGTGTCCTCTGTCCTTTCAACATTCAGAGAGAGAGAGAGAGGAGCATCTGTTAGGCGCCATTTTGTCCCCCCTTGTTTTCACCATGTTCAAAGTCCGACTGTGCCATTGCGGTCTTCAAATGGACGCAATTGCTGCCGTCTTTCTTTTGATTTTACGTTTTCTCGCCTTCCATGATGTTGTTTGCCGGTTCACTTCTGGTGGTGCGGCGTTTTGCATAATCTGAGAGGAAAGTTAGCCGTGTGTGCGTCCGCACACACTGTTCGATAAATATATATGTCATCATTCGGTGCGGCTCCATGGGAACAAGAAATCACAGATAGACTTACACACTTGGACGGCTTCGGCTCGGCCCGTAACATATCATTGCGAATGCAAGGAACCGGCAAACGAGAGTGCACATGTGTAAATGTTGTCACTGCGAATGGGTTTCTGTTTTCCAATGTTTGCCGACAGAGTTTTATTTGTACGTTTCTTCTTTTCCTTTTTTTGCTTCTCATTTTTTTTCAGCGATGCCCTGGTGTGGACAGTGGAAACTGGACACACACCATCATTGTGAGGGAAAATGAAGTTGCTGGTATTCATCGACCTATCAGGAAGTGTCTCCGGATTAAGTTTTTAATGCGATGATGGACGGGGAAACTCGATTAGCAGGTCACTGTGATTGTTTGTACATGGGAAATTAGTAGTCTTTGGGGGGGAGCGGGGTGGGTGTAGTTATTCTGGGACGAGTTGAGGGATATTGGGGCCGCGAGTATGTTGTTTGCGGTCAGTCAGAGTGATCAACTTCATATGAGCATGATTATTTGATAAAAAAAGGATTCGGGCATCTTTTTGATTGCGAGTGAATTAGGGACACCCAGTCATGGTCAGATCGTACCTCCCCGTGTGGGATAACGGATAATGGACATGGACATTTCATCTGCAGAAAGTGCAGAATGCTGTTGTGAAAAGATATGTAGTAATGCTTTGAGTTCAGACTTTTTCACATGCAAACATGTTTCAATCTGAAGCAGGACAAACCATCGGCAAAATGGGATCTTTCCGTGGATGAGTTAGCCATAAAATGAGTAAGTTCATAAGTCCAGCGGGGTATTAAAAAAATGGGATTAATTTTCCCTTTTTGAAGGACTATGTCTCTGTTCAATAATCAACTAGAAACACTGCGCGGATGTAGGGGAGATTCAACCACGTTGCGTATTGCACATTTCTTGACCAAAATCAGTTCAGTAGTTGTTACAGATATCAAAATGAACGACATTTTTAAGAAACCAACAGAAGATTTGGATCTAAACCCATTTTGACTGAACCTGCTTCAGCGCTAAGAGAAGTTGGAGCCTATACAAAAGTGTAGGTAGAAAGAAATCGGGTTCGATCACTTGAAACCCCACCCACTAAACTCTCGACAAGTTAAAATTCTTGGGATGCATAACAAAAACGTCCAAAGTCCAACTTGAACCTTCTACCTGCCTTCTAACCTCTGAGCACATGAGACTTACCTATATAGAGTGAAGACTTTAAACAGTAAAAAAACAATAAGAAACCAACAAGTACGAATGAGGACCGCTGGCTTTATATTCGCGGTCTCCTATAAAATTCCAATCGGCAAGATGTAAAAGAAGGTTAAGCCGAACTAATAACAGGGAAAACAGCTTCTTGGAACTTCTTCTCGATGCACTGTTTGAATGAGTCGAGAGCGAAGGAGCAACACCATCGGCCAAAAAGGTTGTCCACAAGTTTTAATTTAGAAAAAAATTGTTTGCCTGGCAATAAATCTTACATTCCTTCTCTATAACCCATGAACCGAGACAACAACTTCAGATAGGCAACTTTAGTTGCTGGAGTTTTTTTTTTAAGTTTTATGACTCTAAAGATTCGGTAACATGTCTTTATTAACACCTAAATGCACTACTACACATGAATCCATGAACATGAACGGTCAAAATTGTGGAGACCCTTTTTCCTAGACAATAAACTAGGGAGCTTGCAGCGCAAACCAGCCATGCCCACTTGAAAGTCAAGGTTTTGCCCGAACAAGAGTTTAATATGACAGACTTGTGGAAACCCTATTTCAGATAGAGGATAAACTGGGGATCTTGAAGCGCGTCTATACCCTTGGTACGAAGAACTATTCAAAGAACGTAAAAAGTTTTCGATAAACAGACACCGGGACTGGATCATGGTACCTACTTAAAATATGCATGTCTTAGCGAGGGCATTCGTCTCGACTCTAAAAAGGCCCAAAGATTAGTGCTTTGGCTACTGTTAAAAGGTATACCTCATTATAAGGGCGACCTTCCTCTTATCGACATACTTTGCATGATTTCGACAAGACTGAGACAGATAAATTTACAATAGGCTTCATCTGGCAACTTAAGATGGTGGAATGCCTCTCGAAACGCCAATAGGAATGTTGAAAGGAAAGACCAACCGTACCTATGCTCAGTCGACACGTTAATAACGAGACACCGAGCACATCATGGGTAGGCGCTTAAAAGAATGTACGAAGAAATACACCCTGAGCTGGACAATAAAAAGGTGCTTAAATCAGAGGGTTTGAAGCGTGTCATGACCTCTCTTTAAAGAGACGAAATACGGGACGATCTAAGTCAAACGAGTTGTTTTCGAACGAAATCCTCCTCTAAGACTATGACTTCTAGGAAAGAAATGAGTTCGAAGTCAAGTAGGTGTCGGTGTGTGCCACAAAGTTCAGTTCTACGTCTCATCTTGTATCCTATATATAAAAATAGGCGGACGGAAATAGTTAAATGAAGAACAACTTTCACTGTTTTAAGCAAAACTTTTCTGTTGATTTTTTTTTGTTGGGCAGATTGTGCAGAGACGCAATTTGATTTCCAATATGCTGTCAAGTCACTGGAATGGTAGAATTTCTACCTTTAGGCGAACTCTAGTTATCTTAAATTTACGGAACTTTTGCGACCTTGCCGACAACATCTTGCTGGTTGAATGGTTCCTGCGTTTACTCTAAGCTTCCAATACCATATTGAGAGCATTTAGACAGAAAAAAAAAAAAATCAAAGGTCAGCTTCTCGCAACGTTCGTTCTGTGGAAGTTTTTCATTTTGCGGGATGAATGGAAGTCCGAATGCCTGAATTGAGAAGCTTTTCCAGGACTGTAGCACTCTCGGATGATTGTCAGGCTTTCGCGAGTGGCGGCGCAGTTGAAAAAGACCATCTTGTAATGTAATCTTGTGTTTTTCCGTGAGTCTAACCTGGGATCCCTCACACAAAGGCTCAGAATTGCGACTACACTTAAGCGAATGGGTCGGTTGTCGGTAGCCGAGTAACCTCCCAAGGCTGTGACTAAAATTGAGTTCGTTATTTACATTGAAAAATGCTTGCAGGCTTAACCACTTAAGAAGATCTTGTTAGCTTACTCTAAAAATGCTCGAACAGAAGGTGAAAAACTTAAAATCGTTGCGGAGACGAATAATCCAAGGACGTTGAAATATCGTACTTCAATCAGAAAAGAATGTTTGAGTGCCTGCCCCAATGTCCCTTGCTGCTGACCATACTGTGCCTCCATTGCAACACTTACTCCACCACAATCATACATAACGAGCTTTCGTTTCGCAATCTATCTAGACGCCAACGTGTGTATCTATACCAACTGTGGTGTGCTCTTCATGAACGCTCCAAAGAAGCCCCCTATCAACGAGGTGGCACAGACAAGACACAAAACAGCACAACACTTGAGATTTATGATAGCATTTCTTTTCGCACTGGAAATTGTTTCTCCTAAAGCGGTAGTCCTTGTGCAGCCGTATCCCTTACCGGCAGATGTATAGTAATACCGACTATCGACCTAAGAGTGAACCCGGCTTCATACAGTGCTGGCTTATCAGATGATAGCCCGCTTTTAGCTTGTTTTGCTGCACACATGCACACTCGGAGAAAGTATCTATTCCGTCATATCGCGTGTGGAACGGAAAGAGCAGCCGCATCTATAGATTTGTATCCTTGAATTTATTCGTAGATTTTTTTTTTCCTCCCAGACGGGTTAGAGTTGTCCCCGACCATTAACATGGAACAGTAGTGAGCGGGCAGCTTGCTGGTAAGGGTAAACTTGTGGGTAAAGCCAGTTGGATCGCTGTTTCAATTTTCCCTGCGATAAGAGTCACAGGAGAGGCGCATCGCACATGTGTTCTCGCGCTAAAAAAAAAAGTTTTCTGCCCGACCTTCGGTGCCACTATTTTCTCTGTGTACCGTACACAAAAGTTCCTTATTTATTATTTATTTTGCTCTCTCAGTGTCTTGTGTTTGCCTTAAGTTTGTCGTCGCATTTTTTTTTTGTTGTTGTCGCCTTCAAAGCACTTGCTGTTAATATCATTTCCGATTTCTTGTGCACAAGTGCTAAGGGGTTGTGATACAACCAACGAGATACGATGGCAGCGCGAAAAAGTTAAAAATGCACTGCACTCTCTCTTTCTCTCTGGTGGGGGTTTATAGTTGCAAAAAGTCATCCTTCATATTTATTTATGTTTTCCGCCAGCATCAGTACCAGTACCAGTATATAGTTGTTGAGAGGAGCATGAGGTCATGAGGTTGAGCCCCATGGTGAGGGAAAATACTTTTAATGGTGTTAGTTGGTGAAAAGTTCAGAGATATATACATTTTTGTTGTTGCTGCATAAAGTAAATTAAGACGACAAAAGAGTTGATGTTTTTTTGATTTGAACTTTTTAAGGAGGATTTATTCAAATCTTGTGGACCGCTTTATGCTAAAGTTTTGACATGGGCTGGTGGCACACTCAAGGCGCTCACACTGCAAGTGACTGGTGTAGGTACATATAGTTTTTCCATTTCTGTGTGCCGATGCTTTTGACGGCAAACGGAATTGGTTTAAAAGATTAGGCGAAGAGTATCTCCGTCGGAGAAGGACTGTAGACCGGTCTTCGAACGCCAGCCTTTTTTTTAGAGGGCACATGCAGTAGTGCCGAAAACATGAACAGATACCGATGAATTGGTGCGGTAGAGTTGAGCTTCGTGAGAAATGGAACACTGGATGTCAAAAGCATGAATCTGTTTGACTTTTCTAGCTCGTTAAAAAGTGAACACATAGCTATAGAATCCTTGTGTAAGACCTAGAGGACTTCACGTCTTTTAAGGTCACGGAGTTAAAGGCTTATCTGACCAGGAACACCCAAAACCAGGGGTAGAATCAAACATGCTGCAATAAAACTTAGATATATTGACGTAGGGTTTTTAATGAAGAACTTTAAAAAGTAATTGTGTTTGGGTCCTGCGGTTGGGGGAGAATAAGCAACTACAGGCGCGTACTCTATGAGCTGTACCAAGAGGTATATATTGTACAAAAAGCCAACAAAAACGTCGACATCATTGGCTCGCTGCTCGGATTATTTTCAAACCGCATGCCTTAGCTTCGAGATGATAATAAACCTCTGAGACTCTCGGACAGAACCTCTTCCTGAAAGACCAAGCTTTCTTTGGCATTCACGAAAGCGTTTGGCGCAGTGCATCATCTTGAGACTCTTCACTAATTGAGAGAGCCCAAGTTAGTTAGTTTGATAAAGTACGACAGAAAAATCTGCCACTGGTTCAGTGGTATGTGTGCCTCAAGTTTGAATTCCGGAAAAAAACACAAATTCCTTTTTAGGGTCTTTTTAAGTGCGACGCCACTTGCCGAACCTCTGACACACACCTGAGAGATTAACTGTAATGAAAGAGCTTCTCAATGCACTCATCCGCATTTGACATAGAATTGTAGGCGACTTCGATTTGTCCCAAAATTAAAATGGTTGTAAGAATCAAACTTATATTTTAATTAGCTTTTTGAAATTACCATAGCTTAGAGTCTTCTGAAGTCGATAGTCTTCTCGCACCGAGCGTCAAGCTGGTCGAGCTTTTGCTCTAAGTACGTAAAGAGGAAGATATTCTTATTTTTTGGATGAATTCGGCCAGTAGAGGGCGCTCTTTAGTTGTCTATCCAGGTGTGAAACTAGTGTAGGTCTACACGCAGAAAAATTGACCTTAACCGAGTGGAATTTTCGCTCGGTTAAAAAAAAATGTGTTGAAATCAACTAAGTCTCTGTAGAAAACAAATGAGTTATTATTGTTAAAAACTACCGTGTTAAAAAGGTTAAATACATGTTGTTAAAAATAACACACTAAATGTTTGTTATCAATTAAGTTGCTTCGTTAATATTAACCAACCAGTCTCGTTTTCCTGTTTGGTTAAATTCAAACAAGTATCTTGGTTAAGAAAAACCTACTAAATTTGGGGTTTTAACACATTGATTGGTTATTAATAACCGTGCTACTCATGTAAAATTAACCAAACGAATGTGTGTTAAAATCTAACAAGCTCTCTGTTAAAAACAACCAATAAACGTTGCTTAAATACAACCAATGACTTGTTTGTTTTTAACCCTTTTACTCGTGAGAATTTAACCAAGCGAATGTGTGTTAAAATCTAACAAGCTCTCTGTTGAAAACAACCAATAAACGTTGCTTAAATACAACCAATGACTTGTTTGTTTTTAACCCTTTTACTCGTGAGAATTTAACCAAGCGAATGTGTGTTAAAATCTAACAAGCTCTCTGTTGAAAACAACCAATAAACGTTGCTTAAATACAACCAATGACTTGTTTGTTTTTAACCCTTTTACTCGTGAGAATTTAACCAAGCGAATGTGTGTTAAAATCTAACAAGCTCTCTGTTGAAAACAACCAATAAACGTTGCTTAAATACAACCAATGACTTGTTTGTTTTTAACCCTTTTACTCGTGAGAATTTAACCAAGCGAATGTGTGTTAAAATCTAACAAGCTCTCTGTTGAAAACAACCAATAAACGTTGCTTAAATACAACCAATGACTTGTTTGTTTTTAACCCTTTTACTCGTGAGAATTTAACCAAGCGAATGTGTGTTAAAATCTAACAAGCTCTCTGTTGAAAACAACCAATAAACGTTGCTTAAATACAACCAATGACTTGTTTGTTTTTAACCCTTTTACTCGTGAGAATTTAACCAAGCGAATGTGTGTTAAAATCTAACAAGCTCTCTGTTGAAAACAACCAATAAACGTTGCTTAAATACAACCAATGACTTGTTTGTTTTTAACCCTTTTACTCGTGAGAATTTAACCAAGCGAATGTGTGTTAAAATCTAACAAGCTCTCTGTTGAAAACAACCAATAAACGTTGCTTAAATACAACCAATGACTTGTTTGTTTTTAACCCTTTTACTCGTGAGAATTTAACCAAGCGAATGTGTGTTAAAATCTAACAAGCTCTCTGTTGAAAACAACCAATAAACGTTGCTTAAATACAACCAATGACTTGTTTGTTTTTAACCCTTTTACTCGTGAGAATTTAACCAAGCGAATGTGTGTTAAAATCTAACAAGCTCTCTGTTGAAAACAACCAATAAACGTTGCTTAAATACAACCAATGACTTGTTTGTTTTTAACCCTTTTACTCGTGAGAATTTAACCAAGCGAATGTGTGTTAAAATCTAACAAGCTCTCTGTTGAAAACAACCAATAAACGTTGCTTAAATACAACCAATGACTTGTTTGTTTTTAACCCTTTTACTCGTGAGAATTTAACCAAGCGAATGTGTGTTAAAATCTAACAAGCTCTCTGTTGAAAACAACCAATAAACGTTGCTTAAATACAACCAATGACTTGTTTGTTTTTAACCCTTTTACTCGTGAGAATTTAACCAAGCGAATGTGTGTTAAAATCTAACAAGCTCTCTGTTGAAAACAACCAATAAACGTTGCTTAAATACAACCAATGACTTGTTTGTTTTTAACCCTTTTACTCGTGAGAATTTAACCAAGCGAATGTGTGTTAAAATCTAACAAGCTCTCTGTTGAAAACAACCAATAAACGTTGCTTAAATACAACCAATGACTTGTTTGTTTTTAACCCTTTTACTCGTGAGAATTTAACCAAGCGAATGTGTGTTAAAATCTAACAAGCTCTCTGTTGAAAACAACCAATAAACGTTGCTTAAATACAACCAATGACTTGTTTGTTTTTAACCCTTTTACTCGTGAGAATTTAACCAAGCGAATGTGTGTTAAAATCTAACAAGCTCTCTGTTGAAAACAACCAATAAACGTTGCTTAAATACAACCAATGACTTGTTTGTTTTTAACCCTTTTACTCGTGAGAATTTCCCAAAAATAAAGTAACATTCTGTTCAAAAAAAGAGAATTCTCCTCGATTTATTTTACATTCCATTTTTCCATAAAACAATTCTATAAAACATTTTCATCGAAATATGTACCTATCTGATATTTGTTATACGTAGAAATTGTGTATCTGTTAATTTTATCATTCAACTTGGTAAATTTCAACAAACACATACTGTTGTTTCTTAACAAGTTATACGCACACCACGAATTACGACGCTGCTTTTTCAAAACGCAGAAACCAGGGATGAAAAAATAATCGCAATTGTACTTTTATCGACACAGTTGATTTAAAGATATATACAAGTACGATTTGCCCAAATTCAGAACTTTGATGAATATATTCTACTTCTGAAAATACGTTCCGACATTCCTTCCGAATTTAGTACATTCACATTTCACGAACAAACTAAATTCTAAACAGGCTAATACAGCCTTAAAAACAAAGTTTTCTCTACTACTTTTTTGGCTTGCAATAGGAAAAAAAGAACACAGACAAAAATGGCCAAAGCAACAATTTTTTTTTTACATTTTTGTCTGATAAAATATGGCTTTTACTCTTAATTGTAGCTAGGCACTTGAAAACTAATTTAAGATAGGTATCTAATTGTAAGAAAATTTGCCAAAGGTACAAATTTAATGCAAAATAAATATTAGCTTTTTATTGAGTCCAATTGACATAATGGCCTTAACGCAATATTAATCTAATCTGTTTCTGTAGATATAATGAAGTAAAATTAAGTAATTTTTCACTCTGCGATTCAATCATTTTGAGAACCAAGCTAATGAAAAAAGCTACACTTTTGCACATGCTGAACAAAATGGTATAGTCTTTAGTTTAGCCCTTTACTTCAAAATTTGTAAGTACCAAACTCGTTTCGACCTATGCGTTGGTGAGAGATGATAATAATAAAACTTATATCGTTTTCCACGCGGCAAAAAGAAGCGTCCGGCAGAGTCCGGAATCAAAAAGATAGATTCTGAGATTTCATCTAATTGTGCTCTACAATATGGTATATATAGTCCTGCATTTATCACTTTATTTCAAAATTTGTTAGTACCAGACTTGTTTTGAACTATGCGTTTTGTGAGAGTTGATAATAACTAAACTCATAATGCAATTGGTACATACACATTTTAAAATAAAGATACAAACAGAAAATTATATATACCATCTTGTAAAGCACAGTTAGGAGAATTTGAAGAAACCAAGGAAGTATTGGTAACCAATCTCGACTTCCAGGAGCAGCCTTGAATAAATCGTCTTTTTCATTGCTGTGCTGCCTTTGCTAGGCCTTTGCGATCACAAATTATTCACGCACAATTGAACCCATTTCGGTACAGCACCTAAAAAATCAGTTTTGTCATCCCTGGTAGAAAATATGTGTGTGGCTGTTGATACAGATCATTCACGAACAATGGAAAACATTTGGGTACAATACCAAAAACTCGTTTTACATTCCTGGTAGGTAGAAATATGTGTGTGGCTGCAGATACAGTCAACTCGGTTAATATCTACAAACACAAGGCTTCTCGTTCATCTGTAAAACAGTGTGTCTCGGTTGATTTTAACACATACATCGTGTTATACGCATACGCATACTATCGCGAATTATGAACGACGCACGCTGCTCGCGACTAGTAATTGAGTCATTAAGTGTTGAACCTTTGTAGTGGCTGGTGGTGTGAAATCTGTGATAAGTGAAAATAAAAAAAACAAAAAAGACAAGGAAAAATAAAAAATTCATATTTATTGGTGAGTACATAATATTATTATCTTGTTTTCCTCTTGTTTAAAACAAATTATTGTCAATTTTGGTGGTTTTTATGTGAAAAAAGAAATAGAACTAAAGCAACGAATTTCAACGTAGTACTCGGTTAATAATTGCCGAGTTGAGAAACACTCGGTTAATATCAACCCTTTCAGTCTGGTATCGTGTTTTGACATGTTTTTTTCTTCTGGGATTCAGGTTCTTTATTAGCGAGTGCATTAACTATGTTGTTTTTCTCGAGTTTTAAACAATTTATTGTCAATTTTGGTGATATTCAAGTGAAAAAAAAATAGAACCAAAGCAAAGAATTTCAACCTAGTACTCGGTTAATAATTGCCGAGTTGAGAAACACTCGGTTAATATCAACCCTTTCAGTCTGGTATCGTGTTTTGACATGTTTTTTTCTTCTGGGATTCAGGTTCTTTATTAGCGAGTGCATTAACTATGTTGTTTTTCTCGAGTTTTAAACAATTTATTGTCAATTTTGGTGATATTCAAGTGAAAAAAAAATAGAACCAAAGCAAAGAATTTCAACCTAGTACTCGGTTAATAATTGCCGAGTTGAGAAACACTCGGTTAATATCAACCCTTTCAGTCTGGTATCGTGTTTTGACATGTTTTTTTCTTCTGGGATTCAGGTTCTTCATTAGCGAGTGCATTAGTTTTGTTTTTCTTGGGCTTTTTTTTTCTTTTATGGCGATGTTCGCAACTTTTCTGGGACGAACTATTTAAAATGATTTCTGTCTATGTTTTCATCATTTCGAATCGTTTGTCACCAATAAATGGCGAACATCGTCTTAAAACCAGGCATAGCCTTAGTTCTCAATGTTTCTGTCAGTAGTAATTTAGTAATTAAATGATCGTATTTTGATATGCACATGCTCATATTAACACGTGCTTCACAGTTATCTAAAATGGATGAAGAAGTGTCAACCTTACTAAAGGAGTGGGGCCTGGAAGCCTACGTAGACATTTTTAAAGGTTCGTTTATATACCAAAACGTAAATTTATACAATATTATTCGCATATAAGAAAGTTGTAATTTGCTTAAAGTATTTTTGCTACACATGTGTTTTGCATTTTTGATTTCGATTCCTTACGGCACGAAAATTCTTTTGCGCTTGAAAAGCTTTTTAGAAGCTTGTGTTTTTCACAGACGATTCTTTCTTATACGCGACTTTCTTATGCAAGGTGGTGCAAAATTAATCCTCCAATTTTGTTTTTGAATTACTTTTTTGCTAAATTAATTTGATTGACGTACGAAGCTATTTGCAAAAATTATAAAATCTTCCGAAAGGGTGATTAAATTTGCGCCATTTTGTATATCTGATAAAAACCTATACTTTGCAAGTGATTAACTACGTGACATTGGTTAATTTTCATTTATAACAGAAAATGCTATAACTTCAATGTCTTTGGCGCTGCTTGGTGCCAGAGAGATAAAGGAAATGATCCCAGTTATAGGGCATCGGGTTCTGTTTACACGGAATTTCGAAGAATGGCGGAAAGCTATGCACCCTAATGCGTCCACGACTTTGGTTGGTTCATATTATTTAACCATTTGAAATGGTAGAAATAAAGTCTTTTTATTTTTCAGACTTTTGAAACTTCAGAATTATCTCTTGCTACAAACACACAAGAACAAAACGACTGCCTTAATTTCTCTTTTAGTGAGATTCTGCCAAATTTCGCTGTTAGCGACAGAGGGGATGCACTAGATTCCCCTTCAAGCGTTGTTGCTGATGATCAATTCAGCGAAAGTTTAGATGTAAGTACAGGGTTTAAATCGGAAAGGTGATTAGTGTTGATTGATGGTCTCTGCTTTCAATTTGCGTTTCTTTATGCATTCAGAGATCAATCAGAATAAATTGACTTATCTATCAGTTTGAGTAAAAAACACTGCATTTGTAATCAACTAAGAGAAGGTGATTATAATAGGTGATTGCCACTAATAGCTTTAGCCGATAGTACAAAGGGTTTTTTTTTCACTTATTTTATTAATTATTAATATATTTCACTAATTTTTTATATTTATATGCACATTAAAATATTTTGTTACTAGGAACTTAACAAGCTGCTCGAAAGCTCACTGGAAGGAACCGGTCTACTGTCGCTGGATAAAACTCGACCGCTGGATAACGTTGCTCGACTGCGATTGGTGCGTATTGTCTGCACCAACATTTTAAAGAAAAACCCGGAAAAAAATATCACAGCTCAAATTTATGGGCACTGGACAAATCAGATTGTTCATTTGTTCCCTACCGAGAATAGATCGGTATATTTTCACAACAAGCTGATAAATTCGAGTCGTGGGGTTGTAAACAGATTGGCTGGAAAATTGCCAGATCACATCCACAATCTAAAACGAAAATACCGGGAAAGTGGTGTTATCACTAAAAGGAAGCGTTCGTTTTCCGCTTCTGCGACGTCGTCACCTTCCTCCAGTCGAGTATCCTCTCCCGCATCAGTATCACATCCTATAAAGCGCCTAGCAACAGCTGCCAATTTCGAAGACTTCGAAGGACAATTCCAAGAAGATCTCCAATGGCTAAAAAATTCTAGCCATCCATGGGAAACAACCGAGGACAAATGGGAGAAAACGACCCATGCCCGACTTCACCATTTAAAGGATATGAGCATATCCGAGTATTTTGAGGAATATCCGGCCTTAAAAAAACCATTGGGATTTAAACTGGTAATATTTCATAGAAGTATAATTATATCAGAAATACATTATACATATATTTAGTCTTTAACGTGAACTACAGTTTCACAAGTAAAAGCTCTTATATTTATTAGTTCAGATTTTACTCATAGTTGTCACATAAATGCTTGCGTTATCTATGAGTTTCGATCTTTTCTTTTTATTTGGATATAGTTCAGGCTTTTCTTTACATATAATATTATGTAATTCTTCTTTTCTCTACAGCTGGTAAGGGATTTCGATAAAATATACAGCGACAACTGCAACGGACTGGTTGAAAATTTTCCAAAATTAAAAAAGGACATTTTCCAACTTGCTAGAAGCAAGGGAAAAGGAGTAAGAGGAAAGGATAAATACTTCGCTCACCTGCTGACTCGGGAAAATCGTAAGAAAACGTCATTTGTTAATAAATACATAACCTGCTAATCGAAATAAATCGAAGAATTTCCGATTCGATCGAATTTCAGAAAAAGCGTGGATATTTTAGCTTTACTAGATTGTTCCGAAAAATTTGTTTTTGTTTTGACCATTATGTTTTCTTTAGAAGAAAAAAACAAATCTGCATCATATTTTCTCTATATTTTTTAGCGCATTCTCTATATAGGTATAATTCTTCGAATCAGATTTGCACACATTTTGTGTAGAAAAATTAATTGGACGCATATGACTTATAATTGTTTTATTATTTTATATTTTCTCAGTTTCTGAAGAGATCAGCAACCTCGCGGCATTCCTGCTAATCCCTTCATTGTTGACCACATCAAACGTTAAGGTCAAAGGATCGAAGCAGAAAATTTGGCGACCCTCTAAGGCGGAAGCAAGGGATGGATTCATAACGAGAGTTGCAACGGATGCAGAGATAGATGCAGCAATTACCAGCAGGCGAGAAAAACTACAAGGTATTGGCCTTACATTACAGCCCTTCATTATAGTAGTAGGTAACTCAATCGATGCTATTGGGTCCTATTTTGTAGTTGTAGATGAAACTAAATATTTACTACCTACCATTTTAGAGGCAGTAGATGTTTGTTTCAAACTAATTTTTATTATTAATGCTGAATATCCGCCAGAGAGTAGATGTTCTTGGCTGTTTATTCAAAAAGCATTTTTTAAAATTAAGACAGAGTTCGATAAGGAATCTACCGCGGCCAATACCTTGTTGGGAGAGTTAGGTGTCAAGGAAAGTTAGAGTTTTCCCCTTCCAATTCATTTTCTTACAATGGTTGTTTGTTTCTTATGCAGATCCTACTTAAAGGATCTCAAAGTTCTAAGGCACCACTTTGATTTCAATCACAGTGACCATAACTTCACAACTTATAAATGTCGCGAAGGAGATTGTAAGCGATCGTTTCCAATTTTCAATTCCTTTAGAAGACACTTTAAAAAAAAACACGATTTTCAATGTTCAAATAATCCAACAAATTCTGAGAAGAATGCGGATATACTTAATGAAAGTGTTGTTGCAGAAAAACAATTAGAACAAACCAATAAAACTGAAAATACAGAAACCCTGTCACTTGATAAATCACTATCACTTTTTATAGCATCCCTTTATGCAAATGTGATCTTGCCTAGAAACGTAGTGCAAAAAGTGATTGATGGCTTAGCAGAATATTTCGGTTCATTAAGTTCAAATTTGCAGAACTGTGTAGACAATATATGTATTGAGCATTCTCTATCTAATGATGTTTCAAATCAATTAATGCAAGCACTTGTTCCTTCAATCACCTCCCCCTTAGAATGTTTCCGAACAGAACAAAAAAGAATTTCTTATTTCACAAAACAAAAATCATACATTGAGCCTAAGGGAATAATAATCGGCCAAAGGTTCGATTATGTCAAAAAAGGTGGAATAACACGTATGGAACCTATTCCGTGCCAAGAACATTTTATATCTTTAAGAGATATATTGCAAAGATTTTTCTCCCTCGAGAACGTACTTTCGGAAACTTTTGAATATATGGACAGTCTTCGAAATAAAGATGGAATGGAAAATTTTATTCAAGGTTCACATTGGAAAGAAAGACTTAAGCACCATTCAAATCGCATTGTGTTACCTCTATTTATGTACTTCGATGATTATGAAATCGGAAACGTTCTAGGAAGTCATGCTGGTGTTCACAAACTAGGAGCTGTGTACGTCTCAGTTCCATGTCTTCCACCTTGGCGCTCCTCAGTTCTGTCCAACATATTCCTTATTTTATTATTTCATTCATCCGACAGAGTATCTTTTGGTAATAATGTTATATTTCAACCAATTATTGATGAGTTTAATTTTTTAAGCGAAGTGGGCATAGAAATAGATATTCCATCTTTCAAGGGATCTTTATTTTTTGAACTAGCTCTGATTCTTGGTGACAATTTAGGAATACACTCTCTGATTGGGTTCGTAGAGAGCTTTTCAGCAAATTTTTCTTGTAGAGTGTGCAAAGTTACAAAAGATGTATTGAAAAAGCAACTTTACGAAGATACAACACTTCTTCGAACAATGGCAAGCTATGAAGCAGATCTGGCTTTAAATAATTTATCTTTAACCGGCATTAAGGAAAAGTGCGTTTTTCTGGGCATAAACAACTTCGACTTGTTTCAACAGGTGGGCGTCGATATTATGCATGATATGCTAGAGGGTGTTGCCAAATACATTTTGAGTTTTATACTTTCAGAGTATACCGAAAAAAACAAATTTTTTTCTTTAACAATTTTCAATGATAAGCTATTAGCTTTCTCATATGGCCCTGATACTAAAAACAAACCTTGCCCTATCGAAAGAGAACATCTTAGGCGGGGAAATGTGCGTTTATCTTCAGGAGAAACGCTTACTCTTTTGCGGTTTTTGGGTTTACTTATAGGTGACTTTGTGCCGAGGGGTAATATTATTTGGGAAATGTATATAAAATTAAGACAAATTGTTGACATACTTCTTAGTATAAATGTTTCTGTTGGAACAGAAGATTTCTTGCAAGTATTAATAGCTGAACTTAATGAACAATATACTACACTTACCGAGGACTGTCTTAAGCCAAAGTTCCACAATCTCATTCACTACCATACCGCTTTTAAAAAATACGGCCCATTAACATCTTTGTGGTCAATGAGGTTCGAAGCTAAGCATAGGCAATCCAAAATGTCGGCTAGATCATCATGTAACCGAATGAATATCACTTTAACCTTAGCAATGAAACATCAACTTCAACTTAATGAAATGTTTTTAAGGGGAAAACTTTCTAATCTACTTGACGTTGGACCCAAAAAATATGGCATGTTATTTGAACTTGATAATATACGATCACAGCTATCACTGGACCCTAATAAAACGTTGACTATGGTCAGTTGGGCGACCATGTCTTCTGTACATTATAAAAAGGGATCCGTCTTAGTAAAAAGTCTTAGTTCAGATTGTTATTTGTACGACTTTTTTGTATTGGAAAAAATATATTTGTATGACTCAAGTCAATTGATTTTTGTTGGTATAGTACTTAAAACTAAATGTTTCGATGAACACTACTATGCATATGAGGTAGAAGTTCCATTAATACCTCAACAAATTGTTATTCCACTTGAATTTTTTCTATCGCCAATTCCTAACACTTTAAATATTTTATCTAACTCCAAGCAGTACGTTATTTTAAGAAGTCCACTATAAATAAAAAATAGATTAAATTATAAATGTAAATGATTTCGCTTTAACACTGCAGATTTCATAAATATGCTAATTAAAATAATATTATGTAAATTAATTTATAAAAATACACAATTTTGCACATTTCTTTTTAAATGATGAAATTTATGACCCATATATTTTAAGTAAAATTAAGTTTTGCATTAAAATTAATAAAAACATGTAATAAACAGAAAACATATATTTTGTATTCAAAAATACATTACAAACGATATTATAATAAAAAATCTATGTACTTAATATGAAAAAGATTTTTTTTTTATTTTACGATAAAATTATCCCTTTTAGATGGTTCAATTTTCAGGTGCACTCAAGTTCAACCAAGTAAACTGGTAAATTGGTACCACATGGACTGGCTAATAAGAAGTAAGTAGTTTGGTTAAATTCAACCAAGTAGATGTGCTAATTCCAACCGAGTAAGTTACGTAAATTTAACTTTTAGTTGGTTAAATGCTACCAAGAAAGTTGGCTAATTTTAACCAATTGGAATTGTTAAATGCAACCAAGTAGGTTGGTTGGTATCAACAGAGTAACATGGTTAAATCCAACCAAGTAGGTTGGTTGGTAACAACAGAGTAACATGGTTAAATCCAACCAAGTAGGTTGGTTAGTAACAACAGAGTAGCATGGTTAAATCCAACCAAGTAGGTTGGTTAGTAACAACAGAGTAACATGGTTAAATCCAACCAAGTCGGTTGGTTAGTAACAACAGAGTAACATGGTTAAATCCAACCAAGTAGGTTGGTTAGTAACAACAGAGTAACATGGTTAAATCCAACCAAGTCGGTTGGTTAGTAACAACAGAGTAGCATGGTTAAATCCAACCAAGTCGGTTGGTTAGTAACAACAGAGTAACATGGTTAAATCCAACCAAGTCGGTTGGTTAGTAACAACAGAGTAACATGGTTAAATCCAACCAAGTAGGTTGGTTACTAACAACAGAGTAACATGGTTAAATTCAACCAAGTCGGTTGGTTAGTAACAACAGAGTAACATGGTTAAATCCAACCAAGTCGGTTGGTTAGTAACAACAGAGTAACATGGTTAAATCCAACCAAGTCGGTTGGTTAGTAACAACAGAGTAACATGGTTAAATCCAACCAAGTCGGTTGGTTAGTAACAACAGAGTAACATGGTTGAATTCAACCATGTGTATTGGCTAATAACAACAGAGTAACTTGGTTGAATTCAGCCAAGTGGGTTGGCTAATAACAACAGATTGAATATGTTGAATTCTACCAAGTGAGTCGGCTAATAGCAACAGACTAAGTAGGTCAAATTCTAACAAGTTAGTTGGTTAAATACAACCAAGTAGGTTGGCTAATTTCAATCAAGTGAGTTGGATAATAACAACACAGTTACGTGGTTAAATTCAACCAAGTGGGTTCGCTTATAACAACAGAGTAACTTGGTTAAATTCAACCATGTGTATTAGCTAATAACAACAGAGTAACATGGTTTAATTCAACCATTGGGTTGGCTAATAACAACAGAGTAATTTGGTTAAATTATACCAAGTTAGTTTGTTATTTACGACCGAGCAAATTTGGAGGGGAAATTGATAAATCGGTTATTTTTAACAGAGTTTCGTTAAACAAGTTGACTCGGTTTATTTTAATCAACTAACTCTGTAGGAGCTATATTAACAGTATCACTTGGTAGTTTTTAACCGAAAGTCGGTTGTTTTTAAATAAGCGATTTTTCTGCGTGTATGGCTATCTAGCCTTGAGAATTTTTTTTAGGATAAGTCCGGCCCTGCTTAAGTCCGTACTCGCTCCTATAGATCATTTACGACCAGTATTTCCATCTTAAGGTTTTTTTTTAAAATGCGCCACTTCTCGCGAACGTCTGACTGACATCCGAGACTATAACATGTCCTTGAATATGCAACTATAAACCACCATCTATCTCTGGTCACTTGTAATTTTTGAACTTTCATTCAAATTTTATGTATGTACCCCGGACTTTTCTTATAACGACTTCTCCAGCAACACAGACCCCCAGATGATGACTTTCCGATTCACTTTTGTTGGGCACCTACTGCCGCTGCACCCTCTGCGCATATTTTCCCGCTCATTATTCAAAAGTCAAGTCACGTAGCGTTGACAATTATTCAGCCACCCGTTCAATATGCAGCGCAAACGATTTGTTTTACCACTCTCTTACTTTAGAAGCATAACTTGGCACAACATCTGATACACTTTCTGTCGAAAAATTAATTTCTCCCTTCGTGAGAAATTATCACACGAAACTTGCAAAGCGTCAGCATTAAGTCCTTGGTGACAATCAATTTTCATTCTATCCCCTCCCACAAAAAAAAAAAAAAAAACAAAAAAAAAGCATTCTCACCATGATGTTAGTAATATGTACCAAAGGGGAGACAAAATCCACAACTGGTTATAAATATGCAATTCACAGGGAAAATAGAAAACCCGGTCGCTGACAAAAGAAATGTCCTGAGAAAATTTAATTTTCATTTGGAAGAAATCCAAAATTCCCTATCTATTCTATTATTCGAGGATTTTTTTTTCTTCTCTTTTGGCGACACATCCTCTCTGAGACATTCTATAAGGATCGCGTAATTCTTTATCTGTGTACTTTTATCCTGCAATTTCCTATACGTTCTGTCCCGCAAAATGCACTAGAAGAGTTCTGTTTGTATATATACGGTGTAGGGGAAGGGGGCGCACACGAAATCCCTCAAGCTGCCCCCTTTCTCCACAATTGGTATAAGGATTTTCAATTTGTAAAAGTTTGTTTTCTTTTCTCCCTATGTAACATCCCTCCTGGAACACGATGCATTTTTGTTTCGCATGTTTCATCTAATAAGAGAACGATGTTCATGTTCTTTTCTTGTGTCGGGGGCTTGTACTTTTTAACCTTTTTCTTGGAACAGAACGATATGCGGGGAATTGTATAAGACGCCTTTATCCTTTTTAGGTATATGGCCCTTTTTTTCAACCCAAGCAAAGAAAGATGAAAAATATTATTTAAAAGGAAGAAACGGGAATTACATGTCAAGAAAGGATCCGGATGGAGAAATGAGCAAGCTTATTTGGTGTAGTCGAGTTTGGTATTTGCAAGGTGGTTAGTGTATCACACCAGGGTGTTTTGGAGGATGTGCAGCACTTGTGAGGATATACATGCTTGAGGTGGAGGGTTAATATTATGCTTCTGTAAGGCGTGGGATCGAGAGTGTGTCATTATGCAGTTGAAATAAAAATGTAGATGGGTAGCTATAGTATAATTGTGTGGTATGTGGACATTGGTAGGAACACGCGTGGCTGATTGTCTGAGTGGTAAGGACATCTATTAAAACTTGTGTCAAAGAGGTGACGGCGCAGTCGTTGACAGCTGCAGAGATTCACAAACTTGCGGAAGATTGACCCAGAATGTGAGAGGTAGGATACCGAGACGCAAGTTCGAACGTACAATCGCTCTATTCCGAACAAAAGCAGTCTTTTCGACTGATCGGGATTTGCCAACGGAAATTGCTTGTATGCCAAAGTTTTTTCATCATTTGTATGCGAATTTTTGTGCAGATTTTTAAGATTTTGTGATCCATCCATGGGTAACAAACTTAACTAGGTGTAAACTGAGAACTTCACAAAATGGACTTGTTGACTGAAAGTAAATCCGATGAAAATGAAATCAGTTTCGAGTTGTTGCAACTTAAAATCGCTTTCACACTTCGAAAATCAAAATATGCATCGCGATTGCTAAATAAGAAAGAACTGTTTCAGTAAAGTAAAGGAATCGTATGTTGTCAAGGGAAGAGACCCAAGACTGGAGGCGTTAGGATCTGTAATATGAGCCTGTTCGCGGAAGGGTACATCGTAGATCAAATGGACCCCAAAGGTCCAACCAAAACTTATATTTTAGCGATCAGAAAATTCTTCGACCTTATTGCGTGACCACAAACTAATGGCAAGGAATCCAGCAAAATGTTTGTTTTTGCAAAGTCTAATAACAAATCATTTTAAATGCCTATAATTCCAACCATAGTGTTTGTTTTCAGATAATTTTATTTTACTTGGTTTTGTGAGGTAAATCGTTCCGTCACTTTTTCATGCGACATTTGATTCATAAATAGTAATGTCTACTTCGCCGAGATTTATTTAAATTATTTCAAACTTCAAAACAAAATGTTTGTTTGCAACAAAAATTTGAAAATGATTGACAGTCTCGAGACCATTATAATCAAAGCGGAAATGTTCAACAAAAGAGGTCAATTGTTCTGTACACCACCAAACATTTAAACCACACCTCGACGCACTCGAATTGCAACCAAAGTGTTTGTTTAACAAATAAATATTTGTCACAAATAAATATACGTATTTAAAGCCTGAAATTGGCAAGAAAAATATAGCTTAATCGGTCGTTTATTTATTGATTTGATACTTTGTTCAGGCAGCCAGTATCAGGACCAAAAATATAATTGACCTCCAACCAAACCATTTGTTTATAGAAAAAAATAAAAATTCTAAGTCTCCAAGTTATATTCATAAGTACACAAATTCTTAACAAATGTACCAGATCGATCAGCTATTTTATTTAGCTGCAAGCAGCCCACTGCTGGGGTGGACCTCCAATCAAAGTGTTTGTTTACAGCAAAAATAATTGTTAGTCTCTGAATTATATTTAAAGATCTGGTAATGTTAAAAACATACAAAACGTAATCGGTTCGACGTTTTTTTTTACCATGAATTATAATACACCATATTCAGTATGGACTTCCAAACAAAGTATATGTTTGCTGACAAACAATAACTATGCAGTTACCATTAAAAAAAAAATTGTACACATATCAACTTGTAAGTGGACGAATATGTAGAAAATTCACTGCAATCAATATAGCAATGGATAGCAACAATTCATTCATTTAACATAACGATTCCTCCTTGAGGAAGAGTGTTATCCTTTGACTGCTTACCAAAACATATCATGGACAACACTATTTCGCAATACGACACCTTTGCAGGTCATTTTATTTATACGTGAACACCCAAAGTTTCCGTTCACTTTTTAAGTATTTATTATGAGCTGAGGAGAATGAAACTTATATCACTTGAACGGTACTGCGCCATAGATGTGCACAAACAAAAAATTGTAGGAGAAGAATTCTCCATACAAAATGCTTATCAGTTAATGCAACCCATATTGGGTGACAATCAATTTTTCGCCGCCATATTGCCATAGTAACGTATTCAAATAAAGGGTTTTCCAATGAGAGGCGTTATTGTGAATGACCCGCTATTTCGGTAGTTGTCACTTTACAAGCTTTTACTCTTTGACATTTAACATAAACATGAAATAAACATCCGATCATTTATCTCAAAACATGGCATTTGTCTTTGAATACCAAAATAACACCCTTTTATTGGAAAACCCTTTGTCATCTTAGACTGGAACCTATATTCTCGAAGGAATCCTTCCCATAAAAGGAAGCAACTGTATACCTAATAATTTCAATTCAGGGGCATAATGTCTGCGATTATTGACGGTTGGCTTTTAATGATGTTGCTATGGAAACGATAATTTTTTGCTCTAAGTTTTCATAGTGACGTATTAAATGTTAATCATGAGTAAAACTTACTTTCGAATGGGCAAAAGTTTTCGATATCTAGATGTCTAGGCTAAATTTTATCTGGTCTCCAACTTTTCTCTCCAAACATCAGCTAAAGTCCTAGCTAAATTTTGACATAGAGAGCGCTATGGATACATGTTACAAAAACAGCGGTTCTTTGAAAATAACTTAATTCAAAAAATTCAACTCTCTCTGATTACATCCATTTCCAGTTCTATGTACTCCTCGTTGAGGTATTTATTCCGAAAACTCATCTTTGCTTACTTCTCCCATTCTTCTTCTTCGCAATACAAAAACGCAAAAAAAAAAAACAAGAGAAGCCACGGATCTGTCAAAAATAAGCTTGAGAAAATGCCCCGACCCATTAAATGGTGCACTAATTCTTGACAGATACATGAAGTACATTCTGAAACAAAAGTTTGATTATTTAGCTCGAGTTGCGTACCACACAGCTAAATGGGTTCGCTTAAATTTAGCTCAGCTAAATTTTGGAGAGAATTTTTTATGGGAGCGAAAAATTAGCTCGACCAGCGCACTAAGCATTACATATAAAAGGTAAGATTGATTTTCGACCAAAAGCGAAATCTAGTGAACATAAATCTTTGGACATAAATCATTTATTCAATTTAGGGAGACTTAGTTCCATTTACAGTCCTTTAAAAAAAAAAATCCAAAATCATTTCAACTTGGCACAAAAACCAACCAAAGAGCTAAAAGGAAATCGCGAAAATTAGCGGGAATATTTCCGCTCCATTTGTGTGTTCCCTTTTCCACTGTATATCATCACTTGACTACCAATTTACGATGACAAATGAAATGAAAAATTTCAAACAATAATTATAACCGGTACCGGTCTTCTTAATAATGAATGCGATAGGAGTCGGTATCAGTATTTTGCTGGAGAAACATTTTCTTCTTCTTCTTTTTTTCTGCTTCCAACAGGACGACTTGGAAATAATAGGGAGAAAATGGGTAAAACAACTAAAGGCAAACGAAAAAAAAAAAAAAAAATTAGAAAGAAGGACAAAATAAATTTAACCGACAACACTTTGCTTCATAATTAATGACAGCGACATCTTTTGCTTATTTTTGTTCGCTCCTTTGTCCGGTGAAGTGAGTTTTTGTTTTAGTTTGCGCAATCTACAAATGTCTCCTGACTCGATGGAGTCCACCAGATACCAACTCTGATGAAGTGGAAGTAATTTAATTAAAAATGATAGAAAGGGTACAACTATAGTAGAACGAGAGTTTATTTAGAGAGATGGTACACAAAAAAAAAAAAAAAACTGCAGGAAGTCAGAGCAGCGGATGCAGGTGTATGGGGATAATAACTGGACAGCGATAGGGATAATCTTCTCGAACAAAACGAGGTCAAAGGAAAACAGGACAGGTATTAGAGCACCTGTTTCGATTTTTGTTTGAGATGAGCAAATTTATTCCGACTCTGTCGGAAGGAAGGAAGTACCTATAGTGAGAGGGTGTACACTGTGAATACATGAATGTATTTCTTATCGGAAGTACCTTAACATGCACACGTGTATCTGAGAGTTTTTATAAATTTTACATTACATAGCTATCCGTGAAAATCTGCAGAACACCACCTCCACCATGCAAACCCTCTCGAAAATTATCTGAAGGACTCCGCCATCGAAAGGGAGATGCAACAAAACTGAAAACACTTTATTTTGCAGCATCTGCATGCATCATCGTCATCATTATTATCCTCCGTGCACTTTCCTACTTGGCAAAGACATTTTGAGATCTTATCAGGCATCATCATCAGGCTGAGCAGCTCACTCTCAGTGCTTAAGTGTGAATAAATATCTCGTGCACTTATCGTTGCAAATTTGTGTCGTCCTCCGCACCACCCTGCAGCGATTGAGTGTTGTTCTCATGGCTGTTAGACCCGCACTTTTGTTTAATTTTTTCTTTGATCTCCATTATAATTGTATTTTTGCACTTGTCGCCATTCAAAACGTATACACACTCACACTTGGTCTCATAATAGAAGTAGAAAATTCAAGAATAAAGCATACACTCCCCCCGCACCGGCCGTACTCGATTTTCCTCGATCGCACCAGCAGCGCGCATATAGTGATTAATCTCTGTCACAACGAATCCTTGACTTGCCTCCTCCATCCAGCGCGACTATGGCAGAGAATTGTTGCACCTTGTGTCTTCGTTGAGAACAAGGGCTACGCCATTTTTATTTTCTGTTCAATATATCACCATGTCAATGGCGGCGGGGTGCGGAGTGTGATTGTATGACTTAAGCTGGCTGCAATAAAGTTACAATTCGATCTGAATTAAGGACACCCCGGGTGGCATTGGGATGTATGGCAGAGCGCAACGTCGTCGTTCGGATAATCTGCATCAAAATGAATCTTGCTTATGAAGTACTCCACGGATGTGTGTATATGTTGATAGGGATTCGCGTGCGACACGCCTGCTGATGCTGATGACGATTTAATAATTGAATGCATGCACAACAAGAGAACACGACTTTAGGGCATACATATAAGAGAGTGTATCCATCCGTTGAATGGATGTGTACGCGAATAAGGAGCACCCAGCCGTATGTGCAGCGATTTGTAACTGTCATTCACTGTTAATCGAGGCGACATAAATCATGTGAAATATAAGAACAATTGTTGTTATGTTGTGCACTCGTATATTGTGAATGGCGGCGATTTGCGACTTAATTTGGAGCGATTACCCGAACATGTTCATTTTGTTGCAGGAATGTAGCTAAACGTGAGTTAGGTTGGGCTTGATTAATGAATTCAAACGGAAGTCAGCTATAGAGATTTTTCACGGGATTTGAGTCAAGTTGGGGCCTTTTTTCGAATTTAGGTTAAAGATTGTGGTCACGATTATCAGATACAGATATATAAATAGGCAAGCTTGAGCTATGTAACTAGGCAAGATTAAGTTCAGAAAATGATCGATCAGACAAGGAAAATGGCACTGAATAATGAACATTACTCGACATGGAAGTCGGGTGTTAAGCCCGAGGTTGGTTTTAAGCTTTTCAGCGATTGCTTGTTTTGGAAATTTTACACCCGAATGCCTTCTGCCAATCAAGTCTTGAGATATGGAAACACCATTGTGAATATGTCAACTTGGACAATGTCAGCGTAAAGTTTGACATTTTTAATGGTGATCGTACTCGGAACGTTTTGTCATACGAGTGCTATTTGTGTTGTTGTCAGTTACTTGAAACATTCATCTTGTCCAAAAAACAGTCCTGGCGACTCCAAACGGAGGCTGAATGTTCCAGTTTTCGTTACAATTCGTCGCCGTTACAACCTTTCTGCCTTAAAGTATAACATGTCAGCTTAACCGTATCAATCGCAGGTTCATATTCCACTGCTTGAGAAATTACTTCATCAGAACATTTTCGACACAAAATAAATTTTCGTCATGGACAAAACCGTTTGACAAAAATAATGCAACAATTTGGGAGAAAAGTTAAAAGCGTGACTAACTATCCGAGACTCAAACCTTCAATCTGCTGTAAAATCAAAACAGTTTCATCTTACAACGTGTTCAAATAACGAATACCGATTGAAAGTTTGTCACTCCCAACACGTTCAACCCCATCATTGACTTAAGCTCTCTTAGGCTACGACGACGACGAGAAAAAAGGTAGCTGTCGCTATCTGCCTCAGCAGAAGTCGATTTCTCAGTGCTTACAGAGATGTCCAATTTGTTAAGGTCAGCAATAGGGTGTCCTCTGATATGACCACCCCAAAGCAATATCACTGGGATAACCCAAGAGTCTAAAGCGGGCCAAAGATAGGGTATAACTCGGCATTAGCCACTTTTTTAAAACAACCTTTGAAAACACAGTTTTCTTCAGATGGCTGCCCTCTATCAGCATCTCTTCTCACATCACTCTTCATTATCTACGAGACTCTAGGACTTTTGACTAAATAGCTAGTATTCCTTTGATAGGGTCTAGTAAATAAATATTTGGCGCAACAGGTCCGACGGCACCCAAGGCCTAGCTTCTCACAACCATTCGTTTTGTGTGAGTTTTTCATTTTTGGAACGAACTGAAGGGATCTACAATTTTATTCCGATCTTTCAAGACAGTCGGATGTTTGTCAGACGTTCGCGGGAGGTGGCGCATTGGAAAAAACCCTAAGTTGGAATTTGGGTTTTTGCGGTATTCGAACGTGGGATCCCTCGCTTAGTAGTCCACTAACCACTAAGCCACTGCACCTACCCTGATAAGGTATAGTGTTCTAATATATTACTTCCTTCTACCCGATCATAGTGTGAGGTTTCAGACTCTAGGTCTAAATTAAATTTTTCAGAGCTATGATCCTTCTATAGAAAAATGAAGTATGATGTCCAACAAAGGCATGGAGATTTCCGCGACCAGCCAAACGAGAGTAAAATATTTTGAATCGGTATACCCCTCACACCGAACAAAGAAAGCCACTTTCGATTAACTTTGGAGTCTTTTGGCGAAGCGGACCTGCTCCTACATAGGGGCTAGCGGGACTATAAGTAACATTTTCGACTTAATTTGATTTTGCAAATAAGTCAGGCAAACCTATTTTAAAACAAACAGCAATACTTAAGCTAAAAAGTTCACCAACAAAATTCAATAAAGTCTGCTCAGAAGATGTCAAAATATTGCCTTTTTTACACAGAGTAACAACTTTCCCCTGCTACGGGATAAGTTGTAACATAGGCGAGGGTAAATTGCAACAAGATTAAAAAAGACAATTTATTAAAAAGAAAAACTCATAAAACCTCACTTGATGAAAATTAAAAAATAAAACTAACATCATTTCCTTCACCTGTTTTTTCATTTAGTCTTGGCGACCTTCCTAGCTATGCTTTTATTTTGTTCCCCAAGACCCCAAGAAACGCTCTTTTCTCTCAATTATCGGGTAAAATGGCTGATTTTCTTACTTCCCGTTCTCTTTTTTGGACCTACCTTTGCGTAAGACCAAATCGCATAGCTACAAAAACAACCGGCACTGTAATTGCTTGAATGTGAAAAGCAATACCAAAAATGCAGTCAAAAGAAAAGAAAGTTCCAAATCATCCAATATTACGGGCCTCACAAAGTAAGGCTCCAACTGACGATGAATACAAAATTTAGATAGGTACGTGATTTGCTTTGGAGGAGACCAAATTTTTCCCTCTCACGCGGCTCATAATCTTAAGGGGAACCAACCCTTTGCTGGTACTACTCAAAGCGATCTAAGTTCTTATCGAATAACTAATGAGCTGCTTTTTCTAGGTCATAAACTGTCCCATAAGATTTTAAGTGGGACTTAAATCACTATGAGTAGTATCAGAAATCGGGCCTAAAATAGTCAAAGGTTTGACCTTTCCCCCTGCTGCTTTTAACTCCGACTGGACATTTCAGAACCTACAACACAAACAGTGATTGAGCATCTCCTTCACAGAAGGTCCATATCGGTTATGGAAGAAATCATTTATTTTGATTTTGTTTTTGATACCCCAAAAGAGCACCTTTAGTCTAAGTTTGTAATGTATAAGCAAGAGGCGTGGCCACACTCCAAACTTACGTACAATTAGCGTCATGAAAGTCAAGAAGCAATATGAAATGAAAGGGCAACAATATAAAGCCAGAGCCTCTTAGAAATATATAAATTGCTGACGCCACAAGTCGGAACGTTACCAACCTTTTACAGCCTATTCCGCAGGATAGTTGTACACTCGTCGGCCTATTACCGACACAAGATGTGCTGGGCACTGGACGAAATTTTAAAGCGTAGTTTGTAGTTTTCCGGGTGTTCAACCTGCGACCTCTCACTCAGAAGTAAGACAAACCGATGGATCTAATGTATCTACCCGAACGTATCTGCTTGTAAGAGTCTTGCAATTTGTGGCGAACTGTAAGGGGCCACAGGAAGTAGCACCATAAAAAGGCGCCTGCAGAGGTTGCTGACATTTGTATACCTTCCCATGTCTAAACCCTGTGTGTCCACTGACTGCAATCACTTTACTTGCTCAACAAATTCAAACGCAAACACAGCGCTGTGTACAAATTCGTTTTTAGAGGTCACCACACCAACATGCAAATAACCTGAAACCTGAGAAACCACTGTTCCGCTTCTGCAATGTTTGCCATGTCGGCTTGCGTGTATCGGAAACTACGAAACATCTTCACATCACACCTTTTCTTGGTGTAAGTCACATTGCGAGCCTCTGCCATGTCAATCAGTCGTTATCATTCCATATCAGTGGGATCAGTATTGGCAACTTTAAGCCCTGTTCGCACACTGGTTTCGTTTGTGAAATTTCTTGACAACCAGCGATAGCAATCAGCTAGCGCGGACAACAATGCATCAGTTTGCGCGATAATGTTTTCCAATGCAAAAATAAATTAGTCATCCCCACACAGCAATAACTTGGAACAGCATTTTTGAACAATGACTCAATTAGCGACAAGTCATACCTACTCATAGATATGCAACAAACAATCTATATGCAATATCTCGTTCCCAAAATATATTTACATAGGCAGGGGCAGCTACTGCGGCTGGAATGTCACCTGACGCCGGAGTATTTTAAAATTACACTCTAATCGTCCAATTACACAAGCCGAACACAATCGTTGATTATAATTACTAATATGGTGGCATCATCGTCGTCGTAGTCGTCGTCGTCGTCGTCGTCGTGGCATATGACTCACCGGATGGCAGTTATTTATTTAGTTGGGTTACCTGGTGCCGATGCAGTTCCTTCAAATGATACGTGACATGACCTCAAACTCTATACGTGTTGTACCGCACCAGTGCGAGCACCATTTTCGTCGAACGTCGAACTGTTCGCCTGCTGTGCACCGCACAAACACATAACTCCTCTCGAAGCAGTTACCTAATTACACGAACGATGGCAATTTTGCCATTTGGACACGTACGGATATGGAAATGACTGGCAATAAAGGTGCATACCGAATGCGCTGGTGGCGTTGTTGGTACAGAGGCCAATGTGTACCTTGAGTACTATTGGCTTCCCAATGCAATCTTTGCTTGGTACAGTGAGTAATTTTTTTTTTCGCATTTACATTTGCATTTGCACCACCGACCGGCCTTCAGTTTACCTTCGTCACAGAGACGATGACGATGCGATATCGTGACACATGACACACTCGGAATGCATAACCACAAAGTTGACCTAAATATTCAAAAGTGGAAACTAAAGTGTCTTGCAGCTTTGGAGCGAAAAACAAGCAGCCAGGACGTCCGCCAGCCATGTGTGATGTCATTTTGATTAAATCTTTCGTATAGCTTGGTGCGGTTGTACATCGGAGAGACCTTGTGGTTAAAGTTCTTGGACAGACTCAAGTGGATAGCGAAACATTGACGTCCTGATGGGTTTGTGGTTTTCTAAAATCACTTGTCAGTTGCAGTTAATGAATTTAAAATGAGTGGGATGATGGAGGGCGGTGGTATGCAGAAGTGCATCACGTTTAGGAATTTCCGGAAAAGGTAGCTGAAGTTTGTTGGAAGACACTTTCTTGTTCTTGCTTCAAATTAAGTGGGCTTTTGATGTCGCAATTTTTATTAACTGTGTAGAATTAAATAAGAAAGGAAATGTTGCATTGAAATATATGACGGAAGTAACGTGTAACTTGAAACGTGGAAACAAGGTCGTTTCCGAATCTTTGACGACTGTAACAGGCTATATTCAGAACGGCTTGATTTTAATAGCTAACCGGCTTTTACCTATAGTGGAGGTAGCTACTTTCAGTAAATTTTCTCAATTTCAATTAGTTTTTTGTTAATTTTTCACTTAAAACTGTTTAACAATTTTTTTTTAAGATATATATATAAAAGGCAAAAAAAAGTGAACAAGAATAAATTAAGGCCAATCTATAGCTATAAAAGTTAAGATTGAATTTTTCTTTACATGAAAACTCTTTTCAAAAACAAGACCGTCGATCCGCAACCAATTAAAGACCCCTCTATCAATTTTAGAGAGTTTGTTGTAAGTGTCCGCCAAATATTCATCTTTAGAAATATGCTAAACGTTCTTGTTACCTTTACATAGATTGGGTGCATTCTAAAAGGCCTTTCGATGTCAGTTGAATATTTCGATTGTGTCTCAAAGATCAACTGAAAGCTGCTTAAGCCAAATCGTCTCATTCGTGAATGATCAATACGTGACTGAATTTATTTTTGTGTCGGTTACAAAGCCATTATAATTTTGTGAACGCGTGCTCGTTCATGGATCTATTCACCGCAGATTGATGATATCTGTATGGCCACAGCTATGGCCTAAAGGCTCGTCCATAGTAAAATTATGCTAGCTTAAGCTAGTGTCAAAAATGAACGAAAAATAAGCTTAGTGGAACAAACGCTAATTAAATAAATTAAATAAATAGTTAGGTCCGTAGGTCTGGCTTAAAAAAAAAACCTTAAAGATGTAATTTGTGTTTTTTTTTCGGGAATCGAACCTGGGACAATTCGCTCAATAGTCCAGGACTCTAATCACTGAACCCACATCCACAGACCGCATCAGTTAATAAATTATTTAAACTTAAGTTCAGTCGAATATTCCTACGATATAAATAAATTTTAGTTCAACGTAATTGTACGATGGCTTAAGCTGGATTACTTCCACCAAACGTTCACTCGGCGGGTACGTGCCTCTAGAGTGGAACTAATTAGCTTATTTTTAATTTTGTGCAACTGTTACTTATGGCTGGTTTAAACAGAAGGTCCAGAAAAATAAGGAAGCTGTGGATCTGTGGATGGGGAGTATTTGTATTAAGTTTTAGTGACCATTTAAATTTGAAGACGATTTTTAATTACATAAAAAAGGGGGCTGGTTCACGTTTCATCCCCATGGCTAACTATCTTCACAAAGCTCTTAAACAGCGGAATGTATAGGTACCGGTTTCTTAATACACGTCTCTCCAATCGGTTTATGTTCCTAAAGGTGGTTAATACCGTCAGTTGTACTGAGCAGTCATAATTTCTGTATAGAACCCCGCAAAACGTTGAGCAATTTCACAATGTCACACAATGTGTTGTGTGCGAAACGGAGAGTCTCACGAATACCTGAAAGCTTATCTATAAAACCAGCTAGTGTGAAAAATTAACGTAAGTCGACTTAAGTTGAACGAAACGCTTGAAATGGGCAACTAACTCTATTATAGACGCGTTATACACGGCTTCTCTGAAATTTTTTATTTACTTATATTATTCACACTCGGTGTTTAGTACAAATCTCATAAGTACTGGAAAGTGAATTTTATTCGTCTTATCTGAGTTTAGTAGATTACCAATCTATTCAGCAGATGAGACACTTTTTCGACAGAGAATGAATGGCGGAATTCTGATTAAAGCAGCTAAATTTTGGAAAAATTAACTTATCATTGGCCTGCTGCGTTTCCCTTTGAATCTTTAAAGTACCGCGACTGGCCAAGGTCCAATTGATGAGCTACTATCAGCTCAGTCAAAGATCATCGGCTTTTCGGTACCATTCTCTTTGCCAATTATTCACGGAACCATTTTGGAAAAAAAAAATACAACGTTATAGGTTACAAGGTCCGCCCAGAACCACTTTCGAGTTTGAGTCTTCTTCTGCCACCCACGATCTACGAACCACACTTGGTCGTTGATCCAGAGTCAGTAATGGGGCAGACCCGATTTTTGCAGCGTATCAAACCTTTTATTCAGTCAGTTAATATTTCTTTGAAAAAACGTAAACCTCATCTATGATCAAAAGCGGGACACAATATATGAATGCATCCAAGGGGAGCGTGGCTAAAGTTTGAGAGGTATCAATATTAGCACAAGACAAACAATTTTATCTTCAATTTTCTTACATGTCCACAAATTAAATGAAGGCAATTTTATAAAAAAACTTATAATCTGAACAGTTTAGGCCAAGTCAGGGCTTTCAAGCCGCGCGATCAGTGGTATGAAGTATGAACATGAATAGATCTAAGTGTAGTATGCTATGAAGCCTCTTTTGAGGGCTCTTCTGGAAAATCTGCCTGAGCTTAGATTTTCCTAACCTTACTAACTTGGGAGCGATCATCGCTCTGGAAGTTTCGTCAGCTTTTATAAAGAGGTCACCTCTCAAAAACAAGTTATGCAGAATTTATATACATAAAGTGATAATCAAGCTCGTCTTACATTGCCATTTGGTGCATATAGTTTCAAATCGTTCCTCTCGCTTTAAGGAACATTTAACCTAGAAAATACTGCCTGCATTTATTCAGCCATATTTTCAGACCTCCGCACAAGTAGCTAGTGAAATAGTTTAATTTTGTTCTTTTAATTAGAAACACCTAACCCTCGGCAGATGAAAAGGTTTCACGAACCGTGCATTAATACATCCTTTAATGTCCCCGCTGCCTCTAATGTCCTTTTGCCATTTTGCGGGCTCAAAAATAGTATAAAGTCGGAGAATGGAATACCGAAAGCGAAAACGTCGCTGTTTTTCGTTCAGATAATTATGCGAAAAATTACCATCCGTTTAGTTTATTTTTTTGCGCACCACAAACCATGGCGGAATTTTAATTATAACATCACCCTTAGCCCACAGGAAGGGAATGCAAAGTCAAAAAAAAAATAAAAATAAAATTAAAACCCCTTTCCAAAGAGTTAGTATAGTAGATACTGCCGAAAAAAAAATAAACCACTTTTGCACCCACAGCGCTACACTCTGTGACAGTAAAATAATTTAATGTCTAGCTAAAAAGGAAAGATACCACACGACCGTACCTAGATATATAGCTAACCAGCACCATACCAACCCACTGCACTTTGTAATGAGAACTTTACAAACTAAGCTCTGCCAGACAAAAACACGCTCTTAGCTGAAGAGCCAACTGAAAAAAAAATCCCAAAAAACCCGTTGAGGGTGCAGAATATTTGCCACCGCTTTAGTGGGTGCTAGTTGTGTGAGATATTAACATCTGAGCACTCACTAATGTTCCGGTGTTGTGGATACGCCATAGCCGACAAAAAAGAACCCCATATTATGTTTGCGCAAAAATTTGCAACCCTTCGAGAGGGAAACACTAACAGTGTGTACTGTGCCTAATTATAGGTATCGCTCGGGTAAAATAAAATTACAATTTTGGTCCTTTCGCTCGGGCAAAGGCACTTCATAGAGAACCTAACGAAGCGTTAAGTTGAAAACTCCGGAAAAGAGTGAACAGTGAACCCTCATTCCTAGACTGACTACTGGCCGCCCCGGATGGTTAGTTGCATGGACTTTGGAAATGTCCAAAAAGGGACAAACAAAAATGCATGCAGCTTTTTTTGTTTTGTTACCGTCCATATATAGTCGCCGATTGCATGTGTTGGTCTGATGAGGACAGCGCAGCGTTTTGTTTTGTTTTTGATACCGAAATGCACTTAAGGAATCAAAAGTCCAGCTGCTGCCACATAGTGTGTGTTTTCTGTGTACATTTTGCATAAATATCCAGCACAAGTTGGGAGGTATTTCCATTTCGCATGTCCTTGGACTTTACCTTTGGCTTATCTCATTTGTTATCCTTGACTCTTAATAAGAAATTATATTCAAACGGACTGACGAGAAAGGGAACAGAAAGGATATTTGAATGACTCACACATCTGGTGTTGCCGGTGAGAGCTATTAAAACACTGTATGTCATGGGTACTGGCATAGAGGACGTAACAAAACGGCACAGGACGCTGGTGGCGATGGCCATGCCATAAGTAACATGATACACATATCAGGAATTGTGAAACGCCATCTCTCGGTTGTTGCCGCCGTGCGTCCGTTGGTCGGTCGGTTGGCTCTTTATCTGATTCAGACTGACATGTGTCAAAAGAGGAAGTGTGTTTGTTTGTTCGACGGTTTTAGTTGTATTATGCTTGTACGCCAGCAACATGACAGAGAGAGATGTGGGTAGGAATTGAAATATTTGACTGACACCCAGTGGTTGGGATACATGTGTATGGAAACAGGTAGGGGCTGAATTTGCTCCTGCTGCTCTGATTCTTTGTAGTGACAGGGCGCACTTAATCGATCGGGAGACGTGTGAGTGGACGAGAAAATGAGAAAAAAAATGTTCATCGACCAGGAATGAAGGATAAGTTGTGAGAAGTTTGCGGTTTAATTCGAATAAGACCGCTTGCGGGTGACATGTGAAGTTCCTAAGAAGTTTATTTAAACATTGGGTCGATTAGAGTAAAGAAGATGCGTATGAAACAATTGTGCAGGGTCACATTTGTGAAAGGGAAATGAAGGGGAAGACCAAATGTATCTAAGGTAGGTGACAGGCTCACTTGCCAAACGATCACACAAACGGATCAATCTGCATTCTGGTTAAGTATGCACCACTCACCTAGGACCTTGTTAACTATTAATTTAATTAGCACCGTAAGGCGTACCCAAATTAGTTGTGTCATTAATTTAGTTGCTTATGCTTTGGTTGAGATATACAAGATTTAAAAAATGTGGGTAGGCTCAGTGGCTAGTGTGCTCGACTCTTAGGTTCAACCCCCAAAAGCTAGAAAAAGCAAACTTAAAAACATTTGCAGCTGTGAAACCTCTTGATAAATTAGAAAATGTGTAGAAAATGACGATTTCAACTATTCGCCCATACAAAGTTCGAGCCAACCCCATTTTTTAAGGCGTTGTTCGCCAAATTTTGATTTTCTGATAGGCTGTTTTGTGAATGGAAGTAAGTATTTCGAGTTTTCAGTTCGGCTAGCCTCCGTGATCTTGATCAGTAAAGTCCAAGGACGATCGCTACTGTGAAGCAAAACTTTGTCCTGCGGTTCTGATCTGTTGACCAAGTTCGAGACCAACAACTTACAAACATAGAAATATAAATTGGACCATTGTTAACCCTGCGATAGGTAAAACGATACAAAGGCCACCAAGAGTCTACACATAAAGATTTGCAATAAATCTGAGGGATGAGGATGCAAAGCTGTAAGGGCTTTGGGAGGTTTCCGATTCGTCAAATATGCTGCTTGATTTTTTAAAGCAATTCAAATATAAGTCTCCTCCTTCAAGCTGCAGGTTTCGAAATTTATACGTATTCATTCAAAGTTTTTTTTAAATTGTTCCGCCTATCCTATACAAGGCTCTCGGGTCTGAGATGATATAAAATAACTAGCTAAGCTTTAGTTTTCCTCGAAAGAAAGCAGACTCACCAGCGAATACATTAGGTTGAGGTTCATTTCTCAGCTTGTTAAAATTCCCTATACTGTTGGCTGAAGATTATACAGGCCCCTGTCGGCCCCGAACGTTAAGAATTTTACTGCAGGTATCACTAATGTGATTTAAAGTTAGCTTTCAGAGGTTCACTACCAGAAGCAAGACTCTATCGTGAAACTCTTTTCGAGCTTGGAGTTTCATTTCTGTGGAGGCCCAAGACCACCCAAGTACATGGAGAATATTTCACTCACAAGATAGGCTAGCTTATTGAAGTTAGGTCTTTCTTTCACTTTTAGACCAAGGCTTTCGTTGAGCTCCAAAGGCTTCAGAAGACCTTTAAATAGGTTCATTGTACCATGTCGCATCATGTGGCTTATTTGGAGATCCTTTACGACTACATAAAATGACTACTGCGAGTCTGTTTGCTTCTGTATTTCGAGTGACCTATGAGAAAAAAAAAAAACCCCAAAGGCTGAAAACCATTACCTTGGGACTAGAGTGGGAAAAACTTGAAAAATGGTGGGAAACACTTGAAAATGGGCCATATCTTTATTCCACAGGTCTAGCAGATCGGTCAATCTTATAAGCAGTTTTTGAAGTTAGTTCTTCCAACGTCCGATGCAGAAGCTTTAAGGACTGCAAAGAATCAGACGCGATCCAAGAGCCTTATGTCACTGTACCACCATTCAAAAAACAATTGATGACCCCGATTTTTTGGGTCGATGTTCTTAAAAAGACTGCCAAAACTGCTAAAAAGGAAATGTCGAATCTGCACAATTTTGCGAAGATCAATAATTCCTTTAAGCACTCAGAAAGAGGATGAGTCCACTTGGTTGCTTGGTTTGCTTACAAATATCGAAAGACTCACATGGACCTTAAAGCCTGGCATTTGAAATGTTACTAGCGGCCCACTTATCCTTCTGTGATCTTAACCACCACCTTTTGTATGTGATGTTGATCATATTAATTTCAGTCCAAAGGAGGATGTACTCTTGTTGAAGTGATGGCTAAGACTTTGACCTATTTATAGAAAAAATATTTCAAGAATGGTCCATTAACGGTGATGGAAGTGGAAAACTCTGAAAGGCGTATAAAAGAAGCGATCAGAGTTAAAAAAAAATATTCCGAAATATTTAAGGATCTCTTGTGACCGAATATTGCTAATTGGGTTCAAAGCTGAGCCCCCACTCCTACCCAGCTACCTACCATAGTGACCTATACCAAATATTTAAAGTGGTGGTGAGAAAATATAGAAATGTTCATTGTAAATTGGTTGGTTGGTTGATGAGGGTGAGCTTTCCGCTCTTCACTGCGGCCTATGCTGGGCCCGTTGTGTTCCCCCTAGAAATGTCCAACTCTGCTGAAACCTTATACCGCAGTTGAATTTTTTTATATTCCTTTTTTAAATCTACTGACAAGTTTTTAAAACTACTGATCGAAAGGTAAAATCCCCAGAGACCTCAAAAACTCGCCCAAAATTGACTTAACTTGTCTTAGAGGAGGTATACAACCCCCATTAAGCAATTTTTCCAACAACCAAAGGTTATAAATAACAATAGTTGGCGCAACAGGTCCGTAGGGACCCAAGGCCTAGCTTCTCACAACCATTCGTTTTGTGTGAGTTTCATTTTTGGAACGAATGGAAGGGATCTACAATTTTATGCCGATTCCAAACGGCTAATTGAGAAGCTCTAAAAGACAGTTATAATCTCGGATGTTTGTCAGACGTTCGCGAGAGGTGGCGCAGTGGAAAAAACCCTATGTTGGAATTTGGGTTTTGCGGGATTCGAACCTGGGACCCCTCGCTTAGTAGTCCAACAAACTAACCACTAAGCCACTGCACCAAAGGTTTACCTTGTTTTAAAATGTGGTTATTCCTCAAAGGTCCAAGTCGCCTCCACCTTCGCCCTAAGTCCCACGATTCTAAATAAGACCCAAAATGACGGCAGCGGACATTCCATTAGTCGGTCTTCCTGTTCCACATACTGTGACCACCCCTCTAAGAAGAACACCGACAAAGTGCTCCCCTCAAAGTTGCTTTTGTTATTATTATAATGCTGTATCTATACTTTCGGATGGATGCATGTGCACGAGTGTGCCCTGATGTGTTCACGTACTCGTACTCGTACTCGTATAGGGCTATATCCATAACCCATCTATTTGAATTATAATTTCTACCCTGAGCGAGTATACGCTGTGCGAGTGTATAATGTTGTTATTATGCAGTATTTCAACTGCTTGGTACACGCTTACACTTTCTGCTGTGCGGCAGGGTAGTTACTTATTATTATGGCGTCATGTAGGAAAAGTCATCTGATGTACAAAGCATAATAACTACAGCCCAGTGGGGAATGTTTATCTTCGGTGTGGGGTGGGTGTGTTTGTTCCTCGTTGCCAGACAGAAGGCAAGCCCCAGTTATACAGATGTGTACATGAAAAAATGTACCCTCAGACTCCTCCTCAAGGCGATCACTCTTTGGGGGGGTGTATGAATGCAGCCGTTTCTCGCTTAAGTGACTTATTACAGGAACTGAATCCGTGCCGCAGTTTGAACGCCAGAGGGTGCGCGCAGTAGCGGTTTTCGAAATGTTCCATTTCGCTCCAAAATGGATTGGAGACTCCATTCGTTTGTTTGTTTGTTTGCTTGGCAGCAATGCTTCATCTTTGCTAGCACACACACACACACGAACACACACACACAAGACAATGACTTTCACAACGGCAAAGATGTATTTATGGCAACGCACTAATGAAACATGAAGTTTTGTTTAATTTAGTTCCTCTGAACTTTTGGCTTACGCAAAAGTTTTAAAGTGAAGCAAATAACTTTTTGTTATTCAAAATTGCAGATAGAGATAGGGAGACAAGCAGAGAGAGAGATAGAGAGCGAGCAAGAGTCAGTGTATGCGGACACAAAACAAGTGCAGATGGAACTACGGAGACAAAGGAAGTTGGATGGGCCTTCAGGAGGAAGGGAGAGGGTTTCTGCCGAACTTCTGCAATGGAAATTAATTGAAATTAAGCATGACTGGAATGGTGCACCAGTGGGAAACCAACTACACATAGATCGACTGAACTGTAGACTTCGATTGGAAGATTCTTTTAGGGCGATGGGAATAACGTGTGCTGCAACAATTTCACATGATGTTCTACACCTAAGGGAAGGTTAGAGGTTACAACTGAAAACCTTTCGCGACTATCTTAAGAGCGACCCAAATGCAAGGCTATTAGTAGACTTTTTGAGCTTGCATTTTTTACAGATACTCGCATTTATGAAACTTCTTTTGAAATGTTTCTCAAGACTCCGAGAAGACTATAGGCTATGCCGATCATTACCACGAAACCTTTTAGACGAAAATGTATTTTTTTTTGGACTTTAGTGAGGTTTTATGTCGGGGTTGGTGTAAAAACTATGCCCGGATATTGATGTTTTTTTTTTGAAGTGTCTTCACGAACCTTAGACAGCTATAGAGAATTTTTTGAGAGCGCTTTTGACCTAAAAGTATTATTTTCGGACGTCACTACCTTCAACTTGCTGTTACTCAAATAATTCGTAATCAGTTAAAAAAAAAGAAAAAAGGAGAGCCCCAAAATATTATTAGCTGTATTGTGAACTGACTAAATACGTTTCTGACTACCAGCATCTCCCGTTTCCACGCACCATGACCAAGCAACGAGTCCTGTGTGTCGAACACTTAATTTATACTGCAACCACTACAGTTGTTGGTTTTCTTGTGCACACCGATTGTACTCCAACAGCTGGGGTATTTTATGCAATATCCCAAGCCTTTAGTGCACTTTCGACACCCATTAGACGGAGCAAACTCAGATTTAATGCAAACGATATTCAAATAAACGTATTTCACCTACACCCCCATTCACATGCTTGTACCCGATATCCATTCTACCCGCCACCAATTCACATGCAAATTTCAAAATAATTGAAATATTTGCAAAATAAAAATTTCACTCTTAAGACAGAAGAAAAATGAACGTACTCTGCTCGCTCTGCTGGGTTGGCAGTTGGCACACACATCCCGCACCCCCGCTGAACCATTAAAAGTCCGCACCATCGCTACTGCTGCTGGCGGGCTAGTAAGTGCGAGAAAGCACTCGACAGTTAAGTAGCAAGAAAGAAGCCAGTACACGCGACTCGTTTTGTGTAGTAAGTCCTTGTCAGGACCTACTGCCTTTGTATTGTACGAATACACACAGTTGCATGCACATTTCACCCAGCCGCCCCCCGCCTCTGAACCCTTTTGACTATATATAAATGGAACCTGCGGAACATAGGAAGCGAATTTATAGGTTGAGTGATTTAAGGGACGAGGCTTTGGAAGCTCGTTTCGTTTGGTGCCGTGCGTCGTTGTCGTCGTCGTCGTCGTCGAAAAGAAGAAGTTCATAAAATTGAAAAGTTCCTTTAAGGAAAATATTTTATTTTATATTTTTGTTGTGCCTTTGTTTGAGTATGCGACGACAAACACAAGAAACATGAAACAAGAAACATTTGATCCCCAGAGGCCTGTTGTGTGCCATAATGACGGTGATGATGGTGAAACGGGAAGAGGCCAACTCCTCGCACGAAAACAAATATAAGCAAAAATGTTGCCTTTTGTTTGCGTGGTTGTATTTGCTCTGGATGCTCATTGCGAAGAACAATTGCTCGAGAATAAGGATGGGATGGATATATAAATGCTGAGGATGAGGAGGCTTACTCTGTTACTGGGGTTCTAAGCGCGCTTTTCCACTGTGATTTCGTATTGCCAAAGGGGTCTTTCTATAGCTTGGAGTTGTGCCTACTTTTAGATTTTGCGCTCGCGTCTTTTTCATGTTTTATGAATTTTGTTCGCGGGTTTTTTTGCCCCGTCTTCTGTTTTTTAATTAAGCAAAACTTTGTGCGGTTATATAGGAAATGTACTGTTTACACGTTTGAGTTGGTTGGTTGATGCTCCACTTTTGGTTCAATGCAAAAAGTGAGGCAGTGGCAGAAAGAGAGAGAGAGAGAGAGAGAGAGAGAGAGAGAGTGAGAGTGAGAGTGAGAGTGCTCCGAAAGTATATAAATACGTATAGGCTGGCGATGGAGTGGCCTTTTCAATTTGCACATAATTGTAGGACGATGCTTAGATGTGGAGTATTTTTGGAGCAAATGAGAATTTAACTTGACTGATTGCTGAGTGTACTTTCAAATGGTGCTTCAACCTGCGAGTGACAAGGACAATTCTTTGCAAACTTGTTGACGCAACCATGAGCTGAAGAAATAACCACTTTACCAGCGGACTGTCAAAAGCAGTTCGGTTGAACATATACCTCAACAAACTAAAACAAACCAAACAAGTAGAATGTCAAATAACAGTTTGCAGTCCAATTTCAGATAAAGTGGTATAAACTGGTATATTTTCTCGCGTGTCACGACTTTTTGTTTTACTCTCGAACTTCCTACTTACTGAACGAACAGCGCTGGAAGCAGGGTCATTACTAACCTCCATTTGGGATACATAGGTTCCTTGTGTGAACCTCGAAAGTGTCAGGTAGAATTGCGTGCAGAAGAGTCTTCTTGACTCTTCGAAAAAAACACGCCTCTTAAAAGAGCTGGATGGCCATTCTATAAGGCGAAACGATCAAACGTTTTCCCTTGCACGAATGATTTAATTCTGTTACTTAGAGAAAATCATTCGTGCACACGAAAACGTTTCAAAGTTTTGCCTTACAGAATCTGACCCTGACAAATTTTCAATGTACTTACGTCTTTCAGTCAGAGACTAATGAACATATCTGGTTTTGGAAGGCTTGGTTCCGGTCTTTTCTAATGCTTTGGAGATGATAACAACGGCTATTTGTCACGTCAAGTCCTCCGGAAGGTGATTGCCAGTACGAAAGCCCATTCTGAACATGTAAATTTCGACCATGAGAAATTCAACTCATTCTCAAAGACCTGGGTTTTAAAACGGCAATGGGCCTCGAAGGAATAGTGCTCTAAAACTGTATGTCCAACTCCCAAAAGACTCTTCACGCCTTCTTGAAGGCCGCTTGCGTGAAACCGATTTCGAAAAAGGCAGAAAATCCTTACAGCAGAACTATCTTTACTTTCTGTGCTATTCATAGTTATGCAAACGGCAGTAAACGTCGAAAAAAGAAGATCGCGAAAGACGACATGGCAGATAATACGAATTTTACAGCCTTCGATCTATTGAAGACTTGTTCAGTAAAAACCCTTACGAACCTGCTTAAAGAGCACTCGAAGAATATTTGTTTAGAACTAACGGGTGGATCTAGACTCTCCTGACAAACTTCGACAATCAGGTCAAATGGGTTATGGTAACAAAAGACACACTTAGTGCTCCTACACCTACTTACCTACCTTACCCACTTATGGACATAGGCGGTCGAACGCCATGGCGAGTCTAGAGCCGTAGCGTTGGACATCTGAAAGGCTTTTTATCGGGTCTGTCACTAAGCAAAATTGCCTCCAATGGATTACCAAAAGACCTTTGCGGATGGATGAAAAGTTGTCTTCTGGGTAGATGGCGCATCATGGAACTCAGGAGTACCTCAGGGGTCCATACTTTGCCCAGCTCTATTTCTTCTTCAAGTCGAGGAACAATAATACCTTAAGGCTCACAAACTAGTCAATGATGCGAGGAAATAAGTGGGGACCCCAAAAATCGCACAGAAGCTTACAGCTTTTACGGAGAAAAATGCATCTAATTAAATGGCCGACCAACCCAACAATCCCTAAGATGATAAGATACCTTATATCAAGGGCAGCGTCTTCGAATCAAAAGTTCCTATTTAGAGCAAAGAGCTACTTTAGCCCGACGGACCTCCTCCTAGCTCTATAAAGCGCAGGATAGACTCGGCTTCGAATACAGCTTCCATAGGAAAATTGACATCAAAACTTTCATTGAACTTGTCAGGGCGCAGTGGCTCAGTGGTTAGGGTGTCTTGAAAAAATCCGAGTCTGTTCTGGGAAAGCTTGTCAATTCCCTTCAATTCGTCTTGAAGAACAAAACCTCCAAAAAGAAAAAAAAATTGTTTTGAGAAGTTAGGTCTAGGGTTCCTATACTGAACTGTTTCACAAGGTATTTTCAACCGACTTGACATAACACAAAGACAAGCAGTTCGACTAATAGAAGATCCTGCACTAACATCAAATCCCACAGAAGACTAGTCATTGGATTAAAGCTGTCATTGGCTTAAAGCTGTCACTTCTAAGGGCAGAAGAAGAAGGAAATTATCGCTCGACAAACTCAAGTAACTTTGGAACTCGCTTCCTGGGAAATATTTCCAGAGGACTGCGACTTGCAACAATTTAAGTGCAGAGTCAACACCTTTCTGTAAGAAACGAGGGGTTTCTATTCAAGCGTTTTATAGGTTCGTCTTTCGCAAGAGAGGTATTAAAAAAAAAAAATGTCCATGTGATCTTTAGCTTCTCTAATTTCAATACTATAACGATTAAGTCTGTCGATAAGCTTAATCAGAAAAACATGCCGTCAACATTTCGGCAATGGGGTTTGAAAAGCAGCCTCTCAATTTGAGCAGACACGAAAATGGAACACGGAAAAATACAAAGGTACTCGTAGGTCTTACCTCAGCCAAACAAGAAGGAAACAAGGTTTGCACAGGGATATACTAGACACAGGTCGTTTGCCTTTGAGCCTGCTAAAATGCCATCTATGAAGTGATGATGCAATGAATTTCACTAGCACTTTGACCTAAAAATAATCATTACACTGACTACATCTTGAAGAGTGGACCAAGTTAAGTCCGCCTTCAAAAAGTCAGTCGCTCTCATTTCTAGCATTCAGTAAAATTTTAAAATCCCATCGCCACGTTGTGTTCAAAATATCTCAGTAACAGAAACGCAGCTAATCACAACTTAAATCATAGATTACATTATCTCAACGGATACCACCGGCCGCAAAAAATAGGATCTCACAACATTACAAGAAAATAACAGAACAAAAACAAAACGCCACAAGCAGAAATGCCAAAATGCTATTACTTATTTCAAACAATTACCAGTGGATTATAAAACATAATCAATGAGGCATTCAGCGAGAAATGAAAGCGAGAAAGCCACCAAAAAAAAAAAAAAGGATCACGATTGTGAAACGAAGGCCGTGTGCCTTTTGCCTTGCTCGTGCCACAGTTTCAAAGCTAAAACAGAAGCGAAACTTTCATAATCCGAAAGGATTACTTATTTTTTTGTCCCTTCCTCTTGCTTCGTTGCTTGAAATTTTCTTTTCCATCCGCGAGGTTAATTTGTTAGCCTAATGATGAAGGGGTTGAAATATGGGGTGGGGGTGAGCTGTGTATATTTTGAAATTGCCATTACTCAAGAAAACTAACAAGACTTCCAATTGAAGGCTTATGTAGTCCCTCGCTCTTTGTGTGTGTAATTAAAACTGAATAGCAATCAGGTCTGGTTAATAGCAACAGAGATGAAATTATTACGAATGTATATTCATAAACTCGATCGTAGTAGACTCAGATAGTTATCCTGCTGAATCTTGAGTGGGGGTTTGGAATAAATAATTATGCACAATAAAATTTACATTTTTGCTAGGTATATCAACTGGTCAAGCTTATGGAAGTATATTGAAGGGCTTTATTTGAGTGGGGACCGATTTTAGCTGAGGCTGAGGGGTTCGCCGTTCAATGGGAAATTATCTCAAAATATTCAAATGGGGGAGAGTTTTGTGTGAACTTGACTTGAGGACTTGAAGATTGCATTCATCTGGACGGAATTAAAAACTTAAATTACTTACTGCAAGGCAAATGAGAATCTGTGCGTCGCTGCTGAATGTTTTGCGAGCATTGACGATATTTACCTGAAAAGAAAATAAGTAAACAGTTTAGTTGGAGGGAAAAAATGTAAGAATGTCAAAAGTTGAGCAAATAGAAGTATGTTTAACTCATGACTCAACAGATGTTGAATGTAAACAAAAACAAATGGAGCCTTTCAGCAACAGCAACGTTTGCACTTTCACCTCACTTAGGTACGCATTACGACCACCTATACCTAGAGAATAAATTTACAAAAAAAAACACTGATTTAACACTGATCCACAATAGCCTTTTAACCCTGCAGCGGAATCTCTGTGAACAATGGAGACCAGCTTATTAAATTTAACGCCGAATGTGCAAGCTATAGTACGACCCTCCTACCCGAAGTCCATTACAAATGTTCAAAGACTAGCTTGCCTTGGAGCCACAACAAAAGGTAATGGGAGCACCTCCAATTGCCGAGCTTGAGGGTAGCATCAACCTGTTTCCAATAATAAGTGTTTACACGATCAGTGGGAACCATTAGTGAAATCACCCATGAGTAGACTACAAATAAATTGAAATGGGCCTTCCGAAGATCGCACTTTGGTCATGTACTCATCTAAAAAAGGACTAAATCAGCCCCTACTTTCGAAAAGATCAGGGAAGAATGGAGAGATGTACCTATATCTAACGCGCAGTTCCGAGGTAGGGTTAATCATCTCCTTTGAAATCTTTGGCACAAAGGTAGCAGTGTCTTCCAAGTGGTAGTCCTGGTAGTGACAAGACAAGCCCGTCAGTCTGGGGTAGGGCCAATGCCATAAAAAGGGATCACCTTCCCTATCTACAGCCAAGCAGCTGCTACAGAAATTAAATCCAAGCTGGTGGAATTTTATTGATACGGGTGCAAGGTTCTTGGAAAACAGCTGAAGCTATTGATGGACAATTGACAGACTTTTGAGTCAATGAGTATAAACTGATGAATTATCAAAATTAAGTTAGCAGTTTTAGAGCAAGCTCTGTGCATATCCAGCCACAAGAACAGGTGGAAACATGAGAGTTATTCCTTGTTTAAAGCTATAGCCTATAAGCCTTCAAAAGGAATGACAAACGATCTTTAAAACTTCATTAAAAGGAACCTACCTACAGTCGTACTTATTTATGAATAGTGGTAGGTAAAGATGTACACATAAAAGTTGGTAGTCAAAGAAGTATCAACACGGCTTGTTTGCAAAAAAGGCTGTAAAAAGACAGCCGAACATTTCCTTTTGTGCGAGCAGTTTGTCGTCCCTCAGTTCGAGGAAGGTCGGAGACAGCGTCTGGCCATCAAAGTTTATACAGACATAGACTAATTAGGTATGAATAACTGAGTCACCTACTTTTGATAGCTGATTTCTGGTTTCGTCGGCATTTTTGTAAGGATAGGGAATTCTTTGTTACAAACGTCCTTTTGAATAGTGAAGCACACCTAACGAGAAGACCTCCGAAAGCTGCAGAAGGAAAAAACGGCTATAACCCTGAAGTCATCTGAAACAAGCCAACAAATTTGTAAGGAACTACAACCTAAAAAGAGCCAAGGGAGGCATTAGTATAAGTGAAATTTACCATCCTAATGGGTTTCCTAAATCGGTACAGTTGGCTCATGGAAAACCTAAGAAAAAGAAGAAGAACCAAAATTTGTAAGACTTTTCCGACTAACTTCGCCCATTCTTTTCATAACCTGTTATTTTATAAATTTTATTTAAAAAAATTTATTTTATAAATCATATGTCCTTGATATTTGTTGTTTTGAACTGTGAATTCATGTCCAGCTCTGTGTCATTCGAAGACCTTTTTTCAGTTTTTGCAATCAAGCGGACACATAGGTTCGTGTCGAAAATTCAAGCCGACCTTTGCGAGACAAGTCTATTTGTAAGAACTTGAAAATGGTCAAAGGGAATGGGGGATTTGCACTCTGACGATCGTCTACAAATTATAAAGGCTTAAGAACCAAAAGTTTCTCTTTCTCCACATTTAAGTTATTTTATTGGCTAGTTAGATTTTGCTCTAGCTATAGCTTAAACCGACACAAGACCTCAACGTGTGTTGTTTTCCAAGTGAAATTCGAGCCTGGCAGCCTGAATTGTTGGAATTCGACCTCAGAAGACCTGCAATTCAACGGTCTTGAGGCGGTTTCTCTAGTCAACAAAATATTTTAAAATATATTGGCGAGTCCAATTGCTGAAGATTGAGGTAGACTTGCTTCACATTGCCATCAGACGCCGCATATGAGGGGACTTATCTTACCCTCACTTAGCTACGAGCGTCGGTGTTAAAATGTGACACTACTTGAGAGGCTAGAAAGCTATATTCGTATGCCCAAACTGTATCTTTCTTGACAGCATTATGAGCATTAAACTGAGGAATGTTAGCGGTAGCCAACTGAGTGCGGGACCTTTGCTTCTCCCTATAGGGATGTTAGATTTGAAGATTCTTGGGGTCGGAATGTTGTTTATTTTCTTTTAATATTACCAAAGAAGAAACGGTTTTTTTATTTTTTATAGTTTGTTGTGCTTATTTTAAGAACTGTTTAGTAAGTAAATTTGATGTATTTATTTAGTAAAAATCGAGTTTTCCATTTTGGAAAACCTTCCTTATGTTTTAGAGTAAAAGAAGAACGAAGTAGAAGTAGAACACAAAGTTTGATGGGATATATTTCAGTTCGTCGAATCGACGACTGATTAGCTTTAAAATATCTCGGATTTAAGTCGACCAACTTTACCGAATATGGCGTATTCCTTACCCCCACACTATTGTGAACGTTCTGGATTATGACAAATTCATTTGAAAACTCTTGCGGGTATAATATCACAACGGCATGTCACCATTGAAATACAAAATTGATGACTTAATTCTCGCCATCTACACGCTACATACTACATACACCCCATATATGCGACACTGATAAATTATGTCTTAACTGTGAGCTTAATAAAAACCAGTTGACACCAGCATCAGCAAGCCATGAGTTACGTGCGATCTAAATTTGGCAGTGTGACGTATCTGTGTACACGCGTATACATCTTTTACGACTTCGACAGATGGTGATTGAACCGGCATCTCATTTCCATTAAATTTGCCATAGAATATATACCTCTACAAAGGACATGTACCGATGAAGAGAATAACCCGCCCTAAAGGCAAGCAACTCATGCTCTCATATTGGAAACATCACACAAACCTTGCATGCATAATATCGATCAGCAAAAGTTCAATCTTCGCATGAAAAGAAATAAAATTCAAGGCTGCCTAGCCGCCATAAAGGAAAATATTTCCTTTTCAATAAACAAGATGATATAGAGGAGAAGGAAAACCACACCACACGCACGAGCACCGCCTAAGGTCAGAGCAACATTTCGTAACGATTAAGTTTCGCTTTCGTTTCGCTGTTGCTACTTTTATTCGAGTCGTAAAAGGTGCTCTTCGTTTGGATTTATTTAGAGCTACTGTATCCATAACCCGGAGACACATATTTTACCCTCAAAAATTATATTACATATACGATGCGTAGAATATAAGAGGCCGCCACCACCCTACACCCTGCATCCTACACCCACCACTACAATATACATACATTCAGTCGTAAACTCTCTAGTAATATCGACCACTTTAGAAATGCCGCCTACAATATTGAGAAGAGACGGGCTTTTAAAGTAATTTCGTGTATACGCACCCACCGTCTCCACACTCGATCGGCTAAGGTTATTTTTCGCTGCAGGCCTCCAATCTCCATCAGTGTGGACCGTCTTCTAAAGTATAATAAAATCTCCAATGACTACTCTGGGCGAATGCTTACTGTATCACATGAATGGTCGTAGAGCGCGTGTGTTTTGTGCCCTCGCATCACCCCTAGAAACCGAGCAGTAATATAAGACGGATGAATTTATGGGCCTGTGTCTTTCGGCTGCGGGATGAGGAGAGGACGACACACAGCAACAGCTAAGCAAGTTCCCTGAATTACAGAGAAAGGATGTCATTTCCTATTCCAAATTGCCAAAGTTATAAGCTTGACAGATACACTACATGAGAGGCAGCCGCCACCACCCTGTGCGCTCACTCAAGACGAGGCAAGGAATACGCAGAAAAATCCCTGAATTTTAACAGTCACAAAACACACATCCCCCTAAATAATAATAATGTCGTTTTGTTTGTACTCACAAACGCACACAGCCCAACTTAAGCTTCATGCGTGTGCGTGTGCAAGAGGAATAATAAAAACCGTACAGAGAAGAGTAGATTTCCTCTTTCAAAACGGTATCCTAGTTTGTTTGTACGACTGTATCTTGCCGGGAATACTCGTATTGTATGTTTGTATCGGTGTGAATAATCAAGGAACATGGGTACGCATTAAAATGAGTTCCACCAGCCATCTCGCGTGTGTCAGTGTTCCAGTGTTTTATAGTCTCTATTGTATGTTTTATGGTATTGTTTGTTGTTAGTTTAACATTTCAACCCCGGCGCTATAAACATTATCTTCTCCGCTCACCCACTCACTGTGTCCTTATTTTTTTTTTTTTTTTTTTTTGACGAAATATAGCGAAATGTGTCTGAATAAGGGGTTTTTTGCTTTTAAAATTCGCTCCTTTGAGGAGAAGTTATACGAGATACGACAAATAGGACAAGTAGTAAACTATTAAGGACGTGAGTGGGGTTTACTGTGCTGAAATGTTTTTTGTCTGACAGCATTTTGGTGGATATTAAATGCCCACTAAGGACATTATGTATTTTGATGAATTGCTAGATTTGGTGGGTTTCTTTTCCTGAATAAATCTTAAAGGGAGGACAGTGATTTGATATTGATTTTGGTGTCCTAAAGAAAGAATCGGAGTGTGCTCAGGTCATGTAAATTCAATTCGGGACAACTGTGAACGATACGAGTGGGGCTTGGATTTTTAATAGTCCAGCTTTTAACAAGAGAACTAGTACCGGATAGTTGAGTGTCAAGTTCTGAAAAGAGTTTGAAAAGTAAACAGCGATCTGCTGAATGGAGGAAGTCTCAAAATCAAAGTAGAACAGCTAGAAGCAAGACCAAGAAAAGTCTTGATGGTTGTAATTAGCTTAGATCTAGCAAGAATGGGGATGGGAACCAAGGGATTCAATAACATTTACCTTGTTATAGCGAAAGTGAATTTTTTACGTTCTATTGTTGATCAACTTCAAGGACATAGTTGATCAAGTGATTACATTGTTGATTATGCTTGTAGAGCTAGTAGATCTACTCTTCTATATGTTGCATAAACACGCAGACCTAGTTGCTAAACTCATTCAGTTGTTGATCAACACCTAGATGATCAACTGAATCCACTGTGGACTACCATCGTAGAGCTATGTTATCAACGCTTTCATTTCTGATTCCATTAATGATCAACCTCATACGTCTTGTTGATCAACTGATTCCACTGTTGATAACCATTGTACCTAGTTCTAGAGATATAGAGTTTATCATTTCTTAAAAAAACGTCGAACACCTAGTTGATCAACTAATTGCATTGATTTTTTACCTTGAATAATTAGTAGAACTGATTCCATAGACAACTACCCTAGTGGATATAGTTGATCACCATTTTCATTTCCTAAAAAACGTCGAATACCTACTTGATCAACTGACTCCATTAATGATCAACCTCATAAACCTTGTAAATCAACTGATTCTACTGTGGATTACCATCACACACCTTGTTAATCAAGGAATTCAGATGAAGAACAACACCTTGTTGATCAATTGATTACACTGTGGAATACCCTCGTAGTCCCAGCTGATCAAATTATTTCATTGATCATCAACATCGCAGACGAAGTTGATTAACTCATTAAGTTGTTGGTCAACCTCGTAGTTGATCAAGTTGGTGAACTTTTGCAAATGATAAACAGCCTACATCGACCGTTGCGATTTTGGTAACAAACATTTCCAGTTTGGGTTGATCAATTGCGTCTTCTGTGCAATTCCGAAAAATACAAACACATCGTACATCAGAAGACACATCGCACGTTTTTAGGTAGTTGAGCATAAGAATGTCTCCAAAAACGTACAACCATTTCCCGAATGAAGAAGCTTTTCATTTCATTTTTAGACACTATACCCACAAAAAAAAACAAAATCTATAACACACATCGCCAACACCTCGAGCCCCAATTACAAAATGATGTCAGGCACATTGAGAGCACTCAAACAGTTTTAAAACTCCCATTCCCAAAGTCAATCCCCATCGGCAGGACAAAAATTGAAGGCAACACATATCGCCTTAAAAATTGACGCACAGCCAGTCCAACACGATAGCCTCAACCGTATTTCTCTCGCCCAAATGTAACATATATGGATTTTTGACCCCCATTCTCAGGGGTGGACAAATAAATTTGTCGATCAAATTTCTATCTGCATGCACCTCATGCTCAAGTGAAATTATGTTGACTTTAATGGGAGAACCTCGAAGGTGGCTCTACATGCAAAATGCCAGCTTTCTCTGGTACACGTTGCCACATGTGCCGGTGAGAGGCCATGTTGCCATAATCGATTCAGGAGGATATATTGGGGTCTCCGTCTCAGTTAAACAGCCAAAGTGAAACTTTTTCCATTTACCCGGTTTTTTATTATTTCCCTTGTATGCGTACCACCCCCTCATTTCCACATTGCGTTGGATTACAGAACCATTACTTCCTATTATCCTTTTACATTCACTCATTTTCCGCGCACTCCTCACAGCTACTACTACTAATCAAATGTTCTTAATGACTAAAACCCACCCCTACCTTGTATAGACAAAACGGAACAGGGAGCGTCTGTATATCCTTAAGATTTTTTTTCATCAACTATCCAAAGCAGTGCTTTCACTTTGCCACCCTCATTTTGTAAACAGTACCCACGTAGGAAGGGATATATTTTTTTGTGCTTCCATATAGCTAATATAGTCCCAGGGCTTGCCACAAAAATCGCACGACCTGGTGGTACCGCGGAACCGTTTTTCGCTTTTTATAGCACTTTCTCAGGCCTACGGTTACCTAATTTTGATTTCACGCAAACTTAATAGGTAAATGTACTTTTGCCTCAACCTTTTGCGGACAAGAAGACACCGTCTTCTCATTTAGCAGAGAGAGGTTGCTGTTGCTGTTGCTGATGCTGATGCTGCCGTTGCCACCGCAGCCGGAAGAAAAACATTTTCCGCGTCCGCCCTTTTTGGGGGAAGAACAACAAGCACCACTCGTTGTCGTAGTCCGCCTCGTCGTCGTGTAATAATATTAGTGAATTTATTACCCACCTTGGAGTAACTCGTGTACTTCTCTACTAGCTACCAATTAAGGGTTGTTTTAGATACAGCCACCCACTACTACCTTGAAGCACCTGCGATGTGGGCCCACTAGCAGAGGCTGTGTGCTATTTTTTTTTCTTTCTGTCTTTATGTTGCTACCATCTTTTGTCGGTGCCTTTGGTACCGGAAAATTGAATCGTGTTGAATTTCTGGAAAATTACAGCCTCCATTCGGTGAGTGTCAACTCGGTTTCATTGTTGTCGTCTGTTCAATGTTGTTAGAGGGCAAGTTACCCAGATGGTGGCGGTGGCGGTGGCGGCGGCGGAGGCTATGATGACATTGTGTAATCTCTTTGAAAGGAATGATAATTTGAAGTTCAATTCATTAGACGTTCGGGTGAAAGATGTAATGCTTTTTGGGTGACGGCAGCGGAATTAGGTTTTATGGCGACGGAATTTAGGACAAGTTTAAAATTTACGAAGCGGTTAGAAGGTACTTTCGTTGACTACGGCAGGACGATTATTTTCCATTAAATTTGTCGTTTATTTGTTTATGGCAAATAGTTTCATTGACATTTTGTGTTAGAGCTTTGTGTGTAGGCTGGTTGAATTGATTTTTGGGAATTTTATGCGGCGTCATTTTGAATGGGTGGAACGACAAAGGAAGGAGCGGAGAAGGCTGGTATAATTCTTTTATAGCTTTGGTATGGCGGTGCGAAAAGGTGAGGGACAAAGTTTACCGATGCGAAATGGGCTTAAGGTCTTGCAGCTATACATAAGTTGTTGTCATCAACGTTTTGATTGAGAAAGATTTAGAGTTTTACGACATTCTAAGAGGTTGAGTCGAAAGCTTTTGTTTCGTGCTGTTGGCTTCGTTTTATGTTAGTTTGGGGGGGGTCTGTGACGAAAATTCATTGGGAGGACGGCTCTGAATTTTAAATGAAGTATCGACGGGCTATTCGTACATAATAGCCGATGTATCTTATTCGCGTGAGTCGTTTAATATAGTTTGGTATCTAACTTATAAAAGCCGGAAGATAAACCGTGAATTACTCCCCTTGTAGGTTTTCATGATGAAGGAGTTAATTTTTTAATTTGGGAATAGGGTGTTTTGGTAAAGCTGAGCGTAAACATCGGCAGACTAGAGAGGGTAACTATCAGAGTCGTATCAGCAACCCTACTTTGAGGGCAGACTCTTCAAAAACCTGTCATTGTACATTTAAGGTTATGGCATTCTATCTTCGCATTCAATGCCCCCTTCTTTTGGGCACATAGCTTTGATCTATGGAATAGGCATTTCATCGACTTTATAGCAAAGCTGGACATGCCGTCAAAACCTGCGCCTTCTGTGTCAACGAATCAAAAATTGTAAACGTACCGATGCGACATTGTATAAGCTAAGCGATGATTCTTGGGCTCATTGAACTTAGAAAAAATGTGAAAAAATGTGAAAAAATGTGATTTTTTGAAGCAAGTTTACCAAACTGGATCCTTTCGCTGACAAATGCTTTCAGGAAACGTCTCGGCTTTGAGAAAGCTTTGGAATTTTTCCGTTCGAACTCGACATCCAATCACATACTCGTATATCGCTCCTTTCCTTGTCAAAAAAGATTACAAGAAGCAGTGTTGCCAGAAGGTTGTGACGGAATATCCCAGGGTGACCGTTTAAAAAAATTCCTTTTCGATGGACTTTATCGCTTTTCGTTAGAATACTCTTGGGCGACCTGTCAAAGTCGATTATATTGGCTCTGAAAAAAATACATTGACAGATCCAAAAGGTTTCGAAATTAGCGGCCTTCTATTTATACTAAAAGGAGCTTTTTTAGGAATTAAAACATTTTTTTCGAGAGACAACCAATTTAAAAACTGACTATAATTTGCTTTTTCACAATGAAGCAAAGACTTACTTACATTAAATAGCCTTGGCTCCCCGAACAATTTGTCGAAAGTTAGGCTCACAGATTGAACTTTATTCGATCACGCATCAGCTACGCCTTAATGCCGAAAATCATTCCTTGGAAGGATTGGCATAAAATTACACTTCCAAAAGAGTCAAAACCATGGTTTGAAGTTCTGTACCTCTCAAGAAACCACCTGACAAATGGGAGCTTAAAATAGGTGAAAATAAGGTGTTGCAAAGACGTCAGCTATTCCTTGAACATTCTCCTAAAATTGATGCAAAGTCTGCACTTGAGTTATTTGTCGAATCGGACAAAAAGTCAGAACATAAAGCTTTATTATTTATACAATTTTCAGGCATTAAAAAGACTTGCCTTTCATTTGCAAAAAGCTAACTCCTATAATGAGATGATTTTGAAAATCAATTGCACTTTTCAACAAATGTTCCTTTGACATTTTGTGAAGAAGAAGACTTTGTGAAGAAAGACTAAGAAGACTCCACCTAAGATCTTCATCATCCTAGTCCCGCTCAAAGATACTTAAGATGCAAAACTTATTGAGTGATTCTCGGTCCCGTTTGCTTATTATTTACGTTTACTTAACTGGCGCTTCAGAAAGTTGAGGTGCACCTGGGCTTAAAAAATACGCCTCTCGGGTACGGTCTTTAGCCAACTGCCTCAAGTTGCTCACTCCAAGTTGCCTGAGATCTCCTCTAATTGGACGCGATATCTATGGCGATGTTTTACAGCGTTGTCCACCTTTGTAGATATATGACTACTCTACATTTTAGTCCAATCGACTCTAAATGCCTAAGTCGACCGATACTCAATATTTCGACTAAGCGTCTATGTCCCTATATAGAGCTTGTGTAATGAGTCTGCCTTCAAAAACAAACGAGACCAAAAATTTGACGAGAAGTAATCTTTCTCTCCATGCGACAAAGAATATCCTAATCCTCGAAACCTCTTTAGAGAGGGCGTTTAATTGCAAACGGCCTTAAGACCGCATCGGGTGGGGGCCAATCAGTTCAGTTTCAGTCGTTGATACAGTCGGTTTTGTGTACAATATTAAGAAGACTGATCTCTCCAATTGGAGCAGTTTAGGGGTCTCCTTTTTTGCGTGCAACAGATTGTTTACAAATAAAAAAAAAAAATTATAAAACTGACAGCAGTTTGGTCAACCTAGTTTGGTAAAAATATGATATGACTGCTGGAGCTACCTTCTTCAAGAAAACAAATGACGAGCTCTGATTTTCTGAACTAAACTGTAATATCCCCGAGGACAGTCATTCAAGAGACACCCTCAAAAGGTTTCACTAACTTAAAGAAATCATCTGTCGTTGTTATGTTTGGTGACCCATTTGAAGAGTTCTATTGAACTCAATCCATTTTTTGACACTTGTTAAAGTCCACTTAAGAACACTCAAGTTGACCATTGATTGCTAAGGCTCTTTCAACAAATCCCTACCCACGAAATATTTATATAGACACAACTTCGACCGCTTAGGAAGTACCTATTCCTCACAAACTTTGTTCGCAACTGTTCCACACATACGAGTGTCGAAGGCTGCCAGGTAGGTGGTAGATACCCCAAAGCAATTCTCAAAATTTAAAAGAAAAATTCCCAGGAACTCGCAAATTGCACTACTAACCCAAGAGAAACGAAAAAGAATACATTTTTAATTAATTTCGCTCCATAAAATGTGGTCGTCCCGGATCCGGTCCGGAGTATACCTATAGTAAGCCCAGCAACTACGTCTGTGCCAATAGTAGCGAAATAATTGTACATATTTAACAGTGGTGTACAAATACAAAGCACATTTGCATATTTTCCATTCAGACAGTCGTGTGTTCGTTTTCCACAAATTATCCTTTTTGGCGTATACTGCTGCTGCTCTGTTTCCCTCCGTCCCCAGTGGATCCTATTTAGGAGAGTGAGGGGTGAGATGGGTTGTTTTTCCTTTTTTTTTTTGTGACCTAAATTCGCTGTAACCGTTCACTAGTGTTTGTCGGTGCGAACAAAAAGAACTGTTTGCTTTTCGCTCGCATTTTTCATTTGCTCATTTCCTTGTCCTGTGTGTGTCCGTGTTCCGTGTCCTTCCTGCGGCGAGCGGGGGGAGATAGGCGATGGCATGCCAAAGAATAGGGCCGCCGCCGTTATTTACATGCACACGTACAATTGGCACATTTTCCATTCGCATACACACATCCACTCCTGTGTTGTACATCATTTGTTCACCCTCATATGTGAAGTGATGTGAGTTTGGTTTTCTTTTTCTATTTTTGCGTGGATGAGCATATTTATGTCTTAAGAGCTTGGCAATAATAAAAACGAAACGAAGTCATGCCCAGGCTGAGGGCTCAGCAGCGAGCTGTTATCCTGGCGCAATGACAACGTTCGTTAGCGGTGCGAGAGTTGAATGGCAGAGGTTTTGTTTGTTTGCTTTATGGTTATTGTGTGGTCATGGTAAAAATGTGAGCAACTTAAAATGACGTGGGTAAATTACGTGTGAATAATTTATGGTTAGGCATTGTAATGATGGTTTTGCTTCAGCTTATAACTGGAGGTGCAGAATGGTTTGGACAAAGAGATGCTGACATAGGAAGGCACCAGGTATGCTGGGTTTGGGCAACATTGTGCGTGGGTGGGTGCAGCGGGGGCCTACTTAGGTACTCGTACGTGGTTTGGATGAAGTGACGTTGCTGCATTGTTTGCACTCTCTACGAAGGCATTCAATTCAAAGAAGCGTGCCTAATGTGGTCGCGTGCAATGGTGATGTGCTGTGCGTGTTTTCGGTGCTGCCAAACAATCCGAGGGCTTTAAGAATGGTGGACAGCATGTGCGGAGCCTTGTGTTGGGCGCCATTTGTAGTACGCTTTGCTCCTGAACTTCAAATGGAATTTAAATTTTATGTTAGACAGTGGGTAATGCAGGTATTTACCACTTAAGGTCAGATAGGTGGAGAATGCATCAGATAGACTCCTCAAACACTGCTGCATTTTGGATCGAACTACGTTTTATAAGCCCGTTTGGATTAATTGGGCTACTGATCGAAAAGTGTGAGCTATGGCAAGACAATAAATATTTTGGCATTTAGTGGCCCCGACTCCAACAATGCGTTGCGCTCCACGATGAGTTGGTCTCGGGCGCATCAGTATAGGCGACCACTACACCTTTTCTAAACTCAAATCCTGTTCGATGAATAAATTGATCACAATGACGGATTTTTTTGGATCAAATGTTGTAAGGAAAACCGTCCCAAGACATACTGCATCTGTATTCCTGGAGGAAAGATGTTTTTGTTCGTTGGAAAGCCATAATCACTTTCCAATAAGTATTCGGTTTTACTTCAACAATTGAAGATCACCAGTTGGTGGCTGAGCCCTACCGGTTCCAAGTTTTTATACTGTTACCCTGTAAAGTAGGTACAGCTTCATTGAACAGGGAAATCCCTCCTGCACAAAGGTATCATAGTATTAGTAAAGGACTGCACAATGCAGCTCGTCAAGTGGGTCAGACGTATTGAGTTATAAGATCGCAGTTCGTATCTGACTTTCAAGGGCGCTTGGCGAGTTCGCGCAGAGCAACATAAATATTGTTTATAATAGAAGTGGTCTCCTTGAATTTTATTCTTGCCACGAGGTTTACGTCAGCACGATAACCCAAAAAAACTGGGTTCGGCAGTCCCGTTCGTCGCATAAATGGAGAGCAAGTAAGGTGCGACTCAGTCTTATATGTGGGGTAGTTTGAGGCTTTCTTGGTTTACCTTCTTTCCGCTGCAAAGGTATCGAGAAGAGTTCAGAGCTTTGGGCATGAATTATAATGTTTGTTAGACGGCAATATTGTCAGAAATCGGTCGAGATTTGTTCGACCATAACGAACGTACTTTATTTGCACTTCTGAGTTAATAGGTCTTCTGCAAAATTTGACGTCGTGAACGTCCGTCTTAAAAATGAGAACCCACAAAAGGAAACAGCTGCAAGAAGCGGCGCAGGGACATAAGTCCCCGGGACATAAATCCCAATTTTTACTTTTGGGACTTATAACCCAATTAAGTGAGACATGAGTCCCAAACTCGATTTGGGATTTATGTCCCACACCATCGGGACACAAGTCCCAAACAAAAATGTTGGGCCTTATGTCCCACCCAACAATATGAAAATTAAACAAATAAATATAAGTAAAAAACCTCGCACCAACCCCGGAATCCAACAATAAACCCAAGCAGGGGGGTTGCAGGGGGGCAGCATGCCCCCCCATACACATTTCATAATACAATGGTAGCAATTCGCGTGCCCCCAATTTGATGTATTCGATACCTAATGCAGATCCACAACATTTTGCTAAATATTATCTCTGGTAAAATTTGGGACTTATGTCCCATCTTCGACAAAACAATTTTGGAACTTATGTCCCAATAGGGTGGGTCATAAGTCCCAAATTCGATTCGGGACCTATGTCTCTCTTAAGTGGGTTATAAGTCCCAAAAGTACAAATTGGGACTTATGTCCCTGCGCCAGTCTTCTTCACATTTGCGTCACGTACTTTCCGCCTACAAAACGAATGTGGTTGTGAGAAGCTAGGCCTAGGGTCCCTACGAACCTGCTGTGCCAACCAGAGAAGACCGTGACTCTAAGTGGTGTCCTTTCTTCACCTCCAAGCCTTTTTCTAATTTGAAATGATTTACAACAAGCTATCTGCGTAACAGCAACAGGGCCACCTGCACAAGTTGCGAGCTCAAGCTCACATATCGGCAACCCCCAAAAAGCACACCACATGTCAGTATTTATTTTCTACTTATAATTTTAGTTTCAAATTTGCAGACCCTTTTGCATTTGTTTACTCGACAACATGCCCGCCCGTCGAACAGACCGAGTGTCCATTTCCTTAGGACTATGCCTGTTTAGCGATATTGTTTCAGGGTGTAGAGCTATGCTAATTTATTTCCTGCTGCGAGTTCGCGGGATCTACGCTTCTGTCCTTTTTTTTCTGTTGCTTTCCCTTCAAGCAGCGGTCCGACTGCGTGAAAAGAGTTGTGGGCGAGAGGAGGATGGTGTGTGTACGCGGCAGATGACGACGATGCTGGTGGCGAGTGCACGAGAAATGGTGGTTGAGTCAAATTTTAATGGACCATAAATTATGTAAAATTATTATGCCTTTCAAGCGGGAGCGCCATACTACTAGAAGCCCTGGTATTCATTTCACCCAGATGTAATTTCATTGGTTTTCGAGCTGAGTTCGGTTTTCAGCAAGAGCCATGGGGATGGTGGTGGTTGATGTTGTAATGTGATTTACAAGGTTGTTGGTTGTTTTTTGTTGAATAGCTGCACAGATGTGTGCATTTGTCCGTGGCGGTGCGGGGAATGGGCGCATAAGTAGGGCAAACTTTTTCGATGTTTTGGTTTTTGAACTGAATTTCGCTTTTTAGTGGAACGTAAGCTCCCTGTAGATTTATTTTGAGTTGAGGTTTGTTTGTTTGTTTTTTTTTTTTTTTTCCTGTTAAAGGGAGTTTTTTGCACTTCCCGATGCATGATTAGTCGCTGCCTAGGGCTGTGTTGTTTTTATTTTTTCTGTCAAGAGGGTCAGTCAGTCGCGAAATATTTCCATTTACAATGAGTACGGGAGAGTTGGAAATTGTTTCCTTAGCTGTTGATGGGTGGTTTATTTACAGGAGTAAGGATTCGAGGGAGGGTTTTATGATATAACGCGGCATAAACATTTTGTTTTCATAAAAAACAAAAAAATCCTCGGTGTAGCTCGCTTACGAGATGTTTTTGCGGAAGTTCTATCTCTATCCATCGGGAAGTTTGCCAGGAATTTTGTATGGCATGTGGACCTCGACTGATATTTCATTTGTGTAAAGTAAGGTTTATTTGGTATGACTAGGGAAATTTGCTCGCTAGGATAGGGACATTTTTTCCTATTTGCAAAGTTTTTTTTTTTAATTTTTGCCTTTCTGTTAATCAGTTCTTCTTTTTTCCGATCACATGTTTTGATTGTCAGCCATTTTTCTTATATAGTTTGAGGTCTTTTTCCCAATTTACTTAGGAAAGTCCACGCGATATACAATCAATTAGGTATTCGAAAGGAAATTTCAAGATTTTCGGGCAAAGTGCTGGTGTGATGGTGAGAACAATTGAAGAGCTCCTTCTCGTATACATCTGGCTTTGGCGATATATTCGGAAGCGTACAAGTCTTCTGCCAATGATATCGATGTAAGGAGGATAGTTGCACAGACTTTTGGAAAACTGTGGCTCTTATGTTAGCTCACGATTATCGTAGAAATTTTTACAAGCTAACCAGTAGGTGCGGCCAATCGGCACAAAGTGGCGACTTGTGTAGGGAAGATAGGCACAATAAATGCAAAACTTTGATATAAAGGGTGGTTAAGTTTTAAGGGCCGATGTTGATTTTGAATAAAACATAAATTATTTAGAAAATTACTGTCATTTCTTTTTATTATGATAATATTGGTATGGTTCAATTATGTATGGAACAAAATACCGCCAAATGACCGCCGCTACCTCGGCAGCACACCTTCATCCGATGGTCCCAATTTTCGATGACGCTGAGGTATAATTGAGGTTATATCCCGTTAATGTGCCGAATTATCTCATACTTCAGCTCTTTATTTGTTGCTGGCTTGTCGGCGTACACCTATTCTTTCAAATAACCCCAAAGAAAGAAGTCCAACGGTGTCAAATCGCATGATCGTGGCGGCCAATTAACATCGCCACGACGTGAGAATTTCTCCAGCAAAAGAGCCATTATTTTGTTAGCTGTGAGGCAAGTGGCACCGTCCTGTTGAAACCACATGTCCATATCTTCCTATTCGAGCCATAAAAAGTTCGTTATCATCTCACGATAGCGAACACCATTCACAGTAGCTGCCTGGCCGGCCCGATGATGCCGCCAGCCCATAAACCGCACCGAACAGTCACTCTTTGTGGGTGCATTGGTTTTTCGACAATCACTCTTGGATTATCATTCGCCCAAATGCGGCAATTCTGTTTATTGACGGATCCACTGAGGTAAAAATGTGCCGATAAAATTGACCGAAAAAATCATAATAAGCCTGAATAACTTTAACGCGTCGCTCGATTGTGTATCTTTCCATGGTTCAAATAGAGTAAGTCTGAAATTGAGAAATGTCGAATGAAATGCAGAAAAAAACTTGACGTTTAGGTGTGGTTCACATTCAACATCGGGCCTTAAGAAATCTTTGGTAAGGATCAGTCGTGTTGTCAATATTCAGTGAGTATGCTGGGCGCATCGGTAGTGGCCGATTAGGTCGTGGACAAATACAGTTCGGCAGACTGCATTTTGTGTGCACGGTTCGGGAGAGTGGTACGTATGAAGTAAGTTCAGATGGCGGGCACTGAGGCATTCAACAATTCTTATGTAAGAAAACTTTAAGTGGACAGTCTTTTCTTTGTTTTTTTGAAACTGGGTGTACGCTAATGTTCGTTCACACCCCTCCGCTACCGCTACTCAAGCGAATGTTCGCTTTAAAGCCAAAATCATCAGCTAATGCATTTAATAATTCAAAAACTAGCTCGCCAAGTCCAGCTTAATTTAAGATCTAGCTCTGCGTACATTATTTTTGGACGGAAGGTGATACCGGTTTCTTAAAAGTAAAGGTCTGCCACATATTTTCGATTCTGCGAGCGAGGAGGGCAAATGGATAGTGTTCAACTACAGACTCTTTAAGCTGTAAAGAGATTCTGCTGTAGTTAAAAAAGACAACAAACAAAATAACTATCCAGCCAAGAGGGTTTTTGATTAGTACATCGAACCAGAGTACTTGGTATAGGCAACTGCATAAAGCCTGCTTGAGAACGGAATGCTACAGTTTCTAGGAAATAGCCTCTTTAAGAGCTAGAAGCTCGTTGCTTAGTAAGCAGGATAAAAGTCTTGTCGTGGTGCGGTCCTTCCTGACTCTGGAGTTTAACAATATGCAAACGTTTTTCCAAATCCTAGCAACACAGACTGTTTGTAAAGTTACCTTAGACGGGTGTCTGCAGATCACTGGTCGGTTCTTATTAATTTTTGGTAAGACTCCAGACCAATCTTCCTGGAGAAGCACTGCTCTCTTTGCTCGATTGTGCTTTCCTACCCTCCCTCGCTTAAGTGTGTACGCCTCCTAAGCTGTTTCAAGTCATCCTTCCCCTAAAATATCCATAACACATATCAAAAGCAGCGCCAAATCAAATTCTCCCAAAACAGCTGACAAATCTCAATCTGCAAAAGACGTTGAATTAAAATTTCCATTTGTAACTGTCATTAACCACAAATAGTCGACCGCCCCGTTGCAAAAAGGACCGCGGCTTTCTCTCTTTCTCCCTCTCTCTCTATAATATCTAAGACACACAGCAGAACACTACTGTAAGATGATGTTGCGCCTCTGGCCATAGGAAGGACATCAAATTACTTTTTGTTGCGCTCTTCTTTTTTTCTTTAACTTCCTTTGAATAGGTACTCTGCCTTTTTTGTGGTGGCAAATAGCATCATCTTCCAGGACAGCCTCAACAGCATCCCGGTCTCGGTCGCCTCTGTATATGCCTATCTAACGTCCTAATGAATGACTCTGTTTTGACTACGAATCCATATGCAAATTGTTGGCAGCCATGACTAACTACAGACCGAGATAAGGATCCACAACACCACAAAGTACTGTGGAATGTTTCCCGACGGCCATGAACACACAGACGAATACCACGCGTTTGTGTGCATCTCCTATTAGAACGAAAAAAAAATCGTTTTCTTTTTATATTTCTGCCTCTACGCTATTTGTTTGCTGTTCTTAGTAATTTTTCACCTGATATCCTTTCATAGGCAGATACACAGACCAGAGGTTTTTTTTTCTACTTCTCTCCCGGAGGTACTATCTCGCAGTTTTAACTCTCAAAGGATTTCCATATCCTGAATTCCTATGGAGTATTTTTTTTTCTGCAATTTCCCTCGCCGCCTTCGTCGTGCTTTAGCTTTGCTTAAATGATTACCCTAAAGGCAAAAAGCCTAGATTCTGAACCTCTTTATGTGGCCAGTGAGAGCGGGTCTATGTATATGTACATTTGTGAGCGCGCACCCTTTTCTTCTTTTGTACAGCATTCAACACGACAGTTGAAAGGCTCAAAGGACCGTTTTCTGTGTTATTGGGGGGAACGCGAAAATTCGCGCAGTCAATATAAACGACGAAGAAGAATTTTAATTACATTTCAGTGAATTGAACAAACATTCGAAAATCGCCAGGATCAAATAAATCACAGATATGTGGGGGCTCGTGGGTATGCTGGTGGCATCCCTAAAAAAAAAAAACAATCAATAAACGACCGAGATAACTCAACGGGCGGTTACAACTGTGTGAACATGCAGAGATTTAATTCCTGCTGCCTCTCACATCGTAAGTCGTGTACCCGCACATATACTCTATACTCGTGTGTGTTATTTTAGGATCAGAGATGGAAATAGTGGATACTGGATAGTGGAATTATTTTTTAGAAAGAGAGAATACCGTCATAATTTGCCCACTTTGCCGTTTCTCCTTGCGAGCACTGCTGTGTTTTATTTATGATTTTACGGAATATCCGGTTGGTGTGCGCTTTTTTCACCGTCCATGCCATATCCTTAATCCCTGAGGGAAAATTGTCAGAAAACAGTCAGCGAAGACAAACAAATCCGAGCAGCAGCACGGTAGAGCACAGCTCTTGGATAACAGAGTTATACAACACTTCAATTCACAAAGGGCAATAAATTGCGTATACGACAGGGTGAACGTGCGAGCGCAACCGAAAACCCAGAGAAAACAAAATCCCGAACAAAAACCGAAATAAATAACCACTCAAAACAGGATGGCTCGCATAAAGGAGAGACTTACAGTTAGCACTCATCCGCGTTATCCTCCATCAGGCAGCCGGACGGAAAATATTTCATTTTTATTCTATAAATCATGTTGCGTGTGTTGTTGTTGTTTTTGTTTTCATTTTTCCGCTGTGATCCTTGTTTTTATTATTTTCTTTTTTTTTGCTTTTGTTCACTTGGGCAGTTTTTTTTTTTTTTTTGTTTCCTGTTTTTCTTTCTTTTGTTGGGGCTGTCATTTTATTATTCTTTCTTTTGTTTAGTCCGAGTATTATGTGTTCGTTTCTTAAACAGTAATTGTTTATGACGTGCTATTAGAATATTCTGTTTGGTGGGGGGGCTAAAAGTATATCCTGCCAACCCCACGCAGTTTGACCAGAAAATTCGTTTATACATGCCATGCGGTTGACTTTTTTTATGAATAAAAATGGGAAGCGAAACATTATTTAGTCATTACCTCGGTTCCTTTGTGATGCGCAAATGGAAATGGAATTTCAATCTGGCATTGTTATCCTTGGCGCGGAGCCTTTTCAACGATATCTGGTAGGTGATTTGAGGAGAGAAAACGTTCTCTGTTTTTTTTTTTTTTTTTTTTTTTTTTTCTGGAAGAGTTCTTGACAAAAAGTTGTCTTTCTGATGAGTTGTTATTGGGCGTCTTGAAATTGTAATTTTGTTCACATTTAATGGAGGGTAAATATATAAAATTTTGAAATTGAATAAGCACTTTGCCGACGGCCTAAACAGTTCTTGAATTAATCAGGAATTTCAGGTATATTGTCCTAAAGATGTGGGACGGACGTGCGGAATATTAAAACAAAGTGGCGCAGGTACTCCTGGAGTGGGGACTAATCCTACCTACGTACTTACAAATTATGTGTGTTCTTTTGTGCGCCCAATCTGAATGGGTTCTATATTTGTAATATTCTCCTATATTCCGCAAATCATCTAATATCCGTTTTGTTATTTGCAGCACAAGAAACATAATAAAAAAAAGTCGAAAATAGCACAAGTACATATTTCGCACTTGCACTGCGACCAGTGATGCCAACTCAGTCATAATTATGAATTTTGGGTGTTTATTATTGAGGTATATCTAATTTTGAAAGAAGGCACAATATTTTGTGAATGAATTTTTACAATCAATTCACACAAATAAACTTTGCATTTGTAAATCTGGTACATACTTTGATCAAAGTCGCATCACTATTTCGCATTTACAACGTGCAACTCAAATGTCATGCTAGCAAACGATTTTGAGGGGGAAAATTCAAATTCAAAACTTTTCTGCTTCAAACGGATTCTGGTTAGTCAGAAGGATTTGCCATTCGTATTTAAGCGTCTTCAATTTCCCGCGCGTCTCGCTTTTGCTATGACAGTTAATAAGTCGCAAGGACAATCCCGGGAAATTTGTCGCATCGATCTTGCATTCCCATGTTTCTGGCATGGTCAGTTGTATGTGGCGTGCTCACGTGTGTGCAAACCTTCCTCTCTGTACGTCGTATATTCCAAAAAGCACTTTAATGATAAAGCGGAAGGTTGGCTGCCCCGTCAATCAGTGCGGTTTGATTGCAACACATCGACATTCAGTTTTGTTTTTCTACTGTATGGGTATAAGTTTTGAAAAAAGAATTTGAATTCACCGAATTACATAATGCAGCATGGTGCATGGTCGGAGTTATTATTTTCGTTGCATTAACGAATTTGAGCGGAACGAAGTTCGCCGGGTCGGCTATTTGAAATATAAACAAACTAGCGGTACCCCGTCCGCTTCGCTAGACTCTTCCATTATTTGCTTGCTAAATTAGGCACTTTAATGCATCTACTGTTTTCAAATTTGCAAAGGATGTTGGTCCACGAACGTTGATTAATAGAAGACGTAAATAAAAACACTCGTCATATCTCGGATGCATCTGTTTGCAATATATTTTGATGAGCTGGAACTGGTTCCCCTTGCTTACGTCTTTCTAAAACTTTGGTCGAGTTGTAAGACTGAATATATTTCAGGAAATGCTTTGACTCAGCTGCTGGGCCAGAAACTTATGTACATTAAGGTTCAGGTGGTACATTCAACGGCGGCAACCTTATGTCGTTTTCCATTGGGACAGATTCAGAATAGTTTTTCTGCTTTCGAAGCTGGCTGTCAGATTTCATGTTCCATTGGCCGCAAAAAAAAAGAGTCAGAGCAATTTTGCGAATCTCGATATGTGAGCGAGATTTTGGCATATGTCAAACTTTAAAGTGTGTTATTAATTACGTTTTTTGATAACTTTGATCAGCAAAGACCCAAGTCTATGGTAAACCTGGCCTCAAATCTGTTGAATATCAAAAGTTGTACAGTCGTGCGTTTCAATATTATCAAATTAAACAAAATTACCTTGAACGTTGGCACAATATTGTCACGAATAATATTCGTCGCACCGAACGAAGTCAAATTTGAAAACCTGAGTTATACGCTTGTATGTTTGACAAAAAATTCTTCTAAAACGATGTGCCACAAGTTACCAAAGAACGCAAGGACTCAGGTTTTGATTCTGGGAATATCCCATGAAAAGTGAGGTTAATACCATGTAAGTATATACGGTCTTTGTAGGTGTATTTGTTCATGAGTTATAGGGGCGTTGAACATCCCATACAAAAAATGCATTCAAAATGTTATATTTCGAAAACCACCCAATCGATTGAGTTCAAATTTACACACAATCTTAGGTATTGGCCCAGGAGTATACCTGTGAAGATTAGTCAAACTTGGAGAAAGGGGCGTGGTACCGCCCATACAAAAAAAAAAAAAAAAAAAAAACATTAAAAATCTTATATTTCATGAACCAATACACCTACAAAGACCGTATCTACTTACAAACCATCGTAATAACGTCACCTTTCATTGGAAATTTCCAGAATCAAAATCGGTTTACGCATTACAGAGAACATTGGCAACAAAATAGAAATATAAACAAGAATATCAACTATTTGTAGTAGGTATTTAAAACCAAACAATTCGTAATTAATGTGAACAATTTTCAAAGGCGAATTGAGTCAAATCATAGAAACTCTTCAACACCATCGAAGCTACGAGTACTGGATGTAAGTAAAAATCGCCCGACAGTTTTTTTTTTTGTTCTTACAAGAGTACGAGTAGATACATCTGTCTGTGATGGTCCAATCTGCAATCGGCATCAACGACATAGTTTGACCCCTGCTAATCGCAGTTCTTGTTTCAAGTCAAAGGCCATGAAACCCTGCATCGTATGGGGACACATTCATTTCGTATATATGCTTTTGGACTGCCCCTTTAAGAGCACATCCAATTTATTTAAGCCGAGGAATGCACTCATTACATTGAATGGGATATTTCAAATCTATTCCAGAAGTCACATGGAGCTAGAGTCCTACTGTATTTAGGTATTTATCAGTACATCCACCTCATCTGGCTTCTCTCATACCCTTATATAGAAAGATGGCACACACAAGACGATACCACGAACACCCACCACCACCATTCAATAGCAAAAGTTATGAATAGAACGGTTCCATGGAAACGACCGGCTCTGTGTTTGCAATCTTCCTTTGCGTTCTCCCATCAGCGATGGGTATTATCAGCCGAAGACAAAGTCATTGTCATTTATAATTTTCACTCTGTGAACTTTTCATTTGACTGGAATGAACAGCAGCAGCCAAGCCACTGGCAGTAGTCATGCTTGTAGTAGGTATATCGCTGCAGAAGCAACAGCTACTAGGTGCTCACTGATCCGACGACAGCAGTCGTCACATATAAAAATCCAAATCTATCTATATATGCATACACGTACGTATGCATTGTATCTGTTACATAAAATCCAAACCAAACCAGCAGATAGGCTCTAACTGTCAGCGCTGTCATGCTTGGCTTTTTCCTCTCTTCGTAGCCATTGTGTGGGAGTGCGGGTGTGTTTGTGCCCCCCTCTCGAGTGGGGGTGCGAGCACGAGGGATGCTGGCAAGTGTCATTAAACCCGCAAATGTACATTGAGGTAGGCCTCTTTATTTTTCATCAACCACCCACAACCATCCGACCGAATGCACAATAAATGCATAGATACATGGATACGCTTTAAGAGATACTTTTTCCTTTTCTTTTTTTTTTTCCTTTTTTCTGGTTAAAGCTGCAAATAACACAAATGGTGCATGTACTCGACTACAACGACTGAACGGCAGTTATGATGGATATTGTTATGTTGAAAATTGTTGCTTCTTTCCATTTGTGCGGCACACTATGCCCTGCGCTGAGATATGACGAGAGGAGAGCTGGCAAAATAAAACATAAAAAAATATTTTCATTATGGAAATTGCAACCACTTGGCAAGTGTGTGTACTATACTCGAACGTAGTAGTAGTAGTAGCTGTTTATAGTACTATACACAGCTGGGATAGACGACCAGGAGAGATTGCATTCTCCAACTGTGGCGCATCAAGTTAGATACTCGATGAATGAAAGCAGGTACCTACTACATCATTGCAGATGATGTCTGGTGCAAAAAAAAAAAAAAAAAAAAACGAACAAGAAAACTCATAAACCAGATACTTGTGAGCGCATGTGGCCCAGATACATTACCCTGTTGCTTCGTGGTTGTACATTTTAATTACACGGTTTTTTTGTTTAATGAAACGAGTACGAGTATGAATATGAGTCTGAATACCCTTCGGAGCCCATCTCCCTGTAAGTCAGTCAGTGCCAAGTTTGTCTTCTGCTGCTCTTCTATATCTATATGGACGTCGATGCATTTGCGTATCTGTACCATCCAACTCTTTTGTACTTAGTTTGATAGAAAAATCGATTGCATTCAGAGAAAACATTTGTTGTTCCACATGATCTCTTGAATAACTTTTATCTCATGCACTTTGTGCGCTTATAAAATCTCCTACATACACATCGCTGGGACATGCACATCAGTTTTGACGGGACCTTCAGATATCGTATGCATTGTGTGCGCACCAAGCGGAAACTTAAAAATGACTATATCCGTTCGCGTTCGGGACACACAATGTCACAACAGCAATATCATTCGCTGTACTCTGGCTCTGGATAAAGAGTGATGCAGTCGAGCCAGGGACCAGTCTCGATAGAGTGCTGGTCATTTTGAATGCTAAAGTGCGCCCAGTGGGATTTTTTTTTTTTTTTGTGTGCAGTATCAGTCTGAAAGGGTTTTTTGTCAATTTCAGTAATCACAAAAAACAGAAAAAAACATGAAACGTTTGTGAATTATATTCTGTGTGCTCACAATATGTCAAGGCGCCAGGCGATAAGGAATAACAAATCAACTTTGGCGATTACCCGCCATATCCGGTTGGAAGGGGATTGTTGAAAAACAAGCGTAGATAAAGTCGCTCGGAAGGGTGTCTCTGGGGAGGAAGAATGGTCAGTATTGAGATTACGAAGTAGGTACATACACAGTAGTACAACGTGAACCTCCAATGAGAAGTGATCAGCATCTACAATTTAGGGACAGGGCTATTTTTATATTTATTTTCATTAAGAATAATCGGACGAAGCATTCAGGAATTGAATCTATTCCACAAGGTACCTACATTGAAATATGTCAGCACCAGTGATCACAGATTGAGGGGAAAGGCGCCACCTTTAGCGCTTTTATAATGTAAAAGGGGAAAACGAGGGAAAAGATTAAAAAACGGGGGGGGGGGGGGGGGGGGAAAAGCGAAAATCTCTGCGAAAATTCAATTGCTAAGAAGTTACATCAAAACGCGTTTTTATTAGAAACTAATTTCAAAGTTTAATCGGAATGAGAAAAAGTTCATACTAAAAACAGCCTATGTAAGAAAAAAAACCTCAATGTAAGAATTTTTCTGTATCCGAATGCCTCACTCGTTTTGATATTCGGCCTAACTTATAATCAAGCACTAATGTCGACAATTAGTTGGATGTCAGCTTTAGTTATAAAAAAAGGTAATTTAAAAAACCAAAAAACCCGATTGACCCAAGATATAAGAAGACTAACTACACAATCTGATAAAAATATGCGCAGCCTCCGACTGCCAATTAGTTACACTTGAAAGTGCGTCTTGTGTTAATCTTTTTAAATATCTTTTAAAGTAAGTCGTTTTTTTTTTTGTTTTTTAAATTAACTTTTTTATTTCTAGCTTTTAAGTTTTATATTTAGTCGGAGAGTAAGTATGTACGTTAGTATTGTTGTGTTCGTTAGTAGCGCTTAGGCTCTTTAAAGTAAAAGTTTTTTTAGGCTTTTTTTTAGTTTTTTGAAAGAAAAAGTGCGAGTAAACTTAATTTATACATTTCGGGTAGTGAGGCAGAGTTGAGATGTAGATGCCGCTAGGTGATGGGGATGAGTTGTCCGGGGATGAAATGCGATGACTCCCCGAAATAGTATTACATTCGCAGTGAAAAAATGTCATAATGTTCACGAGAAAACGTATAATAAGACCCCAAAGTATATATGACTGGAAGGTTGTTCTTAGCGACTTTAACGACAAAATCAGAGAGGGATCTTTCTATCCGCAGCAGAACGCTTCGATCAAAGCAAAGCGACTTCGTTGTCGTTATAGCTAGCATACGATTCAAACGTTTTAACAAACATAAGGCTATGGTAGCTCTGTGCAGATGATATACACCTTAAACACATTGATCGTCTTGCGATCGGTGCAAGACGTATGCACCATGAGCGTCCTAGCCGTTCAGTGCCTTGTAGTAATTTTAGTAATCGAATTGCGGAAGCGGATATCTACCAAGCCACAATACCCAACGGTCCTAGATCTGTTTTACAGATGGTAGTCAAAGCAAAATGGAGTGCGAGGATAGCGATGTCTAAACTTAAGTCCAACAACAGTCGGATGGTCTACAAACTGAGTTCGTAAAGCAGAGGTCAGCAGTAGCACGCTCTAACTTATCTACAAAATTTGGTCCAACGGAAGAAGGTCTGATAAATGGAAGCTCGCAATAGTATTTCCCTTTCACAAAAAACGAGCAATTTGAAACTACACCCCAAAAACGAATAATGCGGCGCCTGGATTCCGTTTAGAAGATCAAGTGGGCTGTATGTATCCTTTCTTTTCTTTTTTGCGATGACGCACAGTTTTGACCCATAGGTATGTAGCCTTTCTTTATTTCTAACAAACCGTAATATTTGTTTTTATTAGATTTTTTATTTCGATCAAATCCAAGAGGTGGCGCTGTTGCTAGATCAATAATGATTGACTTATTAAAGCTATCCAAGTTATTTCCAAAACTGTTCAACATGAAATTGTTCAACTGCAATCCACTGGTTGAAACACTAAACAAAGTCAAGCTGTCAATTACTCCAGCAGTATAAAGAAGTTAGATTCATTGACCTCTCGGTCACTTTTTCCACCTCTGGACTGCATCTTTAACTATACATAGAAACGTTGTCTCCTATTTTACAATCATTGAGATATTACCCTTCGAAACAAAACAATAACAAATAAATCAGCCAGTATATACCCTCGGTGGGTTAGGGATTGTAATTGTAACAAACATCTCCTTTTCCAATTGCATGGGAATATAAGAATATCGAACAAACAAAAAAAAAAAATAACAAAGACCATAGTCCTCTTTGTGTGTGTGATTATGGACAAAGTGTACTTTATGGGGAGACTACAACTTTTTGTCATTGTTGTCCTGTCGATATTAGAAGCGCGTACATATATCCCATACAAACAAGAACAACAAGGACATCAATGGAGCAACAGCACCTGTAGCAGCAAAAATAAAATACAAGACAATTGACTAACAAATCGTCAACAGAATACAACGATAGCAAAACACACCATGAAGGGATGGACGAGGTACCTACATCGATCGGTACGGTGCAAATGGCGGATTAACTTAAATCACGTGGGGTTGTTGTGTTGATTTAGGAGCAAAATCATTCTTTGGATACTCCACGATACCAACAGCAAGCTAATGACTCGAGTGCGGTAACCGTATATAGGAATGGGGATGATGGGATAGACAAAACAAAATCCAAAATGATACGTGGTAGGTAGAAAAAAACCGAGTAACCGTGTTAGACACGAAATAAATTTTCCCGGTCAGGAAAATTATACCCGAAACAGCAGTGAATGTCAAGGACAACGTAATATATCAGGATTGAAGTCACGGGCTGAGCTAATAATAGGCGAAGTTCATTGTTATTTTTACTAAGTTCATTTTGACTCTTACTTATTGGCGGGAAAAATCCTGGACAGATCTGGAAGAACATTTGTTTAAAATGTTTCGTAAGACCACACTAACATTTATGGCTATGCCGTTCATAGCCACGCCTACTTTTCGTTAGCATTTTTGACTAAAATGCCATTATTGAAATAGTCATAATTTCTACAAAAAATTAATACCTAAGAGAGCCAAATAATTCTACAAATATTTTCAGCTAACAGTTACTGTACAAAAAATTCAACAAATTTCGTACACTAGAATTCAACAAATTTTGTCCTTAATTTACCATAAAGTAAACATTGCGAAATATGTATCAGAATATAGTTCCAGTGGTATATAACCGGTTTAGAAGAAGAAGTTCATCAAAAATTTTACGGTCAGAAAATCGTTCTAAAAATGCATATCGCAAGTTCAAAATAAAATTACACGATTTTGTGAACATTTTTACAGCTTATATACAGATTTTCCGTTTATCAGAGATATTTTCCAAAATCTTCAAACATGTTTCTGATTTCTTAAATTTAGTTCAGAAGTTTAGGCATTCGTGACCTGGGGATGATCGTGTATGACGACTTTCGTCTTAGCGTCGTAATTTCAAGTACGACTAGATTTGGACCTTTCATTGCGTTGATCAGAATTTTGTGGTACTTAATTCCTTCTTCTAGGGCTGCAGAGTTACATAACAAATTAAAGCGTTTTGACACCGTCTGTCTAAAACAAACTCGTTCCTTTGAAAACTGTACTTAATTTACTCGTACTAAATTTGGTACACGTGCATACATGAGAAGCGTCCACTTTTTTCACAGGGTTTTACACACAGAATCGTGCAGTTTATACAGCAATGGGTGCTGCTATTCCTAGATTTGAACACACTTTTATATATAAATAAATGAATATAATATTATTCAAATGATTATATATTAGCACTTTACAAATTTTTAAATTTGAAATATCTCTTTTCATCGTATAACCCTTCTGTCTGTTACTCATATCCAAGTTTATGATATTAACCTGCTTCAAATAGAACTCCTACTATCAATAGCTAAAAACATTCAATCGAAACTAATAAACAATATTTATACCTCATCCTTAAACACATCCGCATGATCTCCATATTCATAACCGAGAAAGAAAAAATATTTACCTGCAAAGAGAGAGAGAGAACAAGAATAATAAGAAGAATGTTATTTTAAAATATGTGAAACATGTTAATAAAACGAAAAGCTAATGAATACAGCTTAATAATAGAAATTAAAAATTCCTCCCAAACGGAAACAAAAAGCATTATCGACAAAATAATAAAATAATTATTCATAGGTTATATCTGTCGGCGGGATTTCAACATTTTTTCCCTTTCCACTGAGCACAGACGACGCAGAACTCACCAGAACTCACGGCACGGAATTTATTGTCAGAACCGCCCACGAATTGTACGGTATGCATTTTAAATTTCAAAATAAATATTCCAAACATGGATATTAAATTATTATTGCGTTGAATGGTATTAGGGGAGAGTTTTCTCTGTTGAAATGTTTTGCTTTGGGTGTATGGCTGTATGGTTAACATTTCATATTTTTATCGATGTGTAAATTGCTCATATATTGGTTTCAATATGCATTCATAGAAAGCTATGAGCTCAGATTTAAATGGAAAGAAAGTGATCAATTTACATTTCAAAATATTTCAGAATTGTTTCGGCGTGAGAAAGGTTGATGCAGATAGCACGCAGTAAATTAAGGTTCTACAAGTTGCAAACCCTCATTGACTCAATATTTCACTTAAGTAGTCTTACTTCGAAGCACCCATATTCGCTGTTATAAATACGAACAAAATGTTATAGGAGCCCTATTATCATAGACATCGACCCCTTCAATTCCAAAGAACTCTTGAGATTCCAAGTAAATTCTGTAGGCAAACATCCGCTTTAAGAAATGTAGCTCAACGTCAACATAAACAATGAAACTTCCAATTAAAAGTGAATTTTCGAAACGTCCACAGTAGCTTAAGATATCCTCAAGATATTACTTTAAAAAAACTGGCACCCGACGCTGGGCTGGCGTCTAAAAATTGATTTTATCCAAAACTAAGCGAAGTCGCATTTACAGAGCAAATATAAATTCCCATAAACAACGGGCCTGCAGTTCTAATTTCATCGCCCAGCCCAAGCCACAGCTAGTCCTTTTAAGGTCCATATTCATGCGGTTGCATTCATTTTTGTATGTGCCACAATGTAAAACTAACATGCCATCATTAATCAGCTTTATGGGCGGTATGATTTTAAAACCTCGCACGCATTAAAAATTATCGCATATAATTTATGATTAGTGTGCTGCGAAGTGGAAAATGCTATTCAAATATTACATTTTTCCATATTTCATAAATAATATTTTTTCCACAAAATCTGTCAATCGAGCGTGCTAAACAAATAAATACAGCATACCAACAGGGGCACTGATGTGATTTCGCTCGTACCTCGTGCATGTTTGCCTCCACAAAATGCAAACAAAGTAATAAATCAAATTTAACTATATGCACACCGTATATCCTTTGACACAGATTTTGCATGTTCATACATTTTTACATTTTTACTTTTTCTGTTTTCATGTTGGGAGCAAGTATTGGTTTTAAGCGAAGAGTTGACTGCTGACAAAATAACTCATTCAACGAATACCTGCGTTTTGTTTAAGTTTGTTTAAGACTCTTTTTAATTGTGTATGTATTTTCAGTACCCCAAATACCCGTTTTACCACCTACAAATGTAGGCAGTAGTATTTCCAACTCTATTTTGATAGAAAATCTTTCGCCACGCCCACTTTTTGGGGGTACTTTTCTCAGAAATGCATATATTTATCATTTCTAAAGTTGTGTAACTATTATTAGGCGTGAAAAGTCCTTGAAACTTGAAGCAACCTCCAAATCTATGCCGTATTCAAATAACTGAATTGAGAAGAACAACGAGCAGATACTCACGCCTCGGTTGCCGTACTAATAGTATTTTCATTTTGTAATTTCTCACCAAATCTAAATCAGTAAATATTCCACGAGTGTTCTGTGTAACGCATGTTCAAATATTTTACTCTTATCATTAGTTCTGTAAGCATAAATGTTATATAATAATAAATAATTACATTTTTCCCCAGCGACCGGTAGACCGACCAGACCCTATCTGCCACACAATATTTTCACACAACCTTTATATGGCGAATAGGATGCACATTGTTTCGATTTAAAATTAATTAGCAATAGACGCATTTTTTTGTTGTTATTGTCCGCACCCATAGGTATAAAATGCATCCAAAGTGTATTAAAATTTTAATGAAAAATAAGCACAAATATACGCGCATTCGGTGTCGGTTTCGCGTGCATTGGATTGGCGTGTTTGGGCGACCGACCATTGATTATCCTGTTGGTTATCATTTAATAATGAGATATATTTGTATATGTGTGTGGCAACTCGCAAGTAATCAATTTATTTTATTCCTGCTTTAATTCAATATGAATCTATTATTATGCGATTGTAAAGATGTGCGCGTCAAAAGAGGGCAAGCAAAAATTGAATATGCAAAATATGGATAAAATAAAAATCCGGATAAGAATGTCCAGTACAGGCTGCGGCTGTATTTGAATAGGACAATTAACGGGCAATTCATTATTGATTGTAATTAATTATTGGGGAACATTCCTAATAGCATTTCGACGTAAACAAAAACATGAATTCATAAAGTATTAATGGCACAAAGGGAAAATAATTGGAATTTGTGTTGAACGCGCACTGCCTGGTGGTGATAGTTTTAATTCATTTTAAGTACGGTGAATGATTTTGGTTTTTGTTTGGTTCGTGTATCTGCATTATTTTTTGATGCAGTCTTTTGATCTGTATCCGCACCGTATATGCTTGGGCTGTGAAAAGCTTGCATTAGGTCGCATTAGCTGTGGTATGAATGTGGGGTTGATAGGTTTGGATGTGAAAGCAGTTTTTCTATGTGGGGGAATATTTCTGCTTGTGAGGTAGACCAACTGAAGACTTATATGGAAAAAAAACTGGTTTTGAGGGAAATTAAATTGGAACAGGCACAGGTTGTTCATATGAAGCCAGTGAACATCCCTTTCTCATTTTTCAGTACGGGGTTGCTTCTGTTTTTATATAGTTAACATTTTAACTAAGGAATTGAAAAGTTATAACTGGCGCCCAACGTGAGACAGGACTCCAGCAAAGAAAATTCGCAGGCGGTTTCAAAACGTTAATCCCCCTTAAAGTCCTATCGTATCTCAATCTGAAAAGGGCAATTTATTTTAGGATTTCTTTTGCCGCATTTATAAACCAAATTTGCACAAGTTATTTAGCCAGTTCAAGCCATACAAATTTGACGTAACTGAGGTGGATACAGAAATTACAGTAAAATTATTCTATTTTAAAGTCGTCACCTAAGCAAACACAACTCCATGAAAATCTTTTAAAATAGTAAAGATGCTGGGCGAATAAAATTGGCGCCCAATGTGGGGCAATGCGACGTTGCAGTTTACAAAATTTTAGATTTGAAAATCTTAGTCTTACCAAAATAAACAAAGTAATTGACTATCATTATAAATAGAGACGAATGTAAAACTTAATTGGCACCTAACGTGGAAGCAAAGTACCTACACCAATTAAAAATAAAAATTCTGTTCCCATAAAAGTATTCACCCAGCTGAAATGTGAATTTATTTAAAATTTGTCAATATACTTTCATCGTTATGCGCACATGCGCACTTGATCCACTATAATTGATAATTGACGCCCAGTTCGGGTGTATGCAACGTCTACTGGCGCCCAATGTGTGACCAATAAATAATTTCAGTAGAACGAATTTTAAAATAAAGGGAAAATTGCTGCTCATAAGCGCAAATGCGCCCCTTTAAAAATATACAAGTTTTACTTGACGTCCAACAACAGTACAAAGTATTTTTTTATACAAAATTAACTGGCGCCCAACTCTGTATCTACTGATGTCTAAGTACCAATTCGCGCCCTCTCACCTATTGGTATGACGATTATTTCAAGGAATTTGAAACGTGAAACAAATTCATCAAAAGTATTTCATAAAAAGAATTATAAAAAAGAGATGATTGACAAATATACCCATTATAGCAAGGGTTCAATGCGATTGGTTGACAAACATCACTACGACAGCTCGAATAATTTGAAAGGGAGTTACATCTGTATAACTACGAATTTTGCAATAAGGTAAGGTATCCAACCATATTAAAATGAGGACGTCAATCTTGAATGGGAGCTTAAACTCTGAGTGGCGCCCAACGGGAGGATTTTTTTCATTGTAACATTTTCATAGATTAAGGGAAACCAGATATGTACAGGGAGAATATCTCCCAACCGCGACTGTTAAAGATGTCCGTTGACATAATTTTCAAAAAAAAAACATGACATTGAACTTTATAATACTAAACCCTACTCGGACAGTTGTGTCCACATTTATATATACATTTTTTATCGAAATCGAAGTTCCTTCGCACCAAAACTGCTCTCACTATTCCGAAATCCAATTAAAATGCCAACCTTGACACAAACTGTCAAAAATGCCTGCACAACTTCTCGCCACTGCTCTCGATTCGAAAAAATAACACAAATATTGAGAAGTCTATGCTAACTGGACGAGCTTGAGTGAGCAGTTTGGCAACATCACGTCATGTCATGCAATCCATTTATACCCGACCATTTCCTCTTTAGCGAAATTTCCCAACAATTAAGTTTTATATCCAAAAATACAATCGGATTAATATTTCCTTATGAATATGCGTTTGAACATTTGTTTAAAATACATCAAGCGTTACGCTCTCTCCAATTCTCGATTGAATGAGCTTTCTGAAGAACTCATTCTTCTTTGGCCGTTTCATAAGATCTGTGCACATCATCCGTTCCAAAATAAACATGATTCTTGAATTTTTATTCTTTTTTTTTTTGATTTTGTTTCCGCTGCAGATATTCGTACTTTCTATGTGTGCTGCTGCTGCATGTTTTCGACAAGTTGATGCATTTATTTATCGAAATGTATTATAGCGGATGGTGCGAGATATCTTCTTCTGTGATGATGCTGCCTTTCAAAAAAGGATATCAAGCGAAAAGGAAAAACAGAAAAAAAAAAAAAAAAAAAACTGAATCCACTTCTCAATGCAATGCCAAGAGTGAATGAAAGGACCTGACTTCCATGAATTGGATATCAACAAACAAAATAATAACGTTTCATGTATCTGTATGTAGTTATGTAATCTATAGACTTCCGTACAATACACGCGTATTTATTTATATAGGTGGATACACCTTGCAGAAAAATGCATTGTTGTGCTGTGATCATATCCACCCGGGTGCGAGGTCATATGCGCGCCAGACAAGCGGAAGAAAAGAAATTGATGTCGATAGTATCTAAGAGAGCTTTCCCTGCATGCAAATAATATAAATTGCGTTTACGGTAGCTCAGCTATAGCATGAAAAGATATTCCATGCATGCATATGGAGGATACATTTTTATCTGAATGACTCCGATGCGAATGATGATGATGATGAGGATGATGATTCGTTGTGGCACAGATATGTTTGAGAGCGAACTATTTCTGTTTTTTTTTTTTTTTTTTTGTTGTCTTTTTGCGTATATTTTTTTATCATCAATGCTATTGACACATTTTTATTTCACTAGGTATCGCATGTAGTTATAGTCATGGGATGACATTTGAACCTAGATGACTTGCAAATAATATTTATTGTATGTAGCTTGAGAACTCTTCAAAGAAAATCGATTCAAGTATCTAGTTCAGTTATGTAGAGCAAACTGATATCAACAATGATGTGTTGAGTGGAATGTTTTCCGAATCCTTGCCATTGAAAAATGCGCCTGCAATCTTATTTATTTCAAATGGGATTGTAGTGATTTGCTTTGGCAGGTGCTTTGTTTTTTTTTGTCTATTAAAAAACTTAATATGATGATTATATGATGATATTTGAGAATATCGAATGGCCTTCAACTGGGCGCCACTTTGTAGTTAGCAGATTAAAACCGACAATCGTTGCAAACTCAATTATCTCTGTTTTGGAACTTTTGTAATGCTGCACATGGTATATATAAAAAAATGTTCATAGCCGACGTAGCACTGTAAAAGAAAATGGCGCCCAACACGAGGTACCTACCATTGAACATTCTCTTAAAAAGCAACAGTTTAAAACCGTACATGCTCAACGCTCATTAGAACGTCATGCAGAACGTCTTTTATGGCCGTATTTTGAAATTCGTCGATTTAACTGCCCGATCTTTCGCACCGTAACCGGATGTCAAACCTTCCAAACGCACATTGGTGACCGTTTCGGTTTTAGTGACCATTTAAGTTTTAGCGACCGCTGAAGATGTCATAAATAATCTGAAAATGTAGGATTTTCTAGTTTGCGCCTGAAGTAAGGCAGTTTTCTTTTTCAAGCTGCGCATGGTTGCGTAGAGAGGAAAAATTTATACAAATTTGATATGAGAACTAGTAGCCAAAAAAGAGATGTTGATATAAGTCTCTGTGGAGCTCTGAGCGCTTACCAAATGCCCAAAAGCGTAAGGAGTTCAGTGTGATGGGTTGCCAAACTTCATTTTCCATAGTCATAGTCATTTCGAAACAGCTTGAAGTATTACAACTGAAGTTAGGGTAGTTGGTGTAGTGCTAACCAGAATTTATATCAACTTTACTAACGCAAATTCTATACTATTTATTTCAGACAGACTGGACATAGCATTACCCACTTTATCACGCACATGATCCATATGACAGCAGCTCGCTGTCATGATTTGTATGCGTCTGACACAGGGGAAAACACAAAAAGTAGATGGAAATTTATTAAATTTGATATGAGTTAGTCCGTAAAAGTATTCGTCGTCAGATTTTGGAATGCAAAGAAATTTCGACTGAAGGAATGGCATCAGTAAGATGAGCAAGCAGGACTCAGTAAAGAAAAGTAGCTCTTTGAAAAAAAAAAAAATTCTGGGCTCCAACCGTCTTTTCCGTGAACGAGCATTTAACGGAATTCGTTTGTGTTTCGTGTGCTAAATAAATTTAATTCCGCAACTCGTTGACGGATTTGGCTGTTCGACACCTGAATTTGAAATAGCTCCATCAGGTCTTTCAATGATGATTTCACACAGCACACCCAATACAAATGACGTCTTGATCACGAAGAAAAACTGATGGAACCTACATTGTCAAATAATGACTTGCTAGGTTAATTTAGTACAAAAAATAAAGTCGTTCGAAATTACCTCAAAGCTCGGGGTGCTAATTCTGTAAGGCGAAAGCGTTGAACCGTTTTCGAGCACACAAATGATTTGCTCTGAGTTGCAGAAGTAAAACGTTCCTGCACACGAAACAGAATGCCGACCCTGTCTTCATACCTTTATCTAACCCAAGAGCAAAAATAAATCTTATTTTTGCTAATCAGCAAAATTGCTGACTACACATATCAGAACAGCATAGTGGATAGAACAGCTGCACAGAATCACAAGATTTTTTTTGAACTGGATCATAAAGATTGTATCAGCAAAGCTGAATAAAACTGGAACACTGTAAGAAATTGGCAAAGGGAATAACTTTACCTAGAAACTTGCCTCAAAAATGGTAACCCCAAAAGAGGATGGTTACAAGAGGCGAAGGTCTACGGCCCTATATATGAACCGCTTGCATGAACTTTTTTGTTTACTTCTTCTCAACAAACACAGCACTGGAGGACCAAATGCGGCCTCTGACTCATGGACAAATTAAAGTGACCAAGGCCTCTTCGTTTGTCGAGTGCAATTAGTAGTCCTCCCCCCATCCACGCTCAGTTAAGAACCGTCTATTTCCCGCGAAACTAGTAATTTAGTAATTTATCGCAGTAACCTTCTTTTCTAAATACCCGAAGACATTGTAGACAGTAGGCACGACTCCGTCATGCATTATCAAAGTCAATCTCCCATTGTATGCAACACCAGGCACAAAGTGATCAGAAAATGTTTACACGAAAAACACCAAAGACAAAGCAAATTTTCCATCAGATGACACCGTTTCTTTTTAATTTTAGACCCGCGTCTAAACTCTACCGGCTACTGCGAAGTACGAGTTCTGTCTCCAACATGCAATATGGCTATACAACACTCCACTTAACAATGCGAGCGTGTGCATGGTTTGGATGTGAATGTGTCAAAGGAATATGTCATTGAAAATCCACAACAAATTGAATTTAATTTTTCCTCATGAGAGGGAAAAGGCCACTCCGCATGCATGCGGAATGCAACCATGAATGGAAGTGAGTAGATGTTGGTGGGCCCGCACCAATCAGCCCCGGTACTATACACTATAAGCAGTAGACACCGCAATTAAGTAATTACTCAATTTGACTTTAACGGTGCGGATAAAACGTGCGAATGTGTGCTTTCAATGTTAACATTTCGTTTTGTTGTGTCCATATTTTGAGTTTTCCCTTCTTGTTAAGTGGAACGACTTCTTGTGTAGGCATAGTTTTCGCTTTTGTTTCACTCACCTGTGTGTCGTTTTTATAATGCAACTTAATTTTATATAATTTAGTTTTCAATGCGACGAGCGGTCTCTCTGGCAACAGCCATTGTTTCCGCAACATGTGAGAAAAAAAGCAGAACCTCGTCTAAACAAATTTGAGGATAAATTATGTGAACTCGTTGACTATATACGCAGACAATGACGACAACTAATGGGAGCTGGGTCTATTCTGGCGTTTACCCTAGAGACCTAAATACAGGCTGTGCCTTCAGTGTGCAGACACTTACGCTATATGTGTGTATCTGCACTGCAGGTGGTCGATTTATTCGCATTGTGTGACACGATGTGGATTTGCATTTTTCGATGGAAGCCATCAATTTGGAGGCAATGCCAGAGCAAGTGATTTTTATTTGCGAGTTTTGCATGGCATTAGAGGGATTTTTTTCTAGGCTGGGAATGGTGCGTTGAACTCTGCCCAACAACTTGGCCAAACAGTGGTCCGAGGAGTGGATAAGTAATGAGGGTATTTTTAGCAGCCACGCAGAAGCTTGGGTTGAGTTTGATCGCGTATTCATTTATCCGCAACCGCCTTCCCGGTGTAAAATTGTGTGATATTCACATAGTTTATCCAAATAATCATTAGTAAGTAAGCTGGGTAGGTTGTCATTTTTGAAGCCAGTATCCGCTGTCGCCTTCAATGTGAAAATCCTTAGAACTTGGATTCTCCTACACAAAAGCAATTAAGTCATTCATATAAAAACGAAACATTTTCGACATTGTTTCCGTTCAGATCGCATACTTTCCTTTCGTTCCGCTCTGACAGAGAAAACGACACACAGAGCTTTCGATGTGCAGCCACCACCACTGAAAACAACCGCGATCAAGAACAATCGTTGCTGATATTCTTCGATGAAGCAAAGTTGATGTGATCATGTTAGATTTCAGCAAGGGTCCCTAGGTTCAATCCCTGGAAAAACACAAATTACATCTCGGTTTTTTTCCGTCGCCAAAGTCAAATATCCGGCAGTGCTGGAAAAGAGTTTCAAGTTATTCGGACTCGGCAATAAATTGTAGGTACCTTGCATTTGTCGCTAAATTTTAAACTCACACAAAACGAGTGATTGCGTGACGATAGGCAGAGACTTACGCGCTAAATATCAATTTTATATTTTTCTGTTAGATTTTCGCCTGTTGCTCAGCTTTTGGTGGGTGCAGAGAGTTTATTGATAGCTTAAAATACTTGAGGAAGTGTTGTCTTCCTAAAGAATTCAGCTTTTTCTTTTGTAGCGACGCAAGAATTGTTTAAATTATGAGAAGTGAAAAGCAGTAAAGACAGAAAAAATACATTTTGGTCAAAAACCGCCTCCAAAAAGTAGGCGGGGCATTGGACGACATAGCCTTTAGTCTTCTTGGAATGTTAAGAAACATTTTAAAATTGTACTCATCAAAATCTGTCCAGTAGTTTTCACTTGAACCGATAACAAATCTACGGTGTTCGGTGTAAAAGACATAAGTACATTTTCGTGAAATTCAGTTGAGTATGCAGAACTATTCGGGAAAAAAAAATATACTCTCGTTTTTTCATAACTTTAAGTAAATCGAATCCAAAGTTATTGAGTGGAAGAAAAAGCACATTCCAAAATTGTGTTTGATCACAATGACATTGGTCCGTATGTGCTGTTTTGACCGAGCAGAAGCTTGAAATTTTTCAAATAATATCGTCGTCAAAATAAAATGTAGCTCTTCTGTTAGTTTGTTGCAATCCGTTTATCGTAAACAGCGTTGCCAAGTCGTTCTGGCGTTTGAGCTCCATTGTTAGAATTGTCAGCGTTTATTTTGACCTCTTGGGCACCAAAACTGTATTTTTTTTAAGAAAAAGGTCCAAAGTAGATAAAAAAAAGTAATAAAACAACAACAACTAAAGCTCATTCATATTCAGTCATATGGCGATTGCACAGTAAAACTAAAGTAAATAAAAATAAAAGCTTCAGTAAAACTTTAAAAAAATAATAGGTGCATACATTTAACTTCTTTTTTAAAATGCCCCTGTGGATATATATGCCTGCAAAGTAGGCAAAAAAGGCAGTGTGCAGCGGCAGGGTCAAAAAAGCACTAAAATATTTTTCTAAAGCACTAAAAAAAGTCCAAGCGTTAAATCTACTTTGTCGGTAGGTACTAAAATGAAATTTCGGACACTAAAATTAAAGCTGAAATCACTGACTTGGTCCCGCTGATCGTAATTGCAATTTTTTTTCGCTTTATTGGATTAATATTGTTGCTTTATCAAAGTAGTCGTGTCAATATTGGGCATATTTTTGTTTGTACCTGACTTTCATACATTCAAAAATACTATCTCATTTTTTTTTTGTAAAATACTATTCAAGTTTTTCCTTTCTTTTTTGTTGTTAAACTTCAATAAATACTTAAAACTTAAAAAAATAACAATCATGTATTAAACAGCTTTTGGTTACATTTTCCAAAATTCAGTAATTGGTTATTGTACATATAATAATTTATATTATTATTGCATATCCTATCCATATAACTTTAACATGCAAAACTGTGTTTTAAAGAACAATTTTGAACTTTAAAACACATTTCTCTCAAACCTACGATTCAGGACTTGTATCATTTTGATCACTTGAAAAATAATTCATTAATTCTGTTTCCGTACTTTTTCGGTACGATCCGCACGCGCCACATATTACAATTTATTGAAATAGTAACCTCTCAGATACAGTGTCGCCATAACTATCCGTCACCACCTGGCATACATCCCTCCCTACTAAAGAAATCTGAATGACTGACCTTCTGAAAATCTTCAAAACACTGCCAACAAGTAGAACAAAATTCCCCATCAACCACGCTTTCTTTTAGCGCGATCTTCTGCCGCATACCAAATCGTTTGGGACCATCAACTACGTTACAATTGGCAACAACATCATCATCAATAGAAAGCGCCTGCCATATATGAGCTGCGTTTGTACCCCAACGCACTATGCGGTCAAGCTGCCGCACGTTTTCATTTGGTATGCCAAAAGGTATTGCTATTGCTGCGCCCGTGCATTTTTGCCGTCCGCAGATCATCACCCCGCATGCTGTCTACATCAAGCACCAGTTGTTTGTGTATCTATGTATCCAATCGTAAACATTTTTAGGCGATAGGAATTTAATTTTAAAAATAAATAAATAAATCCCGAACACACGCATGTATAGACGCTCGATTTAAAATTATTGCTCCCCTAAATGTGGATCACGATCACTTGGTCAGCCAGTTTAAGACATTTTGTTGCGCCGATGCGATCAGGCGAGTTTGCAGTTTTCCTGCCAAATGCACACACAGCGCGTAAATTGTTGTTGTGGGGAAAAATTTAGCACAGCTCGTGCGGTTATCGCTTGGAATGTAAACAGGTTTGCGGTGAATTTCCTTTTTTCTCTCGGCCTCCCCAGCTTGGTATACATATTCGCACAGAATGCGTGTATTTTTGCGCGCAATACTCGCGGCTGTCTGGAGGATTACGTAAGCGATCGGTTTTACTTTGTCTCTCCGTTTGGCGATGGAAATTGTGCGTACTCGTAGATGGGGGAAAATTTATAGAAAATTAAAAGCGGATGGCTAAGAGTGGCGTGAGATGAGATATGTATCTTAATTGCGGAATCTGTGGGATGGTTTTTATTGGCGCGGATTGCTATTTATATACTTTTTTTGTGCACAAACTTGTTGCTGATGAGGGGTTTTATGGTGCGGAGGCAGTTGTCTTGAAATGCGGTTGAGATTTTGTTGTTATGAATTATGGTTATGGTGATGTCGGAGAAAATATGATTTTCTTCTCTTTCGTGTAACGGAGGCAGTTCTGTTTAACAAAATGTTTCGTGGAGGGAACAACTTCTTGCATTTTTCAGTTGGGATTCTGTTCTCCCCGTACTTCAGTGGACGGTTTATTCTTCTGCAGCTATACTTTGACAGTGAAGTAGCCAAAAAAAGTTCCTGCTCAATAGATTCACCTTGGCCATAAGCCCCAGCTTTAGGTTCTAATTCAAAAGGTCTGCCTGTCTTACACGGATTCCTTAAAAATGTCCTCTAGAGTTTCAAGGTTAACGCAGTCATAGAAGCTAATCAGGTAGTTGAGAGTCTATTGCCAGTAGCTTAAGCAGGATTTTGCGATTTTGAGACTCAATTTTGTGACGAAATGTTTGAAAATTTGGAACATATTCCATCCGGGCGCAGCGCTTCAAACTAACCTTCAAAGCCCGCAGCTTCTAGAAGCAATATCGTAAGGTGAAAGTGTGACTTTTTTTGAAATCCCGACACTTTTATAACAAGCACGCTTAAAAATCTAAAAGTTTCGATAGACTGAGAAGTGTGGACAGACTGAGAACATCTGAAGACAAAACCTCGTCAGTCTATATAAGTGCTTCCGCAAAATGATAACTTTTTATTCTGTTACACAAATTACATCATTGTTGCGGAACATGACGCACTGACGCCAATGAAAAGGTGTACCCGATAGCCGATATGCAGTCGCTTAGTTTTGTCATACTTGTCCTTAAAAGTTCTAACAAAAGTTGATCATAAATAAAAGTACTTGAGCACTCTCTGAAAAAGCGAAAAAGCGGGAACCGTGGACAAACGAAGGTCTCAGCTTAGCCATTTATTGACGCGGGTCCGAGATCTGTTGGTATATATAGAAGTTAAGTCTCTAATTTTGGGAGAACCGTACGAAGTCTCTTATTTTGGAAGAACGGTACGTAGTGATTGTTCAAGCGAAGACGTAGACCTCTGCTCACTAGAAATTAGATGAAGCTTTGCTTACGCGGGAGCCACGTATAGACCTAAGTTCTAGACTTCGCAATAGTAACCCCTTTGAGTTATTTTCAAGCATTTTTAATCAACGATATGAATAAGAGCGAAAGCTCAGAAGTTTCCTTGGGGGTAGCACTCACTAACGCCACTGGATGAAATTCTTTGACAGTGCACGCCCTCTTTAAATCAATTTAACCGTATTCATCGTACTAGACAGTTTGTAGCTCAGTTGATATTTAAATTCTTGAAGATAAAAAATGCCCTTTTATGCAGTGACAACTGCGTGTCCACCACAAGTCTTATCTGTTATTTCCCCCTTACCTACACACTTTAGTGTCGATGAAACGACAACCGAATGAGAACAACGCGACACACGATCACCACCATTCCACCCGCCAACAGTTTCCAAAGGTGAGAACCTGCGTTCAGACATCTAAGAGTGTAGGATTTGAAAACGAAATAAGCTTGTACAGCTGAATGACCGACATTGACATTCCTCCTTTCGGAAAAGTCTTAATTCGAATATCGTCTGAATGTCCAATTCTGATGAAATAGAGACTAAATACTGCTCCATTAAGCCCTCGATTACAAACAGATTGGATAAGTGGTTTTCACGTGATGCTTGGTCACATCCACATACCAACAGATGAACTTTAAAATTTTGTTGTATATGTTTAGATTTTAAGGGATTTTTCTTCAATTGAAATGAGTCTTACCCGCGGTCTAAGAGCCTGAGAAAAAATATCGCAAAACCTACTCGATATAACATGTCGTTCGCTGAAGCCCTTATCGATAAAAGGGCTAAAAGAGACTTTGAATTCGAAGGAAATACCTTCTTTAGGATAATGAACTCGTATCTTAATGTTGCATGTTTAACTTATCTTCTGTTTACGGTCAACGAGAAGCACTAGGTATTTATCCAACTGTAAGACATTCTGAACTTGTTTCATGCTTATTTTGCGAGGACTCTCTCTCAGAAGTCTTTGCATCAAATCCCATCGGCGACGTGCAAGTGCCCTCCCTTTAGCCATAGATTTGGAAACCCCATCGCCCCATATTCATACAAAACCACTTTGTAAAAGAAAGGTTGCTCCAAAAATGCACACTCCCTTAAAGTGAACCTTAAATTTCCACACTCACCACCACCACCGTGGGGTGTAGTATAGGGGCATACGTAAAGACGGAAAACAATCAATTTGTTACACCACCACGCAGGAAGACAACATTCCATCACACTCAGCACGCCATACCCATTCAGATAGACGACCATCATCTAGGTTCTAGGAACACATACTCCCTTCGCAAAAATATAAAAGTGCGAAATTTTTATAAATGAACCTCTAAATAAAATTAATAGCCAACATAATAGACAGGCAATTTATTCTCCCTCATAGGTATACAACAATCCATTTACGTGTTACATCCGCAGAATCTTCTCGATTTATTTCTTATCGATCTGTGTCTGGATGTAGTTTTTTTTCCTTCTTCTTCTTCTTCTATCTCCCTCAGTCAACACTTTACGAAGTGTATTGTAAACATGCACTGACACGGACAGGTATCGGGTAGCACATTTAAGCGATACTTCCCTTGAAAAAAATTTCATCATTAAGTCAACTCTAAGTCGGCATAACCCTCACGCCTCATGCCACCGGATGGCCCAACAACCCTAAGTCGCGGCCTTCTCTCTATACGGTTCGTACACACTCTTTTTCGGTTCTCAAAGAAAAATTAAATAAATTTGCATTGCAAATTAAACCAAATTAGGTATACTAACTCAAGACACGGATGTCTTGCGGCGCGTGTGGGAGAGAGCTTGCCAATATCAACCCGGCGTTCGTGTGCGTGTGTGTTTCCAAGGCATCGAAATTAACTTTCATTTGAAATTCAGAAGATACACAGTAAGTGCACGAGTATATGTATCGCGAAACCTCCTCGCCTTCTTATATTGATGAGATCTGCACAACAGCATGAGAAGGAAGAACTTTTATTTGTTGTGTTGTTCTTTGGATTGCGTTGCGACTCCCCCTCCCCCCCCAATCCCGCGTCGAGTGATTCATTAGGATATCATATCTCGTAAAACAAGCCAGCGCACCGGGCACCGGAGTGGTCGGGGGGAGACAAAGTAATTCAAGTATACTTGCCAAAGCCGAGCAAACAAAACGATAATGACGATCTGATCCTAAAAATTCACCACCGGTCCAGCATCCGCCCCATATACGCAACCGTACACACAACCCCTTTCGGTGTTAGACAAGCAGTTCAAATTTCGATTTTACAGGAGTTTTATAGTGTACCCATACCCATATACCCGAACCGGCAGCCATCACCGCTGCTATAAAATCATCTGCCACGAGGACCTTTTCTCGCAACCAGCGGATATACACATACCGGGTATATTTGGGAAAGCACAAGCAACCCTCGCCCGGTTTTTTTTTGGGGGGGAGGGGGGTAAATTATCCGAGAACACGATTCGAATAAATAAACTTTCATGAGCGGACTGGCGGCGGCCGGCGAGGGGTATGCGATGCGGATGCACATCCCTTTTGGAAATGAAAAAAAAAGAAGACTCTCCCCAACACAAAGAGGGAGCAACACACTGGGTATGGGTTGCGTGTTTGGAGTATGATTGCGGGGTTGAGTGTTGTAAACTAAATAGGTGTTACGGTTTCCAATTTCTTTATATCAAAGGTGGACTTTATGTTGAGAATTATCGTTTCATATGGCCGTATATTAAAAAGGATCAAGCGAGAGCGACTGGAGAAACTAATTCTCTATGCATAGGTGGCTGGGTTTGAGGACCCTTATTATGGGTTCTTTTTTTTTATTTATTTTATTTGAAAACATTTCTTCGATAAAACAAAAAGGGATCCTTGGGATCGTTGGAAAATTTGATTTTTCTTTGTTTCTCTTTGGTGAATAAATAGACAACAATAATAGAATAAATATCAGTCTTGCCGTAAGGGGTTTGATTACATTTGCGCTGCTGGGCTATCCCTTTGGGGGCGAGCATAAATTTTAACGTCATTTCGAAATCTGCTCTAAATTTGGAACAAGGACCCAGCGCCAGCAGGAGCCGCAGCAGCAGCAGCAGCAGATTGGGGATAGAATAATAAATTCGGGTATATTATGTAATTTTGAAAAATCGACAGGATCAAGAATGTTTGGGGGTGGGAACGATGGTGCGGTTCCTGTGCATAAGTGGTTGCATTGAATTTTGAGCAGCAATTTGGTGGGGTAAATTACTGGAAACAAATTTTTAACGCTGAGAGATGTGTTAACACAAAAGAGAACCTGTATTTATGCATGTTAACAAGGATGTGTAGTTTGATGGCAAAAGCGGAGCAAGGGAGTATCTCAATAACATGCTTACTTGTGCAGCTTTATATGAACCTTGAAATCGATTGAAATTTTAGATTATCCACAAGCAACTTTAGACCAAGGGCCACAAATTGGCAAAGAGTTGATGGTAACTTGTAGTTGCTTATGGTGTGTGCAAAAACAAGGACACTCAACCTGTTTGTTTTGTTTGTCCGGATACACTTTAGTGCACATCACTTTTGGAGCAACTTCTTAGTACACATTTTGTGGGTTGAGAGCTGCTGACCGACATCTGCAACAGAAGTAATTTTGTGTTTTTTTTTTTGTCGATAGCTACAAACAATTGCACAACCGAAAGCTATCCTGTCAGGTAAACGTTTTAAGTTTGCAGGTTGTACTTATGTCTCAAAGGGGCTCACTGACACCGATAAATCAGACCCCCATTGAAAGTTTTGCGTCGCAGTAACTTCTCTCTAGTTAGAAGCAACCCTTTTCTAGCCTTGGAAAGTTACGGACTTTCTGTTATTAACCATGGAAAAATAAACCAAGCCAATGATTTTTGTATCTGCTCTTGGAACGTCCGCACACTGAACGTGTTGCGTATGTAATTGAATAGTTAGCAGAGGTTAGATGCTACAAAGCAAGCATAACCGCCATCATCCAAAAAGTGTTTTGTGGGTCGACCAAAAAGAGCTATTTGGCGACAGCAAAAAGAAATAGAGACATTACCAATTCGGATGTGGATTTATAATTCACGGTAGACTAATCGTCTGTGGGTTAGTGGTTTCTGTGCTTGTGTTGTATAATACTGAGCGGGGAGTTTCGTGTTAGATCAACGGAAAAATGAAAAATACATGTTTTTTTTTTTTTTTTTTTTTTACACTGCGCCACCTCTTGTGGACATCTGACAAACATCTGAGAGTATAACAGTCATGAAGGCGTTCTGTATTCTGAGGTTAGGATATTTGGCATTTAATTGTAGGTCGCTTTCATTTATCCTAAATATTAGAGCCCACACAAGTTGGAAGAAACTAGGCCAAGGGTGGTTTGTGGTGCCAACTATAAGAAAAAAAAAAACAAGCAAGATTTATGGTTCCTTCACTTCTCCGCTAGGTCTAAGGAAATTGCAGAATCGAGAAAATAAAAAAATTAATATACTTTTCTTTATTAGAATTTAATTTAATTGATTTTAAAAATTAATTCTTGAATCAGGAAAATATTTCTTATTGGTAAAAAAATATCATTTAATATTTAAAAACGAACAAATATTTCTTGATTTAAGAAACGCTTTTTGTATAGCAAAATTAAGGAATATATTCTGAGATCAAGAAGTAATTGTTTGATGCTATGAATTTAGCATTTAACTTTAAACTAGCACAGAATTTCGTATAGCAAGAAAATAATTGCAGGGGCTTAGAAGAGTTTTATTAAACTTATTGAGAAAATATTTCATATGTATTTCAGATCGAATGTGTATAAGACTATCGTCTTTTGTTTAGAGAGCGTGGGAGAGGAATTTGTTACTGGATATTTACTGCTTATGTAGCTTAGGTAGTTTTAAGTAGATTTAATAGAAATAATAAAAATAGTGTATTCAAGTTTGGAAGTTTCTTGAAGAGGAAAAAACAAACCATTTAAATAAAGATAGATTTACGGCCGAAAGGCAATTTTAAGGATATAGTTAAGTTTAAAGAGCTCGCTAAGAGCCAGTAAGCTAGAATGTTAGTTTTGAATTAGATTAAATCGTTTTTGTCTGGTATTTAAGTTTAAAGAATGAAAACAATAAAAATGAATTTAAAAGTAAAAGTTAAGTAAATTTACTGCTTATATCGAGAAAAACATGCACAACAGAAGAAAGTCACTCCTCGTTTTTTGGAGCGTGCTTCCTTATACATACAAGAACCAAATTCTAATATACAGGAAACAAGGACGAAAACAAAAAAACATGGGTCGTATTGTCTTAAAGTAACTTAATACATTTGGTGTTCATATTTAAATCCCATCTACTCGATTCATATTTACTGCAAATAAGATAGAAGCTTTTATATGCAATATTGTCTGTCACATTTCCTGCCGAGTAAGTCCTTCGAAATTTATTTCCATGTCGTTCTTAATTTACTGAAGAAAATGATTTCTATGAAAGTCCATAGAACAAAGTACTTGATATCAGAAAATTAGCTTAATATTCATATTTCAAGAAAATGTTGGCTCGCATAAATCAGTCTGAATGATAAATGAACAATTTTAGAAAGAAAACTTATCGAAATGAAAGAAAAGTTCTTAAGGTCACATTCTTTCTTTGAGGAAGAATAATTATTCTTGATTTCAGATTTATGTTATTAATTCAAGAAAATTGTTTCCAATACGCATATAATTAAGAAAACAGTTTTCTGAGGCCAGAAGCTCTGTGAACGATATAAGAAAAAAAATCTTATTGGTAGACAAAATTTCTTGAGGCTAAACACTTTATTAAATATTTTGTTTTCTAATTTTAGTATTTTTTTCTTGTTCTCGATTCATGAAATTAGAAAGTTAAAAATAAGAAATAACTGAAATAACTTACTTTATGTTTGTGTTTTAAGAAACTTTTACTTCCAGTTTAGAGTTCCAATGGGAGTTAGCCTTAGCCTTGCATGCGTTTCTACTCCCGTAGATGACGCTGCCAAAACTATTTTCTTCGAGCTCCCCACACGAGCAACGCTCTCAATATGACATTAAAAGAAAGTGGAAGGAGACTTGAACGGCAACCTAAATAAAAGATGAATTGCTTCCATATCTGCTTTTGCTGCAAAAGCCGAAATTGATTTTTTCTTGAAATGTTTAAAAATGTATACGATTGGCAATTCCTATTAAGGCAACTGAACGTCAATCAAGGAGTATGTGTAGGCATCCCTCGCAGGCATGTGAACTATAAGAGCTTGCGAAATGTAAGGTTAAAGTCTGCCATCAATAAAGGGATACGGTCTGTTGTCACACAAACCACGCGAAAAATGTTCGGCTTTCTATGAAGGACACACAAAATGACACTTGAAGCTCAAAATGCACGTACACATAAATTTCCCTCATATATCTTGAATTCCATAAGCACATAATTCCCGCACTCACGTTCGCGTCCAAGCCGAGTACGAGTAGATAATTATGCGCACAGCATCGCCCATTCAGGATATACATTTCGCTCAGATTGAAGTCAGTAAAACTCTCCTTAGAGAGACGATCCCTAATAGTTGCGTCTTCGGTGTCCGCACAGTTCCATATTATTATTGTGTCACTGGGAGAAATGGACATTACGTGTACGTATGCAATGTCTATGTAGAACTTCTGACATCATCTTTATCATCCAACAACTCGTTCCGGATTTACTCTCAGTCTCCGCATCTGCTACACAATTTTTAGTAGTTCAGTGTAAGTAGGAGTAGTCCTACTGCCATCTGCCTGATTAGTGTGTGTAATTCATTTTTGTGCTGCGTCAGCGCAAATAAAAACAACGCGCACCAGATACAGCTACATCAAATTGCACACAAAACAAAAAGTAAACGAGTAACTGAGAGACGACTTGGGTTTTTATAGCCACTATTCTATTTCTTTTTGCTCATACACTCACAATCACACAGCGCGTCCCGGTCTCTGACGGAAGTAGTAAATTTTATGACATCAGGGCTTTGAGTATGTGCATTCTGGTACCCCCCCAAAAGACAACGGGACCAACAGAAACAGATGATAGCGACACATTTTAATTGAGCTCCCCGCGCACATATATGAGCAGAAAGATGTTGGACAGAATTGTGCGCTCAATTTGTGTGATTGTTAATTGAGAACGAGAGCACGTTAGTTTCTGCTTACAAGTGTAGATCCAGTGTTTAATTGTTAACAATTTCTTGTGTGACATTAAGTGGATTCGGCTACTCTGCATGGTTGGTTGATGTCGATTTGAGCAGTCATTAACATGGATTTCCATTCCATCAGGACGACGTGCTGGTGGTTGGAATTGGGTGTCATAAAAACCTCCATAAAAATGGGGTACATTAAAAGCGGTAAAATTGGAGTTTATCTTGACTTTTATGCGAACAGGATTTTTATGGTGTCTTTGAAATGCAATTATTATTCTCGCAACACAAAAAAAAAAATAAATAAGCGAGATGAGATTGTCTCTTGACTTGGATATGATAATGGCGCATGTGGTGTAAACGGGATGGGGGGATGGGGGTGATTTGATTTCGACTTGATGAGGTTTATTCTGATTTCGGTGTCCTCCCAGGAGGATTTATGCTTTTTTATAACGTCGACACTATTTTCGGTTGCGTGTAATCTTTATTATATTGCCAAAAGCAAAAACGAGAAAAAAAAAAATAAAGAAGAAGGTAATGTAAGCAACTTTTGTCGGTTTGATTGGGGTGGCTGATAAGTCGATGTTGATGGTATGTACGTCTATTTAACCTGCTTTTTGTATAGAGGGGAAATGGTTGGGTAGGCAGTTTGCTCTTCTTTATAGGTAACATGTTAAAATGATGTGATGAAGCAGGTTGCTTCCTTCGCATAATTGAATGGGAATAAGTGAACCGGTTTATGTGCAACCTTGTGAACAGTTTACATTTTACCATAATGTTGAGGACTGAGGAGTGGTTGCGTCTGAAAATCTATTTCACACATTTTGGCTGACGTTTCTGACCAATTCTGTAGCGGCAGCAGCTGGAAAATGAAGAAATGTCCACTTAACTTTGAAAAAGCAATTAAAATTCGTCGTGAAGGAGAATACCGCATCAAATCGTTTAGAGAAGTCCTCGTTCAGAAAGCCCTAAATTTTCATAAATTCTGATGGCCAGTTGCGTTGAAATCAATACCAAATGTTGCTCTATATGAAGCCCTCTATTCATCTGAGAAATCCACATGGAATGGTTCACCAATTTTAACGCGATTCGTGTTCAAATCCCCACACAAAAAGACAACCTTTGAAATTTAGTTATATAATGTCCGAAATGGCCTGAGAGTGTTCCTGTGCAGTTTGGCAAGCATCGGACAAAGGGGCGTGTCACCTCCCATAAAGAAAAATATTCAAAAAAACCAAACCTCGACTTTTATGATGTAAAATTTGAAAATTTATTTCATTTACCGAACAAAACTATTCGAAAGATGTGGGCGGGATTGAAGAAAGGGGTGGGGCGCGTCTCAATAAAAATATTTACCTCAAACACTATATCTTGACATCTGTGATAGATATAGCCATGGAATTTGGAAAATTGAGACACATATTGCTTGTTGGTAGGATTTAACATAATTGGCCGGGATTGGAAGAAGGGCGTGGCACCTGAGATACAAAAACAAAAAAAAAAAACACTATTTCCCAACACTTATGAGACCTTATGTTCCCAAATTTTTAACTTTGGTGTTCATTGTTGAAGCAAAGCACTTTGTCTTTGCGAAATGTGGACGGGACTCAATTAGATAGGTAAGTCACAACCTTGGTAAGGGTATAGCTAAGAGAAATAATTTCGGCATTACTCGAAATGGTCATTTTAGCGACAAGGCAAATAGTACTTTGATATAAAAGATGTAAATCTGAAGCTGAGGAACCAAAAAACTTTAAACCAACGTCAACTTTTATAGATTTCTTTACCTACAAGATGGGCGGCATTTTATAAAAAACCATTGCAGAACTTGGGCAGACCTCTAAAAACAATGCAGACACTTTTTTCTTATCTTCTGCCAGAATCTGAAGCTAAATATATAGGCTTTATAATCGTTTTAGTAAAGCTAGTGGGCTAAGATCGACAGTACCTTTTACAAGTAGGTGATACTTTATTAAACAAGTAGTAGTTTCATTCCCTTTCTTTTATAATAAATACTTAAAAAAGTGTAGGAAACTTTGGATGTCCACGAATTAATATAATAATAACACCGATTATGATTTCCGCTTGTGAAATTTTCTCAGAAATGATCAAAATCAACAAATGAAGTTGCAGCGGTTACGGTTTACATTCAGTTTATAATTTTAGTTAGTTTTATAATTTTTCCATTTTTATTCAGAGACATCAGATAAGCTGGGAGCCCACAGAGGGAATTTGCTGTCAAAACTTTCAGTTAAAATTTGGTGAGGTCTAGAAAAGTCGAATGTATAAATTCGACTTGGGTTTGCATCTTAATGAACTGTCGGATCTGAAAAACAAAAATAAAAAATATTCCCCCAAGATTGATGTAACATTCTGATTACTTTTGAGCCAGTGACAACCCAGCTGTCTTTTTATAAGGAAACGTTTGCTAGATCTGTTGGTCTAACTAAGACAAAACCATCATAGTCCATGATCTATGTTAACAAAAAATCAGTAGAACGCTTATAGAAAAATGTATGCAAAAGCATAGCAGAAGATAATGTAGTTTTGATTTAGTGTTGGTATTTAAAGTTGACAACTTAAATACCCAGACCACGTGCAAAGATTCAATAGATCGATACTTTAAGTCTCACAAAAGTGCTCTAACAAATTGTAGAGTCACGAATTGTTATATTTCCACTGTTTAAGATGTTTGTTTCACAGACAACTAACAGTTATTGCCCCCTGACTCCAAATGTCTTTGCAGTTAGCTTAGCATCCTTATTTAAATATTATTCCTGTTATCACAAGCTAAAAAAATTAAAAAAAAAAAAAACAACTTTAGCGACATCATAAAATATACATATGCGTATGAATAAGATATTTGTATACGTCTGTATTTTAGGGGGATAAGGAAAATATTCAAGCCTCCCTTCCAAGCGCACACGCACATACACACTCCCCCTGAAAGTCACATAATATCTCTTCAAATTAGGTAACGCTTCTGTGTGGCAAATTCATGTTCCACTGATATCTGAACTTCATTATCCAAAGGAGTATTCATATCATAGGATCACACAGTGTGTGCGTAAGATAAAAGCCCTACACCCTGATCTGGCATGACATTTCCCGAGCCCAGAGTACCTAGGACATGGTGCGTATTAAATGCAATACCAAATATACCGAATAAGGATACGCCGATGCGGAGCAAGAGAGTAACAAACATATTATATTTAATTTGCAAATTAAATTCAATACACATAATAAGTTGGAACAGATTGATGTTGGAGTACGTTTGTTGTTCCTATGTGTGTGAATGCACATGTGTGTGCTTATATGGGCAAATTGTTTGCTTAATTTATTCGTTTGTTATAATGCTAAGCACACACACAATTGAATTATGAATCTGTCTCTAGGGGAATGGAAGGAACAAATGTTTGTATTATTACAAGAACAATGTAAAACTGTAGGTATTCACTGTGAGAACAAGGAGCCACATGAACAACATCAACAAACTATATAAGGACAAGGATATATGGACATTATAATTTTCACTGTATTCACTGATTTGCTATCACTCATTTGAGGGTCGGTGAGGTCTCGGCGAGCGCAGTGGTTTAGTGTGCTGGACTACTGAGCGAGGGGTCTATGGTTCGATCTTCGGAGGAATGAAAATAACTTTCAAAGGTTTTTTCACTGTACCTACTGTTTTTTTTTGTAAGTGTCGGAAAAATCGTTCAAACTCACCTAATAGGAATCGACATAAGTACGACGGACCTCTACGTTCGCCACAAGTTTCATTAAATAGGATTGGGAATCTAGGCGGTATAAATTGTCCCAGATCACCGCATGTTCACAAGTGGGCTTATTGGAATATCCCCATCAATGATTCCGCAGCTTGATATGAAAGCGGCTAACTCAACTTTATTCACCCCTTCAAGGGAAAATGAAACTACATAATCGAATTTTCTTTTTGTCCCACCAAATGCGATGTTCCTTCAAATCCGATTTTTGTGAAGCAAGGACCACCTAAAGGTGCATTTGGGTAGGTTTATTCCCACATGCAGTTAACTGCGTCACTGATGAAAGGCTTTTGTAGCTCATGACGAAGTTTCTCATTGTGTCAATGCGGTAAAATGATGCCCGATGGGTTATCCTGCAAAAATAAATGAAGCATAGTACACACATCTATTTTGCTATTTTATATATACATATTTACTTGTATGCATGTAGGTTCATGGTACTATAGAGGGCGATTCAAGGATGTGTCTCTTAGTAGGATTGCACATTTTATCTTCCCTGAAAACGTTCCAAATGTCGATTGAAAACTCCAAAAATTGCGTCGTCCATTCTACCATTCAGACCAATACAGCGGTTAAAAGATAGAGCGACATAACGTTGGTAACCTCATAGACCGTGCGAAAGAAAGACTCGATCCAAAAATGTTGCAGTTTGAACATACTTGCTCCGGTTTATCTTTTACTTTCATAGACCATGGTGGGCCATAGTTAGAAAGAGACGACATCTTCCATTTGCTCATTGCCAGGCTTTCTAAAAATTATCAAATGCGGTAAGCGAAAATGTTTTTTCTCTTTGCAATCCATCGACTTTGTTACGAGTTCATGAAGTGTGAATTTTTTTAGTGCCTAAAAACTCATATTTTGAACAATGCCAATAACAGCACTTTTAGTAGCTCACTCCAGCATCCACATTTTAATTGCCACTAAAACCCTATGTATGTCCACCAATTCAGATTTAATAATTGAAATTCTCACCCAAACAACGCAAAAAATAGAATATTCCGCCAGCGAAATCTATTCCTATTGTCAACAGCCATTCAGCCCTAAATTTGTCGCTCTTCGAAATACTGACTACACTAACTCCAAAGTGGATTTCAAAGGTAATTAAAAACCAAATAGAGTTACAAAAGAAATCCTATTTTTTGTGACAATCCATTTTTATACCCTTCCATCGTGTTGACAGTAATCTGTCACAAATTATCCCCCTTAAGTTACATTTCAATAGAGGAAATATGAATATGTGTGATTGCTATTGTGAACTCGCAAAGAGGGTATTCCTCCTTTTGCAGTTATTCTATGGAACTACTAAAAAAAGGGATCCTTCCGAAGTACTGCTACTGCAGTGTGTTATGTAGGTACATTTCACTGGGGGACTCCTCAGTTGAAGAGCAACAATGAAAAACTGTATCTAATGTAAATATTTTACCCAGTCCACACACAAATACCGAGGGAAAATGTTGGTGCAGAATTTAATCCCGATAAAAGGACATTACGAAGAAATAGAAAAAAAAAACAAACGCACAGTGATGTAACAATGCAGCAGTTTACATGAATAGAATAAAATGTGAATTTTATAAAATTGTCTTGCAAGCAATCGGGAGGAGAGGTACATAAGACCGCCCTAAGGACAGACATCAGCAATAATATTGTAAGCACTTTATTGTACTGTTGTAGACGCAGGTTTTCTATCGCAAATAAACAGCTGAAATGAATAGAAGTTTTCCTCCAGACGGCTAGGTTCCAGCTGTAGTCGATAAATCGGGGAAATTTAAAATGACTCCTTGAGACTCCTCGGATTTCTTTCTGATTGATTGTTGCACTTTTCCTTCGAGTAATTAAAATCAGTGTCAACAATATTTTACGAGGTTAGCCGCTAGGAAACATTTTGCCAAATGCACTTCCTTCCAGAAAAACACCATAAGACAGTGGAATTTTTTCAAAAGGATTATTCCCCTTAAAAGCAATGTCCTACATTTAAGAAAAAAAATGTCCCTTTGTTTTTCTGGTGGGTGGTTATTTTGCTGGCAACTTCCATATGTAACGGATGATTTTTAATGAGGTTTTAAATTTTCTTTAATGGCCCCCGACAAGAGTGCGCCTTGAGGGAAAGCATCTGCATCTGCAGTTGCGACCCTCTGTTGGAAGCAGGATTGTATCTTTTACATTCTCGCATCGATTGAATGCATCCAGAGTACATTTGGCAGATGAATTTCCGATTAAGCAATTTATCATACGCACCATGTTATAGGAGGTCCTTGTAAATTATTTACAATTTTATTATGAAAATCAACATATGTTGGTATAGCTTATTAATAATGCAAACACAAATATATATAAGAGCGAAGTGTTTTCCTTCCGTTTATGCGCGTTGCAATATCCTTGGGTTGATGACGTTGCTACGCACATATCCTTTGGGCGTATGTACAACGCTTGGGAAGATGAAAAGAGAGAAGTCTACAGCCATGGAAATAAATATTTATTTAAAGTTTTTTTTTTGTTTCTGTAGTCTCTTTTATGTAATTTCTTGGGGTATTATTTTACAAAATGGAGGCTGGAGGGATATAAAAAAGTTAATTGCAGCTGAGGCAAATGTGACAAAATATATGCCCATTGGCAGCAGGGAGAAGTATTTTGTTTAATTTGAGCCGGGGGTGGGATTATTAAAAATAAACATATGCAAACAGGGATTTGCCGCACGGGATTAAGTTCGTCAATGCCGGCCGGCGGTTGGGTTTATGAATGATGGAAATTTACCAAAGGGCAGGACCTTCGTAGGAAATCGATTTAACAAATTATAATTAAAAAAGTTGTGAAGGCTCAGAGCGGGGTGTAATGGCAATAAAAAGTTGGGACGAACCACAGAACGAAGTGCAACCATGTGAATTGTTGTTGAATAGATTGTGGAATTTTCGTATATTTATTACTGCTTGGTCTAAAGAAAATATATAAAGGGATAAGAAGAGTCGAGAATCTGTCAAAAAAAAAAAAATGTGATGACAAACTCACCACTTGATGAAATTGTGGTTAATCGAAGTTTAAGGACACTCCCAGACTGGGAAAAAAAAATATAAATTGCATTGCTCATGGAAATACCTATACAGATAAATTGTAAAAAAAAAACACCCGAAGCCGTTCATCATAAAGCTATAATTACAACTGAAGTGATGAACAGATTATATTGCTCTCTCAACAAAATTAAAAATTTTTTTTTAATTATTTTGAAATTATTATGGTCTAGGGTTGTCATGAGGTCGGGACTCGCCAGGATCGTCCAGATGTTTTTCACCGTGTCCGAGTCCCGGTTAAAATCAATTTGTCCAGTCAAAAGGAAGGCCTCAACGGTCCCGGCAAAACATATTTCTTCAATTTCTTAAAACTTTGAAATGTTTTTTAATGTAAAAGGATAAAAATTTGGCTGAACTCTTCCACTTAACGAAACTTGAAACTGAAGTTTAAAACGAACGATAAGTTAATGAGCTTAAATACAAAATCTGGCAACATGTTTTGTTTTGAACTTTCAATTTGCTGTTTTTCGAGTTTTTTTTTCACCTAATACATAGTACTAGTCTCGCCTGAGGTCGAAAATCGACCCTACATTTTATAGGGATGTAATACTAAAATCTGTACCACAATTTTCCATAATTACC